>CM060985.1:46864544-47464544 GCA_030765065.1 Deroplatys truncata
AATTATGTAAATCGTACCATTTTAGGAAGCTGTTCATAAAAGGTACCATTAATCTTATAAACATTTAAAGAAAATTCGGAATGTGTCAAATTATTTTAAGGGGAGACAAAGTGTCGAATGTTCCAAGAATTTACACGTTTTGTATTTTTTAGAGTCTTACAAATGGGAATTTCCTCTCTGATATATATTTTAAGATTGTAGGCAAAATAGTTATATTTTAAATTTATTTTCTAAAAACGATAGTATCTCCCTGGTTTTGCTCTGATTTCTACATTTTACAGTGAAAATAATGACTTCTCTACTTTTTGGAGTAGAGAGTGAGGCAGTATTTTTAACACTTAAATGATTTCAGTCTAATTATATAATATATAAATTCAATAACAGCCCGCCTTAAAGCAATATGTGTAAGTAACAATATATAAAAAGTGTATATTACAGTCATTGTATATGTTTATATTATTGTATACATGTGGAATAATGTTATGTGAATGTATTACGTAATTTAATAACGTAGGAGCTGTGAAAAATAGGTCAAAAGTTGCTAACAATGAGGTAACCTTGAGGCAGTAATGAATTTGAGAGTTTAATAATGTTACTTGTGATTCTTGGAAGCAATAATGTAAATTTTGAGACAGTTTAAAAATAGTCAATCAGCAACCAGAAAAAGCTTTAGTTAAATGAAGGTATTCTATTGGATTAGGAATAGCCAATCAGAGACTTGAAATACAGAAATTTACAAGTTTAGGCGGTTGAAATCAGTTCAGTTGGTTGCAGACAGCGTTACTAACCAGACGCAAAAAAGTGCCCTCACGAAATGTAATACGTATTCGTGTGAGACGAAAATAGTTTTACGTGTTAAAAAGTGCAAGTAATTAATTAAAGAATCTCACAGCTCTCTATTCAGTGAAGTATTATTTAAATCGTATCAAGTATTAATAAAAGGAGTGAAGAAAAACTTAAAATCTGTATAAGCCTACATTCATCAGTCGCACCACGCCCTGATAAGACATCCATGTCTCTAATAAATACTGACGCATCCGAGGCAAACATAAATATTTAACATTTAAAGAAACAAATTACAAAGTTAATATTTTTTTAAATTTGGGGTAAAGGCCACCTGAAAGTACACTTGGGCGAAGGCTACCGGAAACCGTGTACATATGTGCGGTTCCAAACAAACTTCAAGTTCGGCACCCAACAGTTGAAATATAATACAACTCCTTCAATACAAACTACTTCAAATTGACGCCCAAAGCGTGATGCAAATAACGTAGCAAACTACCTACTTCAAGAGGTACATTTTAGCACGTCTTTTAGGGGAGGTTTTACCTTAGAAATCTGTATCACTTCTAAATACGGTAGCTGTAAATACGCTGAGTTTTCTTTCTCCATTTCTTTTCCGAACAGCGTTTCCTCTTAATGAGATTTTCTCATATATATGATCGATTTCTCAGAACAGTTGAAGATATGTAATTTAAATTTTTATATAAAACAGTAAATAAGTCGCATTACTTTTGTATTATGTTTTAAAACTTAATTTTTAGTACATTTTCTTATTATTCTTCTACCTCCTTGCAAGTCTTAGGCCCTCTGGCCTGTTACCGTCTCATTGTCATCTCTTTCTTGGTCATTCCATGTTCCCTTTCCTTCAGGGTCGATACTTGAAGGCCGTTTTGGAATACGAGCTTCCTCTATTTGTTGTAAAAGTTCTCCAATTTTATACTATAAAATATTATCATTTATTGCTACATATGTAATTCTTTTCTTATTTTTTAATTTTATATTGTGTCTATTATAGTTTTATTTTATAACAATGTAATAACTCTAATATTATAGATTTCGAGAATTTCTGGAAAAAATTTAAGTATTTGCGGAAACTGGCATTAGAGTTATTGCAGGCACGCAAGCAAGATTTACCTCATATGATTTTTAGGGGAATGATCATCTCAGGTTCATGGAATGCTTGACATGTCTGTGGATTATACAAATCATGTTAATACCCGTTTACGACAGTGTTGTCTAAAGCACTAGTCAGCATACTCCTCGGTATTTAAAATTAAGAGATTTTTGACGATTCGGGCTTTGCCTATACCTTGCCTAGCAGGACTCTATGACGATAGACTCTTTAAATTTATTTTGTACTAGCTTACAACTTGGTCATAGGCCTCAGGATCGACGAAGATGGAACGCCGAATATCTTCCAACCAGATAAATCCAAAAGCTGTCTAAATCTCCTTCTTGCAATGCAGTATAGATTAGTTATTACAAAATTTAAGACCTCTCTTGGAATCAGAATTACACGTCTAATAGTGTCATCCTTTCATCAACCTCCAGCTACCCGCAACCTAAAACCCTTTCGATGAGCTACGTTCCCATCCTGGTCTTAACTGGTATAGGCGCCGGTTTGGGCAAAAGTGACCTTGCGTCAAAATGTTCTGTCCTTCTGGTACATCCTCTTAACAGCTCGTAGAAACTTCATTTTTGTTTATGGAGTGCGTTCATCTTTTTTTCTTTTTTGCATCCCTAGGTTCGCTTCCATATAAAAATGTCGGCACAATCAGTTTATAAAGTTTTAGATGTGTGTAATTTTCGAACTTCTACTATTGCTACACACATCATTAATAAATTGTAATTAAAAACCTGTTTAATTAAGAAAAAATTAATATATTTCTTAACAAACCACATTGTTGTATAAAAAAGACCAATGAACTTGGAAAGTATGCATATACATCTCATAAAGTTTTAGTCTGACATTTTAAATTGTTTCTTAGATAATGGGCCATGAAGATGTTAAATTTAACATTGGTGAGAGAGGGTATTTAGTCTCTGCATGAACCCCTATATCAAAGTTTCCACATCTTCCGCTCTTTGCAACATATTTCAACCTATCTAGTGCTGAGGCTATTCGTGAATGACTTCATTAATACAGACGAATAGTCTAAGCAGTGTTAACATTTGCTCGAAGGTATCGGACGTAACTAAAATAGAGTAATAACTTTGTTAAAAGTGAAAGCATGTCAAGAGAAAGCCACGGCAGCATTTTTGCTATCTCTATGACGTAAACAGTATCTAGAGAAATTATTGTATTCCGCCCGAAAATTCGATACCGATATTTTACGTAATACATATTTTGCGGGCCCCTGAATCCATTTTTTTCTTTCTCTACTAATATTAAATAGGAGAAGTATTATATTCTATGCATTATTCATGGTCGATATTTCACCGGAAATATATGTTTTGAGGAGGGCCCTGATTAAAAAGAAAAGCAATTTTAGAAAAAAGTCCGTGCGTGTGTGTACTTGCGTCTGTGAACAGCATAAATCAAAAACGAAAAGTCGGATAAGTACCAAACATGGTATTTAAGTCAGTATCTTCCAAGGATACGACACGAAGGTTTTCAAGAAAATCCTTTCACCCGAACTACCCTTTAAATGGAACTTTTTTAAAATTCTAAGGATTTTTATTAAAATACCATATATTAAAGGTATTTACATGGCAAATAAAACATATATCTTGAATTTTCTAGAATAAACTTTGAAGTCCTCTTCATTCGGTAAGAATTCTGTGCATAATAATCTTGTATAACTGGTAAACGTTAAGCAATAGACGCAAACGTACTATACAAGAAATGTAGATCTCTTTAAAACTCACAATTTATTTCAAATAAGTTTATTTTGCGGTATAATTCATTTCTAAAATATCCGTTATTAATGGTTCGAATTGTTCATTTCTTGGTCATTCCTTTAAAGTCCTTTCAACATTCAGCTGTTTCTCGCGATTGGGTGGAAACAGTATGTAATTTTAAAGCCAGCATATAGCATCCAGTTCTTAAACATTTGACCATCAGTGTTCTCTTTGGATCTATAGCGACGTGTGTATTGTAGCTATTTCTGCAAAGGTTTATTTGGATTAAAACGTAGTAGATAGAAAAATAAGGTTTGGTACGAATAGTTAGTATACTCACAAATAAACGATACAGGGTAGAGAAGGTGATGTGAATGTATCACATCAGATTCTTTTTAAAAAGGTGTATTTCTGTGAACAGTATAATTCAAAAACAAAAAGTCGGATAAATCAAAAACTTAGAATTTAGTTCAATACCTTTAAAGATGCGACATGAAGATTTTCAAGAAAATCCTTCCACCTCAAACTATCACTTACATGGTTTATTTTCTCAAAAATGACTAGTGATTTTGATTAAAATAACGTATATTAAGGATATTGCACGAAAAATAAAGTGTATATCTTGAATTTTCTGGGAATAGCCCGTGAAGTCCTGTTCATTCGAAAGGAATTTTGTACAATCTTGTATAACTGGTAAACGTTAAGCGATAGACGAAAATATGCTACAAAAAAATGGATCTCTTTTTAAAACACACAATTTATTTGAAATAACTTTTTTGTGGTTCAGCCATTCCCGAGATATTCGTCATTAATGCTTGAAATTGTTGAATTCTTTGTTATTCTTTTGAAGTCCTGTCGACATTATTTTTCTCGCCATTGTACCGAAAGAGCATAGAATTTTGAGGGCTGCGTATAGCGTCCAGTTCTTAAATATTTGACTATAGCTGTTCCCTTTGAATTTATTACGACCTGTGTAATTAGCTACTTGCAAAGGTTTGTAGCCATTAAAATGAAGTAGATATAAAAATAAGTTTTCGTAAGAATAGCTTTTACACCCTAAATAAAGATAGAAGGTAAGAAAGTCATGTGAATGTAGCTGACCACATAACCGTTTCCTAATCGTTTAAGCTATAAGGTCAAGCTTATAAGCTTGAAGGTATTCCTTAAAGCGATATACTTTTGTAATTCACCAAACGTAAGCCTTTTTAACAAAATAACTGTTGCTTAACCCTAGAGGTTTCACATCGCCTGCAGCCCAAGCAGCTGCGTCTGATTGCATTTAGTCCACTCCCTTTCCCAGGGCTACATACTTCCCTGAAGGCTATTTCCTGCGTATACACTTATTCAACCATATAACTCCCAACACTTCACCTCCGTTACACAGTTACGTAGCTTTGATCTGGATTGTTGTGCTTTCCCTTTGTTTGCTGTAATATTCAGGGATTATATAGCTAAACACTGAATCTTACTTTTACCTTCGCTACCGCTTACCTATGGTAGGAGAACATATGCTTTATTCTATCCAAAGTTCTATTTGGAGATTTTACTGAAACCTCCAAAAGTATCTGACGTTACATTTACAGGGATTTCTCTACCCTCTATCGTTTATGTTTATAAAATTTCGACACCTAACTATATAATTTCATATAACGAGTAAACCATAATATATAGGCAAAACCTTCCTAGAGCAAAGAATGTAGCGCTTTTTAAAGCACACAATTTATTTCAAAAAATATTTTCTGTGGCACCAACCACATCCGAATATCCGTTATCATTGGCCTGAATTTTTCCATATACTTCGTCATTCCTTAAAGTTCTATCGCTGTTTTTTGGATGTTATGGAAGGAGTGTGGAATGTCAAGGCCGGCATAAAGCGATATTTAATTATCAATTCCTTCCCCCTTGTACCAACAACGAACGAAATGAGTAACGAGGTTATTTCTACAAATATTTATCTCCATTAAAATGAGGTAGATAGAAACAAACTATAGAAGTGTGCAAAAGCTATATAAAAATTCTGGTATGATACATTCACATGACTTTTTCTACCTTCTATCTTTATTAATGGGTATACAAAGTATTCTATTTTTCTATCTACAACATTTAACACAAATAAACCTTTGCAGAAACAGCTACATTACACATTTAGTTATAGATACAAAGAGAACAGCGATAGTCAAAAAGTTTAAGATCTGGACGCTATATACTGGCCTTAAAATTTCACACTATTTCCATGCAATTGCGAGAAACAACTTTTAATCGATGGGAGTTTAAAAGACTGACAAGTATTGAATAATTCGAACCTTTAATATCGAATATCTCAGAAACGGCATATGCAGCATAAAAGTTTGTGTTTTAAAGAGATCTACATTTCTTGTATGGAACATTTTCGTCTATCGTTTGAGAAAAGTAGTTATTTAGCTGGTTTGGTGGAGTTTAGCCCACGTATGGGACGCCAATTTGAGAAAGTGGTTTTCTCAATCTGAAGTTTGTAACAGTATTTGCTCCACGTAATGAAGATACACTTTGAAGTTGGTTGATGCTTGTTGCTTGGGACGCCAAACTTTATAGTAGTGAAGATGATGCTTATGTTACGTAAATTACGTAACGTTGCGTAATACAATTTTTAAGCAGAAACTTGAAGATTTTATATTTTTATTTTTGTTGCTTTGTGCGTAAGTTTCAATTAACTAAGCTTACGTAATATTATTTAAATCTGCCTCGGCTGCTTCAGTCGAACTATAGAAACATAAGGTCTTTTTCAGGTTGCGATATGACAAAAATTAAAGACGTCACAGAATTTACTTTTAAATTTCACTTCTTTTTATTTCTTTATACTTGCACATATATAAAACACAACACTTTATAAAAGAAACTGTGAAAAACTTTACACATTCTTAATGTATCTACTATAAAATCTTGCTCGTGACTTTTCCATCTACACATCATGTCCGTGACTGACTAATTCAAACGGTAAAAACCTTAAAGCTTCGGTATTGCCAGTCTCTTATTGGCTAATTCTAGTCCAATAGAATTTAAGGATTCAAACTAAAACTTTTATTTACTGTTGATTGGCTAATTCCAAACTGTAAGCGAAATTACGTTATTACCGATCTTTTCATGACCAGTACTTTTTCAAAGCTCTAAACACATTATTGTCGTAAAGTTACATTATTACCTCATTATTAACAACCTAAAACATATTATTCTCACAGTTTTTGCACTATTAGAGTATATAAACGTTTATATAACATTAATAAAATACGTTTACAATAAAAATAAGTATCTGCAATGACTTTACATACAATTTAAATAATAATTATATACATATTGTTTTTCAGGTGGGCTGTTATTGAATTTAATTATAATAAAATACAAGTAATATTATTTAGGCATTAAAATACTGCCTCACGCTTAACATTTAGAAGTTATACAAGATTGTACAAAATTTCTTCCGAATGAAGATGACTTCCTAGGCCATTTCTAGAAAATTCAAGATATACATATTATTTGCCATGCAAATATCTCTTATGTGTGGTGTTTTAATCAAAATTGTTGGAGCGATTGTTTAGAAAATAAAAATGTTCGAAATATGTTCTATGTAAAGGGTAGTCGATGGTGAGCGGATTTTCTTGAAAATCTTTGCGTCACATTCTTGGAAGATACTAAACTTAAATACCAAGTTTGGTATTTATCCGACTTTTCGTTTTTAGTCATGCTGTTCACAGGCACATACAGACAGAGAGACGGACAGACACTCACACACGCACGCGCGCGGACGCTTTTCTAAATATTCTTTTTTATATTCAGGGGGCCTCAAAACATATATTTCCCGTGAAATCTCGACAATCAATTTTTGGGTGGAATACAATACTTCCCCTACTTACCATATACGTGGTAGGGAAAGCCTTGTGAATGTAACAAACATTTTTACAATAACTTTATAGCCCGCAGCCTATCGTAAAATTTTCAATTAAGCTAGTATTGCTTTTCTCCTTTAAGACTTGGTTAATACCCGAGTTTTCAATCTCATAAAACTAGGTTGGAATTGCTTTTTTACAGAGTTAGAAGCTATTGTTACTGTGCAGCATATAGTTTAAAATCTGCTAAACTTATTGTTTATGCATTTATATTATTGTCAATAAATGAGACAATATATCGAAGATAAGTAAAGTCTCTTTGCTGCTGCAGAGGTTTATTATTCATTACTGTGTATCATCTTAAATAACACGTCCTAAAAAGCCAATAGTTTAGCTTTATTTTCAGGGAAACTTGGAGATTATAACCCTTTGAAATTTTATTTAATTTATGCGTTTTTTGTAGGTTAACTTCTAAGTCTACAATTAAGACCTGATCATCTGCGAAAGTAATGCGTCAAGGTTTCTTTTCTGATTTTAGAACGTGCTTAAACTTTTCCTAACAGCTTAAAATAATCTCATTTGTACTATTAAATAGTGTGGGTAAAGGGGGGCACGCTATCTTACTTCTAATTTAATCTTTGTAAAATTTCTGTTTTCTGCAGACCTGTCAATTTTAAATGTTTTATTCATACAAATTATTTTCACAAGATGTTGAACACCATTTTAATACGCTTGTGTTTTTCTTCTTCCTCCGCGGTTGCCGCGCACTCGCCTTTCAACTGGTACATTTCCTACACTGTTTCTTCAAATTGGTTAGCTGCATTTACCTTAACTTCCGATTTGAGTTGTTGGCCGGCATCAGCAGTACAGAATACAAATTTGCTATATAACTGTATATATACGTATTGTTTATTGACAGAAGGATTGGGTAGCCAAGGAGAGCAAGATCAATGTCAACTTTTCTCAAGTCATCTCATATCAGCAATGATATTTCTGAGGTCCAAAGTTTCGGCCTCGGTTCTTGTGGTGATTAATGTGTACGAGAGCTATTTCAATTTAAATCTGGTACAAATGCCCTATTTTCTTAAAAGCGTCGAGAATTGATTGATTATGTATATGAATTTTGATAGTGTACGAACCCATACCCAGTCAAATGGCCATTACGCAGGATTGGAATCGACGAACTTTCCAATTCCAACTGCAGTTACTACCGCTCGATTGTGTTTCTACCATGTGTTCGATTTATAGCCGGACCACAGACCGTGTATATGCATAGCTCGCTAGCACTGCAGTGACATCGATATGTTCTACTAGCTCACTAGTGGTGAATGGCTAGCTCAGGGCTACGTTTATCAGCTGTGTTACACTGTGTCAGTTTCTGCCTTCTGTTCGAGCTGTAAAGACTGTTTTGTTCATTGAGCATCTCAAAAGTGAAAGTTTATTCAAGACATCTGTTGTGTGTGAATTACATTATATTATTTCAATTAGGTGCCTACCAAAAATGCACGCTTGAACCCAGAATTTTTATGTACGACACGTAGTAGAAAACGAATCATCTAGACAGGTTTGTAGAGATTTTCAGGAGGCATTTTCTGGTATTCCAGTTCCAGGTTGAAAAAGCGCTAGATGTACGCAGAGGGTGCCAAAAATATATACACACTTTGACAGGAGATATCTATTTAATGTATTTGAAAGTTGGACAGAAAACAACAGTAATGTGTGGTGTGATGTTCTATAAACAGACGTGTCTCACATACGTTATGCTGGCGCTGCTAAAACGAAGTGGAGCCAAGAATATCGTTTGAACAGCAGAAAGCAATTTTGAAGTGGTATTAGAAACCCGAGAATGTTGTAGACGTTCAACGCCAATGGAGACGTGTGTACCGAACAAAACCGCCAACGTGAGTAACAATTGCACGCATTTTACTTCCAACTCGATGGTACACTACCACATGAACACCGAGATGTACGTGGTACCTTGATGACTATCTTCCAGGGTGCTGGATAGGAGGAAGAGGTCCGGTTGAGTTTCCACCGCGCTCTCCGGATCTAACTCCGTTGGAGTTTTACCTATGGGGAACTCTTAAGGATATTGTATACCGTAGAAAACCAGCTACACTGGCAGCGCTTCGGGAAGACGTTGAAACGGCATGTGCTGCAATCGCTGAGGACACACTCGCAAATGTTGCTCGATGACTAGTCCAACGTACTCAGAAGTGCATGCTGAGCACACTGTAACTGTAAACGTCTAATATGTTTAGTGTTCATCCTTTTCTGTTCATGTGAATTCAGGTTCAAAAACCTATGTTCATAGAGCTTCTGCAATTTTAAAATTCAAGATTTACAGAGTGACTATAGTTGAAGAATTGCAAACCTCGTGACAACTGGTACCAGGAACCACTTTCAATACAGCTTATAATAAAGTAAGCACTCATAGTGCATGTTTCTATCATTTATTCATAAGTAAGTAATGCGGGAGATTTAGAACAGAAATCACCATATTGTAAGAGGCAGTGTGCGGAGCACGCATACTCGCGATCCACGGCCCGGCAATATAATAAACGCACTGTACTACTTGAAAGTATTGAGAATTAGGATTAGTAAGACGGAGGGGCACCCAGCCATTGGAGGTCTACACCTGAGGAGGGCATTTTAAACCCTTTTCGTCTTACGCGACCCCTGATAGGAACGGATGAAGGGCAGATACTATGGGGAACGAGATCCAGACAACGATGCGCGCTAGTAACGAAAGTATCTCTAACGATTCTATGACACCAATCCTGATGCTGGCGCGAGCCTACCTGAGATAATCTTTCAATCTGGGGGTCTCAGGATAAACGAGGCCCCCAGGAAAGGTCTCCAGCCAGCCAAGCGTCAGGGAGAAATCGTTGAACAGCGCAAACTCCACCGTCTCACCGCAGCACACTAGCCGTCGACACCTGTTCCCACAAATTTTTATTTATATGCGCTCTTTAACTGATGTGGTCTTTAGCGTCCCATTCTAAAATATTATACACCGAGGTGAGGCCAAAAGGTTTTGCAGCTAAAATATTCAATTTAGTTACCCTGGCATAAACATTGGGGGACGTAGACTCAGAGGCGGCGAAAGATAGCAAGAACTTACTGCACAAAACTAAAGCGGTCGTGGGTTCTTTAGAACATAAAAATACATAAATTCACATTTACCTCTGATTTATTATAATAAACAAGGTGCCCTACATTATACATAAAATGTTACAGACGAACACTGGGGGAGATACCCCACGCACACGCACCCATCACACACACGCAACCATACTCTCTGAAGACCTACACTAGACTGACGCTACCACAGGACGCTATTGACTAGATCAATTGCCTTCAACGCCCCCTGACTAGGAATTGGAGGGAATTGCCGCGCCGGACAGGAATTCAGAGTTTCAAAGAAACAATCAGTTCAACAATATATTTTACACAGCAATAATGTGTCCGACACGACAATGCACACACATACGCTACAATATTGTACGTGCAAGACCGATAATTTTGATCAAGAGGACTCTTCATCAGGCTTCAGGTTCTTTCACGTGCCGTAAATCTATAACACGGGACCACCGGCTTGACTTCCCTTCCAAAGGAAGCAATGCTAACAATTTTTACGCCCGAAAAAAAATCCATCGAACTCCGCCGGGTTTGAACCCGCGACCCCGGGAACTAGAAACTAACATGTTAATCACTACATCACGAGAACGACATTCCCAAAACCCTGAAACGTATGAATATTAAACAGATGAAAGGAAACGATGGGGACAAACAATTCGTAGTAGAAGAGGAACCAGCCTAGCATTCGCATATCGACCACAAAATAAATCCCACAACGGCAATCGAACCCGAATCCGAGCCTCACACATTACCGCGGCCCTTGACTTTGCTGCACTTCACTTGTGTAAAGATGGAGTTGGGTTACGATTGCTCATAGCACTGAAGCCTATAAGCGTATTGTATTGTCTTCTATCTGTATCATTTTAGTTAAATAGCTGTGTCCCTTTACTTAGGGACAGTAGGTTATTAACTGAATTTTCCTTACGCAGATGTTCATCGAGTTTATCAACCCCAGTAGTTCATATCTTTCACTACCCAGCGCTTGGCATTTGAAATTAAATTGAGTTTTATTTATGGACGCTCTTTAACTGCCGTGGTCCTTAGCGTCCCATTCTATATTGGGCGTGAAAGACCGGTAATTTTGCTCAGAGGCTTCTTTTTAGGTTTGACACGGAACACCGACTTTACTTCCCTTCCGAAGGAAGGCATGCTATGGATATTTACGCCCGAAAAAAAACTCCTTCGCCCTCCGCCGGATTTGAACCCGCGACCTCGGGAACTAGAGGCTAGCATGGTAATCACTACACCACGGAGGACGACATTGACATTTGAAAACTATATAATAGGCAGTTTCGTCCTCTTCGTCTGCACACTGGTTCTTCTTTAAAGATTCGCTCTGTATGTAGAATCTACTTCTGATGTTTCCGTAATCTGCATGTCCCATCAAGGGCCCGGTATCAGGTTTGTTTGGGTTTGTTGAGATTAAGTATATCTTCAGTGAGTGAGGAGAATATTTTTCTCGTCATTCGCGTACTCTATTTGTATCCCTTTGTTTGAAGCCATCGCAATTGGTGGTGACAATAATTAATCCACCCAGCAATGGTTCTTTGAATAGAATTTAAAGGAATGACAAATACTGGTTCAGGTCCAGTGAAAGTTTGAGCAGACGCTTTCATTGCCACGGTATCTGCTTTTTCATTGCCTAAAATTCCTTTATGGCACCCACCCAAGAGTAACTCCGCGGAGCTTGAAAGTGTTAGTTTTGTTATAAGTGAGAAAGGCAATAATAATAAAGAAGAGAATTTTGACATTTGTTGTAGCGATAAGCTTCGCATCTCCATAAGTCAACTTCGGAACTCCGTGACTTGCTATTATTTAATGTGCATATGTAGCAACAATTAACGTGAGGCATTAACGGAATGGGCCTCGGTTTGTTGAGCATGTAAGTAGCTGAGGTTACCACAATCTCTTGTGGTCGTATCCTGCTCAGTAGCGACAATGCTCGGACGTTCCGGAGGGCACAAAGCGAGACAATTTCCGGTCCATGAATGGCAGCCCCTCGCCCTAACCCACTCCTGCAAGATTATAGTGCTCTCTGACCTGCCACATTCGAGATTCCGACACATACACACCAAATCCGCTGTTGCATGAAGTTGCCATGGTGACGGGTTTAGGCCCTCTCGTTATGTTCTTAGTCCCATCTCAACCCTATATCATCACCTCCTCTAGCGCCTGCTTATAGTAGGCGCAGGAAGTATTGCATTCCACCGAAAACTTACAGATACTTCAACGGAAATGCACGTTTAGAAGTTCACTGAATAGATATGTACAACAAAGTATTTGTTTTACGTGACATTCTATGCTCACTCTTCTACAAATTATTATTCTTAAAAAAGTTAATTGTTTCATATACTTCTTGACAACGGAAATAGACCTTTATTACACATTTACACTTTTTCTTAAAGGTATAAGAAGTATATAATAGTCAGATTTTTAAAATGCGGGTCGCTGTGTGATGACTTAGAAATTCAATGCCTCATGCACGGCCACGAGAAAAAAATCTAATGTGTTACATTCATATGGCTTTCTTTACCCCTTAGCGCTTATTAATGGGTGTACAAATTATTCTTACGAAAGTTTATTTTCCTATATACTTCATTTTAATCGACTCCATTTTAATAAGTATTTCCAGTAATACCTACATTACACATTTCGTTATATAGGGTCCTTCAACAACAGTGTCCTATCTTTGAACTTAAATAAAACACGTTCTATAAATGATAGAGGTTCATTTATTTTTTTTATTTTGGAACATAATTAATATCATCACGTGTGGAAGAGATCATCAGTTAAGTGAGCGCAGCGACTTCTTGGGTTGCGCGTATACGGTTGATCCAATTTTCAATGACAGAAGAACGTAAATTAGGTCCAACTTCACGAAAAACATGAGTGTGTTATTCATAAGATCAGTTACTGTTTCTAGCTTGTTGACATAAACTCGAGATTTAACATAACCGCACAGGAAGTAATCCAACGGCGTTAAATCACATGACATCGGGGGCCAGTTATCATCACCGCCACGGGAAATGATGAAACCTCTGAAATTCTCCTTCAAAAGATCGATTGTTTCGAGAGCAATATAACATGCGGCACTATCTTGCTGGAATCACATGTTTCTGAGATCCACACCATCCAATTGAGGCCAAAAATAGTCCCTTATAAGAGCCCAGTATCTTTCTCCATTCACAGTTAGAGCTTCTCCAGCTTCATCTTGGAAAAAATGTGGACCAATGATTCCACCATACCAAAATCCACACCACATAGTAACCTTTTGGGGATGAAGTAGGAGTTCTTGAATCTTCATTGGATTGTGATTGCTCCAATAGCGGCAATTTTGTTTCTTAACACAACCATCCATCCAAAAGTGGGCTTCGTCGCTGAAGATGATTTTTCGACATAAATCCGGGTCAGCTTCCAATTGCTCCATAGCCCAGTCAGCGAATACACGGCGCAATCTATGGTCGTTGGGCTTTAGTTCTTGAGTTAACACCATTTTGTAAGCGTGAAACTTCAAGTCTAGATGCAGAATTCGCCAAGTTGCATTCGGCGAAAGCCCCAGTTCTTGCGCTCGACGAGCAATTGATTTGTTTCCGTTCTCGCGTACACTCTCACGAACGGCGCCTATGTTTTCGTTGGAGCGCTTACGTCGATTACGTACAGGCGTTCCTTTATCGCTGACAGAACCACTTCCTTCAAATTTATCGATCAAATGCCGAATCGTTCTCTCGCAGGGACGATTATGCACACCGTAAACTTCATACAATACACGGAATGTTTGGCGAACAGATGATCCACTTTGATAATACATTTTCACAATTTTACGCGTTGCTGAATGATGTAAAGTTCCGTGGCTATTTGTCAACAACAACTGCAACCACATGACAAAAATGACTGCTGTAACTCAATAACAACGGCAGCTATCACATGTTAAAGATAGGACACTCTTGTTGAAAACCCTTTAGTTACAAAAGGAACAGCGATAGTCAAATGTTTCAGAACTGGACGATATATGCTGGCCTAAAAATTACATACTGTTTCCATAACATCGCGACAAACAAAACAAAAAAATAAAACAAAATAAAATCTGCAATACGCCATCCTGGCACCTTGTTTCCTACACGAGGACGTTATTCCAAATGTGTTATTTATGTAAGTATTTCTTTCAATTTATACATTATTTTTGTACAGAATTTCCTTATATTCTAATGAACAGAAGTAGAAAATATAAAAGGAAAATTGATACAATAAGTAAGCTAAAAATAATAATTAAGTCAAAACTATAATCATTACAGTTAAAATTCAAATCAAAATTATATATTGAAACTTCTGTTACTGGTAACCGGCAGCATAAAGTAACTGGTATCCAGCTATTCCCAAATTCCAAACTAAACAAACTAAGGATAATAGGTATCTATTCTAAATTAAACTATATTCTAACCACTGGTATCCAGTGGTTAAGTACTGGTAATCAGTACCCAAACTACACTTAATATAAATATTAATTTTCAACTAATGATAAAAATTAACAATTTCTTTTAATATCATACCAAATTCTAAGTGTTATATATAATATTATTTATTCTATTTATCCCTACTAATAATTTTAACAAAATTCAAAATTCTATCTGCTGTTTTTATATATAAAAACTACTACTTTCGATACATTTTCCTCAAAATTTATACTTTAAACTTTCAGTTTTCTTAATATCCTTTAAATGTTTTACAGTACTTAATAATTTTATTAAAGTTATCACTCACTCTGAATTAAACTTATATTTTTTTAACTTCACTTTGTTTTCACTTTCACAACAATTGAAAATTGACAAGACTTTAAAAGAATGCCGAAGTATTGAACAATTGTCACTATTAATAAAGAATATCTCGGAAATGGATGAAGCCACAAAAAAGTTATTAGAAATAAATTGTTTTAAAGAGATCACCTTTTTGGTGTAGTACATTTTGGTCTATCGCTTAATTTTTACCAGTTATAAAGATTATACAAAATTTCCTCCGAACGAAGAGGACTTCACAAGTTTACCCAGAAAATTCATGATATATATTTTAATTTTAATGTAAACATATGGCATTTTAATCAAAATCGTTAGTCATTTTTTAGAAAGTATAAAATTTAAAAAATAAAACATCAATGCAAAGGGTACTTTGGGGTGGAGAATTTTGTTGAAATTCTTCGTGAAAATCTTTGCTTGAAAATCGCCTCTTTGAAGATACGGAACCTAAATACCAAGTTTGGTGTTTATCCGACTTTTCGTTTTTCAGTTATGTTGTTCACAGACACACACACGGACTTTTGTTGTAAAAATGTTTTTGATTCAAGGGGTCTCAAAACATGTATTTCCGGTGAAATCTTGGTATCGAATTTCTTTGATGGAATGCAATCCCTTCTCTACCTGGTATGTAAGTGGTAGAGAAAGTGAAAACGAATAGAGACTAGTCACTTAAAAAAACATTTGAAAACTCAAACGAATAATAAATCGGAAATGGTTAGTACCACAGAAAACTTTATTTGACATATTGAATTCTGTGCTTTAACGTGAGGCAGCATTTTTAATACTTGAATAGTGTCAGTTGAATTATATAATATGTAAATTCAATAAAAGCCCACGTTGAAGCAATATGTATGTAATAATTTGTAAAAATGTATGTAACGTCATTGCATATGCTTGTATTATTGTTAATACGTTTAAAACTGTTACGTGAATGCATTATGTAATTTAATAGTGTAAGAGCTGTGAGCATAATAAGTTTAACGTTGCTAACAATGAGGTAACCTTGAAGCAATACTAGTCATGATTAGAGCAACGATAATGTAAATTTTGCGACAGTTTAAAATAGCCAATCAACAGCCAGAAAAAGCTTTAATTAAATGCAGGTATTCTATTGGACTAAGATTAGCCAATCAGAGACTTGAAATACAGAAGCTTACGGATTTGGACGGTTGAAATATGTTCAGTGGCCTGCAGACCTTGGTAGTGACCGGATGGAAGATGTGTTCTCTAAAGAAATATTACGTATTCGTGTGTAACGAAAATTAAGTATATGTGATAACAAAGTGCAAGTTTTAAATTAAAGACTCTCACAGCTCTTAATATCAGTGTAGTGATATTTAATTTGTGTCAAGGATTAATAAAAAGAAGTGAATTTAAACTTAAAATCTTTGTAAGCCTACATTCTTGTCGCACCAGGTCCTGTCTAAGAGATACGTGACTCTAAAACAATACTGACGCAGTCGAGGCAAAAGTAAACATAAACAATATCTATAGAAGCAGTTTAATAACAAAGTTAATATAATATTTTTTAAACTTGGAGCGTAACAACAAAAATATCATCTTCAAATCAGTTTTTTTCATACGTAGCAGCATATTACGTAACAAACAATCCACTTCAAATTAACGCCCAAAGCGTGGTGCAAACTATACAAACTTCAATAACAAAACTCTTTCTCAAATTGGTTTCCCATGTGTGGAAATAAATAAATAAACAACAATTCAACAATAAACTACAACAGTTGAAGAACAATACTAGTTCAAACGAGATCCACAAATTTCTCTGTAGTAAGCTTTTGCCTATTTCTTACAGTTTATCTATTATACAAAAACTAATACAGAATGAAGAGGACCTTACAGGATAGTCCCAGTACATTCAAGAGAATACCTTTTATTTGTCATGTATATCTTTTAAACATAATGTATTTTAATCAAAATCATTAGAGCCATTTGGGGATAATCAAATATAACGATATTTTTTCCATGTAAAGGGTGGCAATTTTCTTGAAATTCCTCGTCTTGCATCCATGGAAGATGCTGGACTTAAATAAAGATTGATACTTAACCGTCGTTTGGAGACACACACGTATAGAAACCTTTTTTCTAAAAATGCTATTTCTTGGATTAAGAGAGTCTGAAAACGTATGTTTCCGGTGAAATCACGGTGACGAATTTTTGGGTGGAATGCAGTACACGGAGGAGCCCCCGGAACTGGGGCAGGGCACCGCAAGTAGAAGGTAACGGCCCTTTCGCTTCCAACGTGACTCCTGGGAGGGATGGATGAGGAGAGGGATCCGAAGGGCACAAGCATGGAAGGGTTCCCTAACGTTTCCAGATTGAACACATCCAGCGCCACCGGAGAATCTCCGCAACGACGCAGGGAAGAAGCCTCTACAGAGCGCAAGCCACCGTCCAGCCGCAACCCGCTGAACACCGTCTCCTGGTTCTACAGCCCGGAAAAGATGACAAGGAGGATAATGGATACAGGAAATGAGGGGCAGGAAAGTCGTGATAGAAGATGAACCACTCAAGTATTCGCCTGCCGACCCAGGTAAACCACGGAAAAACCCATGGGTCAAAGTGGGCGGGTCGCCGGGGATCAAACCCAGCACCTCCAGAATGCGGATCACAAATGTTACCACCGAGCCATCCCGCTTGATTCTACTAAGTAAAGTAGAAACTAAAAGTAAATGTTGGATAAATATCTAAGTTGGTTTTTTAGCATAAGAATCTTGCAAGGAAGACACACGAATATTTTAGAGAAAATCCTCTGCTCCAAACTACCTTTGCATGAAAAATGTTTGGTTAGTTTTTATTTATTTTTTCAAAAAGCACAAACTATTTTAATTAAGTACCATATGATAATTATAATCCGGAAATATCGAATAACAAATGAAAATTTCAGCATTTAAGCCCAAGAAAATAAAAAATAGTTATAAACAATGAAATAACAGAAAAGTTAAGAACTTTAATTATTGGGATCCTGAATTTCCATTAACAAATCAAAAACAATGTATTTAAGTGAGGGCTTCCCATATGATCAAAAATACTTATAAACAATTCATTTATAGGGAATGCTTACTAAGCTTAATAAGTTTCAAATATATACAACACAACGTTAAATACAGGATGTTTCAGGACCTCTGGGACAAACCGTGAGGAAGGATAGATCTCGCAGAGAGGAACTTTTTTGCATCGTTACAGATTATTAAGCGTGTCTGGTAGGATAGGTTTGAGAGGCACAGCCACTTTTACTCTCTGTTTGTTTACAACCGCTGAATCAAGTGACATCTGGTTATGTTTGGTAGGTCTGAGATGAGGCAGTATTTTTAACACTTGAATAATTTCAATTAAATTATATAATATGTCATTTCAATAACAGCTCGCCTTGAAGCGATATGTATGTAATAATTTGTAAAAATGTATGTAACAGTCATGGCATATGCTTATATTATTGTAAACAACTTCAATAATGTTATGTGAATGCATTATGTAATTTAATAATGTAAGAGCTGTGAGAATAATACGTTTAACGTTGCTAACAATGAGGTAACCTTGAGGTAATAATGACTTTGAGAGTTTAAATGTTACTAGTCATGATTAGAGCAACGATAATGTAAATTTTGTGACAGTTTAAAATTAGCCAATCAACAGCCAGAAAAAGCTTTAATTAAATGCAGGTATTCTATTGGACTAGGATTAGCCAACCAGAGACTTGAAATACAGACGTTTACGGGTTTGGACGGTTGAAATATGTTAAGTTGCTGGCAGACCTTGGTAGTAACCGGATGGAAGATGCGTTCTCTAAAGAAATATTACGTATTCGTGTGAAACGAAAATTATATATACGCGTTAGCAAAGTGCAAGTATTAAATTAAAAGAATTTCACAGCTCTTAATATCAGTGCTCTTAATTTGTGTCAAGGATAAATAAAAAGAAGTGAATTTAAAACTTAAAATCTGTGTAAGCCTACATTCTTGTCGCACCACGCGACTCTAAAACAATACTGACGCAGCCGAGGCAAACATAAACATAAATACTACCTATAGAAGCAGTTTAATATATATTTTTAAACTTGGAGCGTAACAACAAAAATACATCTTCAAATAGGCTTCTCATACGTAGTAGCATATTACGTAACAAACAATCTTCTTCAAATTGACGTTCATACGTGGTGCAAACATCAACAACAAAACAACTCCAACGTAAAGACAATATCTACTTCAAATTGGCTTCCCAAGCGTGAGGCTAATAAATAAACAATAAACAGCAAGAACAATACTTCTTCAGAGACGAACAACCCAACTTAACTCAAACGGAGTGGCAAAACGAAAGGTCCGAGCAGATGATCACCGATGATTCCAGCACAGATGTTTACGGAACACTTTTGTTGATGATGTGTAACGAACACTGCACGAGGGTTCCCAACATCCCAGATGCGACTGTTGAGGTATCCCTCTCGTGTGAAGCAGGCCCTATCGGTGAACAAGACGTGCGCGGGAAATGTAGGCTCTGCAATACTTTGTTGCAGAAACCACTGGACAAACTGAACACGAGGTGCGAATCTTTCGACTCCAGTTCCTGTGGTATGCGTGGAGCTGTTGTTCACAAACACGGAGTTAGACATCTTAGACCTACCAAACCTAACCAGTCGTAAGGGACAAGAAAGAGGCGATGTCACTTGATTCAGCGTCAAAGTGTACTGGCTGTACCTCTCAAACCAACCCTACCGTGAGGAAGGTTAATTTTATGGTGGTGTTGTATTGTTGTCTGACTGTTGGGGAGCCAAACTTCAAGTAGTTGCAACCGCACGTATGGTACCGGTAGCCTTCGTCCCAAGTTTAAAAATATTAACTTTGTAATTTGACTGCTTCTTTAAATATTATATATTTATGTTTGCCTCGGCTGCGTCCGTATTTGTTAACATGGATTTCTTTGCAGGAAGTAGTGCGGCTAAGAATGTAGGCTTGCACAGATTATAATTTTTACTTCACTCCTTTTATTAATCCTTGACACGATTTAAATAACACTTCACTGATATAGAGAGCTGTAAGATTATTAATTACTTTTACTTTTCAAACACGTAAACTATTTCTGTCTCACACTGAATACGCATTAAACTTCTCGAGGACGCGTCTCGCGTCCGGTTAGGAACACTGTCTACAAGCAACTGGCTTCTGAGTTTGTAAATTTTACTCAATTTCAGTTTCTGATTGGCTATTCCTACTACAATAGAATACTTTTACTTAACTTAAGCTTTTTTGTGGTTGTTGATTGGCTATTTATAAACTATCTAAAAAATTACATTACTACTGCTCCAAGAATTACCAGTAGCATTATTAAACTTTCTAATCTCATAGTTACCTCATTGTTAGCAACTTTTAACCTATTATTCTCACAGCTCCTACATTATTAAATTACGTAATACATTCACATAACATTATTACGTATACATAATAATATAAACATCAATACAATACTTTTACATGCATTTTATATATTATACACATTTTGCTTTAAGGCGGGCTGTTATTATATTTTATATTATATAATTTGACTGAAATCATTTAAGTGTTAAAAATACTGCTTCAACTGATATTGCATTTTTGCAAGCCAAACTTTTAAAGCAACTTTAAATCTATCTATGCTAGCTGAATTGGCAGCTCTTGGTACCTGCAAACGTATTTATGTCGACGTTATCACACCATTTCTTGGATTTAGTCAACCTTACTTTGTGTGTGACAATAAAATAATTATTTCTATGATAATGTTCATGTATATGTTGATGAAATACATGACTATTCAAGTTAGTCTTAATAATTACCAAGCAATTGTATATATATATATATATATATATATATACTCATTAATTACTGTCAGGATTTTAAAATAATTAAATATAAGTCGACAATGGGCATCAAACGAGAACCAGATATAATTCTTAAGGCCTTTTTCTGCAGAGTTAATACTTTATTTATAGTGGCACTATTACCTCAAATACGGATAGCATAAGAAATTATGCAATGAAAGAAAGCGTATCAAGTTTACTTAAGATGGTGTCTGCGAATTTGATTTTTCAAATGACTCAATAAAAATATTACACGAGACAACCTTTTGCAGACATAGGGAATGTGACCAGCCCAAGTAAGCTTGCAATCCAAAATTGAGGCAGTATAACACTTGAATAAATTCAATTAAATTATATAATATGCAAATTCAATAACAGCCCGCCTTGAAGCAATATGTGTATGTAATAGTTTGTAAAATGTATGTAACAGTCATTGCATACGCTTATATCATTGTATCCATGTGTAATAATGTTATGTGACTATATTACATAATTTAATAATGTAGCAGCTGTGAGAATAATAAGTTAAAAGTTGCTAACAACGAGGTAACAATGAGGTAACCTTGAGGCAATAATGAGTTTAATGAGGCAATAAAGTTTAAATGCTGCTAGTAATTATTAGAGCAGCAATAATGCAATTTTGAGACAGTTTAAAATAGCCAATCAACAATCAGAAAAACTTTAGTTAAATGCAGGTATTCTATTGGAGTAGGATTAGCCAATCAGAGACTTGTAATACAGAAATTTACAAGTTTAGACGGTTGAAATCAATTCAGTTGTCTCCAAACAGTGTTCATAACCAAACGCGAGATGTGACCTCGAGAAATTAATTATGTATTCGTGTGAGATGAAAATAGTATGCGTGTTGAAAAAGTGCAAGCATTAAATAAAAGAATCTCACAGCTCTCGATATCAGTGAAGTGCTATTTCATTTGTGTCAAGAATTAATAAAAAGGAGTGAATTAAAACTAAAAATCTGTGTAAGCCTACATTCTTGTCACATCCAACCCTGCCTAAGAGAAACGTGTCTCTAACAATAATACTGACGCAGCCGAGGCAAACATAAATATAATATCTAAGGATACAGTCAAATTACAAAGTTAATATCTTTTTAAACTTGGGGCAAAAGCCACCTGAAAGTACATTTGGGGCGAAGGCTACCGGAAAGCGAGTACTATACGTGCGGTTGCAACGAATTTCAAGTTCGGCTCCCCAACAGTTGAAATATAATACAACTCCTTTAATACGTAGCAGAAACTACCTACTTCAAATTGACTTCCAAAACGTGGAGCTAGGAAAATACCTTCTTCAAAACAATGCCCAGAACATATCATGAGAAGTTTGCACATTGAAGGATACACATTAAAGGAACGAATACCCAACACTCATATACGGGAAGAATTAAACATGAGTATATAAATTAGAGGAGAAAATACATAATATCAAGTGGCATGGTTTCAATATATGGAAAATATGAACGACAGTAGAATAACAAAACAAGCATTCAGATACAAACCAGAAGGCCAGCGTTCAATAGGGTGACCTACAGCCTAGACATAGGGAGGATATTTTTGTGTTGGAACAAGCTTCATAGCCTATCCTCGAAGAGGAAAAAGAAGAAGAAGATTATATGTTGATTAACACACATGCCGTGTGCTCTAAACTGGAAAAGGTAGAATCACACTGAAAAATTCAATGGCATAGCCGGGGTTTGGATCATGGATGTTCAGCTTACCGTGCCGCTGCTCTAATCTACAGAACTATCATAAAGCTTATGGTAATTGCCCGATCTGATCGAACTCGCCTCGTATTACTTGTGATAACACCGGCCGTGACAGCCTACCAACATGTGTTTTAGGATAATTACATGATTAATAAACCGTATATATTGAAATTTATGTTACAGCCTCTGAAGTCCACTTCGTAATCAATTTTGTATAATTTTATATAAGTTGTAAACCATAACAAATAAACAAAAACTTACAGCAAAATGTGAATCTCTTTAAGATACCGAATTTATTTCAAATATTTTCGTGAACGTCTATCATTTCAGAAGATATTCGTTGTTATTGCTTTCAACTTTTCAATACTTTGTCAATTTTACTCTTATCACGTACTAGTAGGTAGTAAAGGTATTGCATTCCACCCAAAAATTCGATACCGAAATTTCATCGGAAATACATGTTTTGAGGCCCCCTGAATCTCAAAAAAAGGAATTTTTAGAAAACGGTGCGTCTGTGTGTCTCTCTGTATCTGTGAATAGCATAACTCAAAACGAAAAGTCGGATAAATACCAAACTTGGTTCTTGGGTTCAGTATCTTCCAAAGATGCAACACGATTTTCAAGAAAATCCCCCCATCCCAAACTAGTGAAGCCTTACATGGAAGATTTTTCGAAGTTTTTTATTTTCTAAACATATGGATGTGTAAATTTTGAATAAAATGCGTATATTAAAGATATTTGCATGACAAATAAAATATACATCTTCAATTTTCTGGGAATAGCATGTCAAGTCCACTTCATTCGAAAGAAATTTTATATAATTTTGTATAACCAGTAAACGTTAAGCGATACACAAGAACGTAGTGGACGGAAAAGGTAGATCTGTTTAAAACACACAATTTATTTCAAATAACTTTTTTGTGGCATCAGCCATTTCCGAGATATCCGTTATTAATGATGCGAATTGGTCAATACTTTTGTCATTCTTTTGAAGTCCTTTCGATATTCAGCTGTTCCTCGCGACTGCACGCAAAACGCATGGACTTTTAAGGCCAGCACACAGCATCCAGTTCTTAAACATTTGACTATCGCTGTTCTTCTCTTTGTATCTATAACGAAATGATGTGTCCATGACTTTGACGAGAGATAGCGTTCTAATCACAGGTTTCTTCTTTGCACCCAAGTCTTACATCTATTCTGGGTATAATCGCAGAAATTCGTCGTCATTTGTTTCTCAGAACATTCTTGAGGGCATCTAAAATAAGCAGATATGTGTTTCTTCGCCGAAAATGGAGAAAAGTGAATTTCAAGCAATACTTTTTGCGTGGTAAGACGGTGAAGGAAATGTAAGAAAAGCTGAACAAGTATTATGGGGACTCTGTTCCATCACATGGCATGTTTCACAAGTGGTTCACAGAATTTCGATGTGGCCGTTCGAGCACAAGAGATCCGTGCGCACAGGGCGATCGGTTGAGGTCACAACAGAAGAAATGGTGATATTGTGTTGGAAGACCGCCGAGCGAAAATCCGTGAGATAGCCAAGACCGTAAAAATCTCGAATGAACGGTTGTATAACATTCTGCACGCAATTTTTGGGCATGAGAAAGGTTCTCTTTCAGCTGGGTAATGCATCCGCACACAAGTCAGTCGTTTCCATCGCAAAATTTGTGGAATTGAGCTATGAACTGTTACTTCACCCCCATATTCTCCAGATTTGGCTCCGAGCAACTTCTTCCTTTTTTCAAACCTCAAAAATTGGTTCCTTGGGAAGAAATTCACGTCCAGTGAACATATCAAGGCAGAAACAACCTCATATTTTGAAGACTTCGAAAAATCATATTTTTTGGAAGGATTAAACTATTGGAGAAACGTTGGACAAGTAGTATTGAATTGAAAGGAGACTATGTTGACAAATAAGATTGATTTTTTTTGGAAAAAACTGTAATTTTGTTTAAAAAGTCACTGACTTATCAATCCGCCTTAGGAAAATAAACTTTCGTAAGAATAATTCGTGTACTTGCTAATAATACAGGTACAGAAAGTCATGTTAATGTAAAACATCAGATTTTTTTTGAGGTGGTCACCAATCAGTTGTTTCTCGTGATGGAGTATTAAATTTCAACACCAGCTTATGAACATCTGACTATCGCTTCAACCTCCTGTATCCCTCTTGTACCTACAAGGAAATGTATAATGAAGCCATTTCTGTAAATGTTGAAATGAAATAGATAGAAAAATAAGATTTTGTAAGAATAGTTTGTAGAAGACAGAAATAAACGGTAGTACTTGGAGCTATGTGAATGTAACACGTCGGGATGAAGGGTTGCATGAACCCTACTTGTGGTGCATGCACCTCTGTTTGCTGCAGAGGTGTAAGCATTATGAATTAACCTTTCCGCACCAACTATAACTTCACAAGCAAAGAGGATAAGCCTTGATGTGCTATGGAAGTTTGTCTTAGTTACCTCCTCCATATGACGTCAACATCATGATTAATTGTGGCAGCTAGGATGCAGCAAATCTTAGAAACTTCGTGCCTTCCTACGCAAATTCGTTTCCAGCAAGCACATCATGTACTTCTTATTGTCTGCCAAAGAGTTAAATAATCCTCATGAACGTGCATATTAGGTCCTCGTCTGTATAAACTTGTTTTTATGGGTAAACGCGTTACAGTTGCAATGAATACTTAAGTTAACAGTTACGAGCAGGTAACTGCATAACTTTTTACTTTCTCTGCTACGTATAGTAAGTAGGGGAAGTATTGTATTCCACCCAAA
Source organism: Deroplatys truncata (assembly GCA_030765065.1). Taxonomy (NCBI): domain Eukaryota; kingdom Metazoa; phylum Arthropoda; class Insecta; order Mantodea; family Mantidae; genus Deroplatys; species Deroplatys truncata. The sequence continues at coordinate 46,890,302 of CM060985.1, forward strand.
GATTCGATACCGAGATTTCACCGGAAATATATGTTTTGAGGCCCCCTGAATCCATAAAAAGCATTTTTGGAAACATGTCCGTGTGTGTGTGTGTGTGTGTGTGTGTGTGTGTGTGTGTGTGTGTGTGTGTGTCTGTCTGTCTGTCTGTCTGTGAACAGCATAACTCAGAAACGAACAGTCGGATAAACACCAAACTTGGTATTTAGGTTCAGTATCTTCCAGAGATGCGAAACGAAGGTTTTCAAGAAAATCCCCCTACCCCAGATTACCATTTACATGGAACATTTTTCGAAAATTTGAATTTTCTCAAAAATGGCTCTGACGATTTTGATTAAAATATCATATGTTTAAGATATTTTTATGACAAATGAAATGTATATCTCGAATTTTCTGGGAATGTCTCCAAAAGTATTCTTCATTGTGGACGACTTTTGCATAACTGGTAAACCATAAGAGATAGACAAACCTTTACTACACAAAAAATGTAGATCGCGTTAAAATACACAATTTATGTCATATACATTTTTTTTGTTGAATGAACAGTTTTCGAGATATGGCTTGTTATTCCCTTAAATTTTCCAATACTTATATACTTTTGCTCAAATTCGTTATTCATTTTTTTATGTCCTGGACATGCAAAGAGAATGGAATGCGCCACATAGCAACCCGCTCTTAAAATATTTGACTATCGCTTATAACCTACCATATTCCCCTTGCATCTACAAGAAAATTAGCAATAAGATTAACATCTCGATATCTCGATTAACATGAAGCATATGGAGAATAAGCGTTTGTAAAAATAGTTTGTACAAGAATAGCGAAAGTCATGTGAGTGTAACACATCAGATTTTTTTTAGCGGAATGTAATACTTCCTCTGCTTGCTATAGATAAACGTGCGAGACGCCTGTCGTCCTCCGTGGTCTCGTGGTTACCATGCTAGGCTCTAAGTTTCCGAGGTCCCGGGCTCAAACCCGGCGGAGGGCGATGGATTTTTTCGGGCGCAAAATTCCTTAGCATGGCTTCCTTCGGAAGGGGAGTAAAGCCGGTGGTCCCGTGTCGTAGATTTACGGCACGTAAAAGAACCTCAAGCCTGATAAAGAGGCTCTGAGCAAAATTACCGGTCTTTTCATGTCCGATATGGAATGGGACACTAAAGAGCAGTTAAAGAGCGTCCATAAATAAAACTCAATTTAATTTTTTAGAAGGAGACGCCTTCAGTAGGTCCCGGGTTCGATTCCCTTTGGTTCAGCCACTCTGACCTTGGGTTTTCCCTGGTTGGTAGGACAAATGATGGGGTGGATTGTTCACTACAACCCCATGGGCATAATGCCCGTTCCGTCTCACACTTGTTCCCTCCACCTCTTTCTGGGTTGGCCAACATTCTCCTTCCTTTTGGTTACACCTTTAGGCAATCCGGCTTTTACTTTGAGAAGACTGTATAATTTGAACTTTTTGTGAAGGGGCTATCAGGCCCTTGCACAGTAGATTTTCTGTAGTGGTTTCTTCCCTTAGGAGGGCTCCCTAACACCTTGATTCTGGAGCTCCTCCTTCTCCCCAGTTGTATTAACCCCAAGAGGAGGGTTACCACTTAAGCCGGTTTAGCCGAACATTCGCCTCCTCCGCCGTTATGAACTTTACGCGTTACCCTGTGCAAGGAATCCTAAACTAGGTGCTACCCTCCTGGCGAGAGGAATCTAGAACTCAAGTCAGCAGGGTCACTACTTCCTGAAATGGAGCTGTCTCAAAAGAGTCTTCCCTTCCGTTACTGATCGTTGTCATAGATTATATAATGCCGCAAATTCTCCTGTCCCCCATTACCTATCATTCTATCACCTTATTATGATTCCGGGTCGAAGGATCAGGCGAGTGGACGGCGGGCAGGCGTATGGCAGTGGAATTTACTTTGTGTAATCGTCTGCTTTGCATTCGGTGTGTGACAGGCCCTCTCCGTGGGGAAAGGTAGGCCTGTTGGGGTGGGCGGTTCCACCGGCGTCAGGATGCAATATCTGGAAATGTTAGGGACACCGTCTGTGTCCGAGTCTGCTGCCCAAATCTGATCGCCTATATGCCGAAATCCTCCTACGGTTCCTGATACCCATAAATAACTACTAGAATAAGTGAAAATCACATAATAGGGAAATGCAACTGGAGTTGCAGGTGCTGCTGTGTGATTAATAAGGGCATTGCCTGAGCCACTATTAGGATTATCATCCCATGAGATTCTGCATATAACACCTTCGTAACCGCACAACAGCTAATTTCCATATCTGGATTTGAATCCAACTCACTATTACCCCCTCCATGGAGAGGAAAGTTCTGAACTTCATTTCCATCTAAGATGCTGAATTTACTCTTCTCAGATGAATGCAGCTCATAGTTCCCATGATGCTTCAGCGGCCGTCCATTCTGTGAAAACGCGCATTTACATAACCAAGAATAATTTTCCCTTGTCACATCTAGCGACAAGAGGATAGTTCATTTCATGTGCGACAACAGATGTCTTTTATGACTATTGTTGTGAACCACAAGAAGGAAACTTCATGGCTTTTTATGACCACACTGATATACCGCAGGCAGCCATGTAACACATGCTGTGTGTTCTTAGGGGGAATAATAAGCATTACGTAATGGAAATGGAAGCAAACAAAGTTAGTCGTACCACACATCTAGTCAGAAGTAGGGCTCTCTGATATGCTTTTGCAAACAGTATATGACGGCTTGTAGAAGGAAGACAAGGGACAAACGTCGCCAGTAATTGACAGTTACTGTAAATAATGTATTGCGACACAAGTGCGGTAAGTGCGAGAACGAGAAAGAGTTTGAAATTACAAGACGCAATAATGCATACTATTTTTGGTACAATAGAAATACTACTTGCACTTCCAGCAAGCCTCCTGAGAGCAGGTCGCCCAGGTTTATAAAATTGCCACGGTACTTAACCTCTATTGCGATAAAATCTGTTTTACGCAAGCTTTTGTGTCGTATGTCTGTGGGTGGAGCTTCGCTTGCTATATTGTCATTGGCAGGGTCTTGGTGAATCACTCGAGTGGACATGCGTTCAAGTGGCGATCGAATCCAATGCTACTTAACTTATGCAGCAGTTTGTGTGTTTGTGAAATTAAGCAGGCCGGCTGGCAACGAAGCAAGATATATATGAGTACAGGATTCGGGAGTAACCAAGTTAATAAGAGGGCGGGTCACTGCTGAACGGTCACTCATCCAGCTAGTGATCAAGCCCAATACTGCTTAACTAGGGGATCCAGTTGACTAGTGCGCGGGTCACCGCTGAAAGGACACTCATCCAGCTAGTGATCAAGCCCAATACTGGTTAACTAGGGGATCAAGTTGACTAGTGCGCGGGTCACCGCTGAAAGGACACTCATCCAGCTAGTGATCAAGCCTAATATTGGTTAACTAGGGGATCAAGTTGACTTGTGCGCGGGTCACCGCTGAAATGACAGGACACTCATCCAGCTAGTGATCAAGCCCAATACTGGTTAACTAGGGGATCAAGTTGACTTGTGCGCGGGTCACCGCTGACACTCATCCAGCTAGTGATCAAGCACAATACTGGTTAACTAGGAGATCAAGTTGACTAGTGTGCGGGTCACCGCTGAAAGGACACTCATCCTCCTAGCGACTAAACCCAACACTGCTTATCTTGGGGTAATCAAGTTACTAGTGGGCGGGTTACTGATGAACAGTTACTCATCCAGCTAGTGACCAGACCCCATACAGCTTAACGTGAGGAATATGAGATGGATTTGTAGCCCTTATGTTAGCGGTCCTTGGGTAGACCTTAGCTCTTCCGTCTTTTGGGGGCCCTGTCACCATAAAGTCCCAGGATGTTTACCAGTTGATTTGGATGGGTTGCAAGTTTCATGTGCATGGTGCGAGATCTCTCACGAACCATGTCCACGATGTTTTGGAGTCCAGAATGACCATGTAGGGTATGAGACTGGAATCGACGCCCAGTATATTAGATCATCTTTAATGCCCTGTTCTGAACGGTCTGCAGTTTGCGGACGGTGGTCCTTGCCACCGATCCCAATACCTCGCATCCATACAGAATCAGGGGCGGGATGATCGCTTGATATAGGCATAGTTTTAGGTAATTAGGCATACTGGAACGAAAAACAGTGTACAGCTGCACTCGTGCAGCGTGTACGAGGCCGAAATTTGCCTTGAAGCGAAAGTGAGCCCGCGGTCGAATAGGACTCCTAGATATTTAGTTGAGGTAACCCAGGGTAATACTCCTCCACCGCAATCTCAGTGACCGCGACGGCAGCCAGCGACGGACCTTTTCCAGGATAAGACCAGAGCTCTTTCTCGGGCTAATGGCCATCCTTTACTTCTCGCTCCACCTGCCAATGCCCTGGAGCTGTCACTGCAGTGGAGGGTAACAGAAGCGGGCATTTTTGTTCTATTCCATAATGGCATTGTCCGCATACTGGCATGTAACGGTCTTGGGTTCCTTTGGGAAGTCAGACATGTATGCAGCGAAGAGAAGCGGGAACAGTACACTCCTGAAGTGAAATTAATATGGGTTTTGGAGCCGAGTTGAAGCAAAATGAGTGTGTGTGTGTGTGTGTGTGTGTGGGGGGGGTGATGTATAGGTATCGCCGCTGGCTCCTGGTGGATGCTCCAGAAGATCTTGTAGATGCAGATGCTGTGAACTTTGATATGCTCGGTTTGAATTTACCGCGCCTCTCACACAGTCGATATGGCAAATTTATTTCTAGCGAGGTATAATTGAGTTTCTGGAGGATAATTTTTTTTATTCCGTTACTTTTTAGGAACGTTGTGCCAGTTTACAACGTGTAGCTACGTATTTAAATGTTTCTTTGCGTCCATTGTATTTTCTAGCTCTTAGTCGTGACAATATTGAATTTATCTCCGGTTTGCCGTGTTTGGAATGCAACACATTTGTTATGCATATAATAGCTCCAATAATTTAACTTTCACTAAAATGTGTTTTATTTTATTTCTCAACATGCTTTAACGATATCTAATATATATATATATATATATATATATATATATATATATATATATATAAAACAATTGATTTTCTTATATAATATGTATTAATTTCTTCTAGACTTCTGTTACAATAATTAATTATTATTACTTCTCGTTGATAGTATTTATTATTAATGTGCTTCTTCCGCTTTTCCTTCCTCATTGACAATTTTTCAACAATCCTATTATCAAGGTTGTTTATTTAAAAGACTGTCTGGTTGATACCGGTCGTAAAACAAATTCATATAATTTAAAATTCTTGCTTGGAATAAATAGCATATTCATAAGAATAACATCTACAATCATATTATATAGGGTAGACCATTTAAGTTGAGATTGTACAATATCTCCAAAACTAAGAAAGGCATGTCTTGAATAAAAGTTGCTTGATAATATGGGGGAAGTAAATGCCGTTAGTCGTGTTTCGTTTGGAGAACGTTAGGATGGTCATTTTAGGGTAAATTTAATTTGTTTAAATGGGAACCTACAATTAGGGTAAATTTAAATTGACTAAAAGTTCAAGGACCAGTTCAACAGTGGATGGCAGATCTACGTGAGGGGTGTAATATTAAAAGAAAAGCTGTTCTAAGTGCTTTATAAACTCAGAAAACAAAACACTGTTGACAATAACAAAAAAGCAGTGATTCAGAGAGATCTCTGAAAACAATCATGTCTGATGAAAGTAAGATCCAAGCGCTTCAAATGTTGCTGTTGATCTGCTGAATAGTATCCTGCAGGTTGTAGAAGCATCATCAATTAAAAAGTGTTTGATGGGGAAAAATATTCTAAGAAGAAGATAAAAAAAATGTTATTGATTCCCAAACAAAATGTTACATTATGAACTAAGTGGTGATGAAGATGTGGCTCCTGAAAGACATACTAGCTCAAATGAAAGAAAAAGGTTTTAAATATTGCTAAAAGGAGTGTACAGCTACAAATTTTAAAAAATTTTCTCAAAACTTGGAGTGTGAGGAAAATAGTAAACGAATTTGGATGGTGAAACTATATGGCCAGGAAAACAAATGAACTTGTGAAAACAAAAGGAATTCTCTCCACTCCCAATACAAAACTTGGAAAGGTGCTAGATTAGAAGAGAAGCACTCACTGTGTATCTGTTTGCAGCATACATCAACATGTAAAACTGATTTTAATTGGAAGCCAGATTAAATATTTTACAGCTGGCTATCATTGCAAGTTAAATTCAAATAAACACCGTCTTTCACAGTTAATCTGCAATTCCTCACTTCCAGAATGCCACTTAGGTTCCTGCAACTATTGCCCTGTTGAGATAAATCTAAAAACAATACTTGCTGATGCTTTTGAAACCAATGAAGTGGATAAAAATGTACAAGCAGTGGGTAAAAACAGGCAGATGACATTGTCAACAATTACCATGTCCATAGAACAATTTTTGGACTTGTTTCAAAACTGCGTCATAGCTTTTCAACCGTCTAACTTCCAAAATGAACTTAAGTCTTAATTCAAATTAATATTGTAAGGTGTGAGTTTGAGGAGAACTATTCGTTTCTCCTACAAGATGAGATTCAGGCATATCACAGGACTAATGTACAAGCTACACTTCATCCCTTTGTAATTTATTTCAGAAGTACAGGTAACATCTTTAACCATGTTCGCTATGTAGTCAAATAAGATGGTTGTCTCATGATGCTGCGGCTGTGCATCTTTTCCATAAAAATTTAATAGCGTATCTCATCAAAACGTTTCAAGGTGAACCCAAACAGAAATACTATTTCTCAGACGAATATGCAGCTCAGTATAAAAACAAAAATCTGATGTGTTACACTCACATGACTTTCTCTTCTCTTGTACAAACTATTTTTACAAACGCTTATTCTCCATCTACTTTATGTTAATCGAGATAAACATTTGCAGACCCTATCTTATTGCTAATTTTCTTTTAGATGTAAGGGGAATATATATTTACAAGGGCAATATAGAAATACAGTAGCCTTTAAGCATAGACATTACTCTTAATAGCTGGTTGCTAGGTGCAGCACCATTCCCTTTGCCACAGATTAATACTCTTTGCATATTCAAGATTAAAAAATGAATAACAAATTCCCATTTGAGAATATAACTATTGAAACATTTAAGGGAATAACAAGCAATATCTCGAAAATAATTCACACAACAAAAAATGTATATGAAATAAATTGTGTATTTTAACGCGATCTACATTTTTTGTGTAGTAAAATTTTGTCTATTTCTTATGGTTTACCAGTTATGCAAACGTCGTTCACAATGATGAATACTTTTGGAGACATTCCCAGAAAATTCAAGATATACATTTTATTTATCATAAAAATCTTAAACATATGATATTTTAATCAAAATCGTTAGAGCCATTTTTGAGAAAATTAAATTTTTTGAAAAATGTTCCATGTAAAGTGTAATCTGGGGTGGGGGGATTTTCTTGAAAACCTTCGTGTCGCATCTCTGGAAGATACTGAACCTAAATACCAAGTTTGGTGTTTATCCGACTGTTCGTTTCTGAGTTATGGTGTTCATAGACACACACACACACACGCGCGCGCGGACATGTTTCCAAAAATGCTTACTATACGTAGTACAGTAAGTAAAAATAGCTTCATAAACCTTTGTTGTCATTAAAAAGATTTTAGAATGTATGCTGAGTGGTATTTCTATGCCACGTCCCATGGAAAAATACAATGTGATGGTCTTGCTGTAACATAAAACGTTTAGCAGTATGAGCCAGTTTACAGAGGCCATACAGTGACCAAATTATGACTCCCCTGCAGCTGTATACTTGGTGTATGGAGATATACAGGCATGTGACTGTGAATATTGTAACACTTCTCAATACACTGAAGAATCAAAACTTCTGTATGAAAGATTCATTGAATCACGTGCAATATCAAGAACTCAAGGTCTTCATGCTTTCATTCTCATCAACACTACAAAATTAAAAACGAAAATTTATTCAAATAATGACAATTTTAGGGAAGAAAACATATCTTAACGATGAACTTCATTTTCATATCAGGATTTGTCGCCTGGGCAATTGGTGGATTGGATGTATGTTACCCAAAGAACAAGAAGGAACAGAACAGGCGAAAATTCATTTCTATACCCCAGCGGAGCATCATTATCTTACAGTTTTCTTGTAAAACCAAATATCAGACATGTTTCTGGGCAGTCTATTTTAATGCAGGTTGATTAAAATCAACTACTGAAAGGACAGTTTCATTCCCACAGCGTGCCAAAATTCAAAAGAAACGTGCATTGCCATAGAGCAAACTGGTCTATGGATTACAAGAACAAGCAACAACTCACAGTGAGTATTAGACTGTTATAGACCATTCAAAACAATTTTTTTTCAGAATTTTAAAATTTTACGTTTTTGGAAAATAATGAACATTTTTACACTTTTTCACATTCACGTAAAATTTATACGGAAGTTACATTCTGTTTACATATAAAACAAAGCCTTTTTAAAATGCTCCAAGATAAGCTCAACATTTTTTCTATATCAACTTATTTTCAAGTTCTTGTTAAATTTGTTAAAGAGTGCACATATAATTATGTGTTTTAAATATATCTTTCACAGGCATTAACCAAAAAACGTTTACATATATGGCTCTATTGCTTTGTAGATATTAATATCACCATTTTGTCCAAATGTCATTGAAATTGAAAAAAGATCAGGTTGAAAATGGCACTTGTGTGTGACGATTGATATGTACTGACTCTTGTAATTCTTATTGAATGTTTGCACTGGAATACCATGGTTTTAGTCTTAGGAACAGAGATCTTAAAATCATACTCTTTATATATCTGATGGAACCTATAAGTTTCTTTCTGAAGATTCTCCTCTGTGTTTTGTGTAATACATCTCCATAGGCTAAAACGTTAAGATTAGTTCCAGCTGGTGCACATTCTTTCCATTTTCGTAAGATGTTTATATAATTATAAAAAGGTGTAGGTGATCACACCTTTGTCTCATCCCTTGCTTAGTTACCGTATGTTCCCCTTTAGAATAAGATGTATTGAATCTAAAACAGGTACCTTGGTATAAAAGTTTTATACACTTTATTGTATGTGAGGGATATTCACGCTTCTCTAATCTCTCCAACTGTCTCCTCCTACCCACTTTGTTAAACGCTTTTTCCAGGTCTGAGAATGTCAAAAATGTAGTTAAGTTAAACTCTCTCCTTTTCTCTATCAACTTATTTTCTCTACAAAGTCGGATAAATACCAAACTTGGTATTTCAGTTCATCTTCCAAAGATTCGACACCAAGAGTTTCAATAAAATCCTTCCTCCCAACTACCGTTTACTCAAATCTTTTTATTTGCTAAGAAATGCCTCTCGAATATTAAAATATCATGTATTACGACAAATAAAATGTATATCTCGAATTTTCTGGTAATAGCCTGTAAAGTGCTCTTCATTCAGAAGGAATTTTGATTAATCTTGTATAAGTGGTATGCATAGACGAAAACGCACCTCACAAACAATGTTCCTCACACTACATCTCTTTTAAACGCATAATTTATTATAAATAGCCCGAGATAACCGATTTTAATGGTTCGAATTTATCAGTACTTTTGTCATTCCTTTTAAGTTCTGTCTACATTCAGTTGTTTCTCGCGATTGCATGGAAACAGTATGGAATTTTAAGGCCAGCATATAGCGTCCAGTTCTTAAACATTTGACTATCGCTGTTCCCTTTGTATCTATAACGAAATGTGTAATGTAGCTATTTCTGCAAAGGTTTGTCTCAATTTAAATGAAGTAGATAAAAAAATAAGCTTTCGTAAGAATAATTTGTATAGCCACTAACAAGCGATGTAAGGTAGAGAAGGTCATGTGAATGTAACACATAAGATCCGTATAAACATGATTTTTTATTATAGCGCCCTCCAAACATATATTTCGATTTGATATCTAATTTTGGGGGAAATGCAGTACCTCCTCTACCTACTAGGTATGCGGTAGAGAAAGTAGTAATGGCAGGCTTGAAAGGATCAGAATGTATTTCGGAAAGGTTGTCACTGTACTTTTGGCCCATACTGTAAATTAAATGCGACACAAAGGATTGCACGTCTGGTCTACTCAGGAATTCTTACGTACAGAATTATGCAGGTGACACGGAAATGAACCCCGTCCTCGCCGTGGTAAGGAGTATCTGTGTCACATTTCTCTGGACATTGACCAAACCGCACTCTGCAGGTCCCGCTACCACATCCGCGGTCAAAACCACATTCAGAATTAAGCAGAATACTGCATTACACACAAAAGACTTTTGTTGGAACTCCGCTTTGAGCCTTGGCCACGAGAAACCTGTGAGAAGGAGAGAGACATAACCAACTGTGTAAAAGGACCTATAAATAATTAAATTTAAGCTTACAAGCCCAATCACTAACGCATTATTTTGGACACTAAAACAAAGATAGAATTTAGACTAGTAGTACATAGGATTAGATGCTCTCTTGTGCTGCCTTGGAAACAAATACTTAATGTGGCATACAATACATAGTGTTCATTTGGACGCGTTGCCGTATTACGAAGAATTGCTTGCCTTGCACTGCGCTGTTTATAATCGGCTCAATTCCCCCTCAACTCTCCATCGTCTCCGTGTGCCGGCTAAGCAGTTTACGCGACATCTGTGCTGTACAGAGGTTATTATTATCCATACAAAACGAGAAGGAATCTGAGGCGGAGCTAGATAACGCTGATAAAAGTCGCTCAGCCAATAGCGCTAGAGCGAGGATGTCTAATTCAAGTGCCGCGCGGTCTCGCTCTAGGCTACGGTTTCTACTTCTCAATAGTGCAGTTAAAAGTTGTTAAGTACTCAACATTTATAGTATTATAGCTGAGCAGGACTGAATATTTTGAATCAGACTGTCCAAAAACCGTGTTGCTAGATGGTTCTTTAGTTATGTGTCAAAGCAGACATTTATGAGGTTGCTGAAAGACCTTGACCATTGTACACCATCAGCAGTGTTGTGTTTATGTTCGGTTGTTTACAAGAGCTTAGAGCTCTAGAGTTCGATATTAGCGAAGTGAAGACTTAATTTGTTGCTTGTAATTTACCTTTTAGACAGTGTATTTACACGCGAAATTCTTCTTTTTATAAGCTCAAAGATTCAAAGTAAGTGTTATAAGTGTAGTGGTTTTAATTAAGTGTTTAACAACGATGAGAGCATGCCCGCTGAACTTCGTGCCAAGTGATCGGGGTGTATGCTACACTGGCTGTATCTTGTTCACGTCTCGTCTCTCTCTGTTACACTCACAAATCATCTGCCAACGCAGCGCTCCTGCTGGCGCTCCATTCGCTTGCTTCAGGTTCCTTCTCGTTTCTTACGGATTATAATACCTTGTGACACCATGTGTTTCAGCGTGTTAATTCTGCTATAATGTCGTATAATTTAGCAGGCAGAATCTCCATGTGTTATTCCTATGTGATAAGAAACCCTTGTAGAAAGTAAGACGGCGATTTATGCACAGATTCCCTGCTGTTCGTGCGCCTCACGGAGAAACAGTTCGTAATCGTGTATTTGAGGAAAAGCAAGCTCTTGTTGATAAGAAACCGAAAGTAAATCGCAATGTTCTTAGAGATGACATCGAAGAAAAGTTAAAACAAAGTCCAAAGAAAGCAGATAATTGCAGTTCAGCATTTGCACAATAATGTGAGTAGAGCTATTTTTGCAATTGAGTGTTAGATAATGTTAAGTAACGCTATCTTAACTCGCGTTTAAGTTTTTACGGACGAAGCATGGTTTCATTTACATGGTCATGAAGAATTAATTAGTCTTAAGGCAAATTTTCATAAAGATTTGAGAGATGTATGGTGGCACAGAGACTTCATCTCCAACAGTTTCTATAATGAGGGTATGTGGTTAATATAGTTAGAATTTGTATGAGAAATCCTTGCGCTTGAATTTAAGGGGCAATGAATATCCGACTCCGCAGGCACATAACGTGTTTCCCGGTGGCAAAAAAATTACCATTAGGCCGGCCACCCGTGCAATCAAAGGCTCTTGCAGCGATGTCAACCCAAGCGCAATTTTGCAACCTTGCCAGTACTCGCGGGCGTGAAGCGCTGGGAGGAAGACTATAACATACTGCAAAGTAGCTGCGGCATGAGGAAAGTATTGGTGTATATGCAAAGTTCGGGGGAATATAAAAAAACTCTTGTGTTATTGTGTTTTTTCTTGTTTGCTTGTATTGCATTGTATTTATTCATATACATTTTGTGATAATAACGTTTTAGTATGAATTACAATAATAATATTAATAAATGAAATATATTTTAATATACAAATTAATAGTCCTAAACCATTAAAAACCATAAAAACGATAAGGAATATTTATCTAACTTTTAACCTTAGAATTCAGAATGAATCTGAGACCGATCATGTAATATAATATACACATAATTGCAGATTACGGCCTCTACTTGTATTCGTACCTTCTGTCGTCACCTTCGATTATAACTTACTTCCGTCCTCGAATGTAGGACTTATACCCTCTAGGACTTACAACCGCGCCATCTACAGAGACCTGTCGAGGAGCAGACGGATATTGCATCAGAGAATGAACAACAGGCGATCGGCCCGTTGCCAGGTATGCCAGTGAAGTAGATGATGATATGAAGTGAAGGCGAAATGAATGAAGGGAAAGATAATTATGGAGCAATTGGTGGAATGAATGGCAGGGAAACATGAGGACCCGGAGAAAATCCGCCCAGACGCCATTTCGTCCACTACCATTCCTAAATGCGGGTCCTGCAATTATAACTACGTGAAATATTTCATAACGTCTTTTGACGTTACATTTTTTATAATTATATGTTTTTTACATACATCTCCGCCTATTTTCTTTCTAAAAGCACTAAGCACCGAGCGGAATGGCTCAGGTGGTAATACACGTGACCCGCATTTAGGAGGTCTTGGGTTCAAGTTCCCGAGGCCGTCCAATCTGCCGAGGTTTTTTCGCGGTTTCTCCAGTGTTAGGCAGATACTGGGTTGGATAATTTGATCCGCGAATCATCCCTTTCAGCACTACATTTCATTTCCTTCTTATTCATCGCCGTACCGTCTTGGATTACTATCATCAATCTTACAACGAGGAGGAGGCTAATCTGCAAAAGAAGAAGAAAAAAAACACAGTGTCCCATTCTGAATTAAACTGCATTGACTATATTTCTGCATTCTTTTATTTATGACGCGCACGTTTAACAACCCTATTTACTCTGTTTCAAGCAGCAGCACGCATGAACTTCTGTTACAGGCAATTGGGGGCATGCTTAGTACCGGAGGCGCGGACAGCATTTGACATCGCTGCTCTGTGTTTCCTCCTTAACCATTCAGGTTTTCCTATATCGTAACGCTGTATTGTCACATTGCCTTCCCAGTTCTTTTGCAGTCATCCTCCGTGGACTAGTGGTACAGTCCTAGCCTCTAGTTCCCAAGGTCGCGGGTTCAAACCCGGCGGAGGGCGATGAATTTTTCCGGGCGTAAAAATCCTTAGCATGGCTTCCTTCGGAAGGGAAGTAAAGTCGGTGGTCCCGTGTCGTAGAATTACGGCACGCCTGATAAAGAGGCCTCTGAGCAAAATTACAGGTCTTTCACGCCCAATATAGAATGGGAGACTAAGTACTATAGTAGTTCAAGAGCGTCCATAAATTAAACTCAATTTAATTTAATTATATTTACCAATTCTTTTGCGAGTAATCATTTGTGCTCAAAATGAAATACGAGTATGTAGTGAAAAATGCACATAGAATATATCAGTGTGATTCTACCTTCAAAACCTTATACACTTAAAGCTTTGTATAAAAACAATTGATTATCACAATATTGTGACTTTGTCCATTTTAACTGTCACTTCACTAATTTTCACTGCATTTATTTTAATCTAGTTCAACTTTCACCCAGACTCCACTTAGTTGACACTGTTACTTCGCTGGTGTGAACTAGTTCAATTTCCTCTGTCACTTCACTTTCTTCGTGGTGTAATGAAACACGAAGGACGCAGCCTCTTCTCTGGAGGGTTCACTCCACTCGCCAGGGAGTCGAACACAGGACGTCTCCAGTCTCTCCTGCAATAGCAGTACTCGTTGCACATACTCGCTAGGAGAACAGCACTTCTCGTCGCACCAGCACCCCACTCGCTCACTATCTGCCTCACCTCGGACTCTCACTTGCTGCTGGTAGGCTGAGGTTCAGCCTGAGTGATTTTATTGCGTGCTCACCCTCAAGGTTTATATTTTGGAATGCGTGTTTAAGGATTCATTTTTCTGTTTTGAAATGGAACGAAATGGTTAGGAGGAAGTATATTTCTGATCGACAGCTGTGTATTGAGCTGTAGCGGCTCTTCTGCACCCTAGTGAGAGTGGTTTTAAAATCTTCAATTTTATTAGGGCACACTGATGTTGAGGAAAATTCTTGTAGAATTTTTCTATCTTGCACCTAATTTCATATTCCACGTATGGAAGGGACGAGGCTTCGTGAGGTAGCCATAACAGCCAGCTATCTGCGGTCATGCCCCAGATCTCGCAGGCGTAAAGCATGAGGGGATTATCAGGGCCCGAAAAGGTGTAACTTTAATCGAACAGGCATCCCGAGTGTGGTACAGAGAAGCAATAGGCCCCTGTGCCCGTGCGGACAGTATTGTATTCGCGGAAGTTTAGGCTTTATCTAGCTTCACTCCCAGGTAGGTGATCGAATTCCTTCATTCGCTTCTTTGCCCTATGTTTCTAGAGGTGGGACAGTCTGTGGGGTTGTGGCGCTTAGTCTGTAGAATGGTGTGGCCCTTGTCCACGTTTTCGAACATGCGCCACTCTTGGACAAGGCGGAGATACGGGATTGAAGGCTCTGAGAATGTGTTTGTTGGTGCAGAAAGCAGCACGTCGTCATCACTATACTGGACTATATTGACGTGCGGCTGGGTTGGAAAGTCTGCCATAAAGACGCTGAATATCGTAGGGGTAGCATAGAGCACAGCCTTTGGGGACTCCGCCTCTGATTAGACTCACTCATTTAACTTTATCTAATGAATGGAATCTTCTACAGAACATTCTAGACCTATCTGGACACACGTTCTGGAAGGGGGCAAAAAGTTTCACAAAAATTCTGCTTATCTACCAGTAGTATAGTCCATTTTATAATTAGACTGACATCGCAACTAAGGTGTTCACAGCAGTAAAGCGGAACCAAATTCTACCACGTGATTTACTCCACGTGGGGAAGATATTCTGATGGCTTTGATTGGCTAAAGTTGGATATGATTGGATTCCTACTGGATGGATTTGGAGTAGCAACAAATTCTGCTCCGGTCAATGTGACATCCTTTACTGTGTTTACGCTGGCGATCGCCATTTATCTTTGTTTATCTCCGACTGCCCGGCGTCGACATCCCGATAACCTTGAGGTCAAAACCTTGTTTTTCTCCTCCTTTATAATTTCAGTAGTATCATTTGGAACGTCTTTATTATGCGGTTATTAATTACTTTGTAACCGTTAGAGTCAGGGTAAGAATAACTCCCTCTACGTTGAGGAATAAGATAAACAATAAATTATATAATCACAATACTGTGACCTTTTGACATCAATTGTTACAATCTCAATCTCAAAGATGCCAAGCTAGGGTTATTTGAGAAATGAACAACTGCTATGGAAGAAAGAAAAGAAGGGTAAGACAAAATATAACATCAGAAACACCTGGATGTCAGCATTCTTTTAATGTCAAAGACAACAAAGCCGAGGGATACATAAAAGGCTCAGGAAATGAATATAAGAGATGTAAATTAAAAACTTCTTTCTCTGGTAGAAAAAACTTTGCGATTTTGTACTGAAGGTGTACAAAAAAGATACTGCGCCCAAGTTTCGATTATTCTTTTTATCATAGCTAGCGAGTAAGGCTTTGTCAGAAACCATACGTCATGTCCTTTAGTTTTAAATTGTATTCCGAGGTTACATGGCTAATAGTTTTGCGTCTCTCTTTGAGTTCAACTCCCTGCTGGAGTAATTTCTGTTTTCAGATTGTGTAAATCTGTATTTAATCTAGCCTCTGTTTATTTTAAGTCACTTGAACTTTGCTGTCATATCGCGACTATACACATTAGATTTCTAGATAGATTTGTACATGATGACAGATTTTACAAAACTGATAACATTTTTACATAAACTTACATTGTCAAATATTTCCAAAATGTTTGAAACGGAGCACTGTTGTCTTTGTTTTTAAAACTGTGGACAGCCTATAATGATATGTTGAACGACAAGTACGGTTTGACACATACGCGGTAGTTCATGAGACAGAATAGGGAAGTGAGTCAGGATTATATGTTATATGCGTAGTCTGGTGATAACACTTAGCCTTGACGCTTGAAATGTGAAATAGGGAATTATAAATTGTAGTTAGTACACATTGTATGAAGCTTACTGTTTGCAGTAGAATGCCACTTGCTTTGCCACTGATGTGGCATGGCAATGCAAGATGCCACACTGCTGCTTATGTCCAGGACCTCTTACGGCACTAGCAATGGGAGGTTCTGGAACATTCACCATACTCACCCGACATGAATCTCTGTGATTAAGATCTTTTCCAAAGTGAAAGAACCACCGCGAGGGATCCGGTACAACACCAGAGATGACCTAATTCATGCTATAGGGCGGTGAATACGGGGCATCAACAGAAATAGACACGCAGATGGTATACGACGCCTTTCGAATATTTGGCAAAAGGTCATAAATAACGGGAGCGATTATATTGAAGGTGTGTAAATATAAGTGCTTCTGTCACTAAAGTTATTTGAGAGAAAAAAATAGTTCTCATTACTTTTTATCCAGCCCTTGTATATGGACAAGGAAATCTTGAAATTATTTATGGACGCTCT
Organism: Deroplatys truncata; assembly: GCA_030765065.1. Taxonomy (NCBI): domain Eukaryota; kingdom Metazoa; phylum Arthropoda; class Insecta; order Mantodea; family Mantidae; genus Deroplatys; species Deroplatys truncata. The sequence goes on from CM060985.1 coordinate 46,907,211, forward strand.
TTAACTACTATGGTCCTTAGCGTCCCGTTCTATATTGGGCGTGAAAGACCGGAAAATTTGCTCAGAGACCTCTTATCAGGCTTGAGGCTCTTTCACGTGCTGTAAATCTACGACACGGGACCACCGGCTTTACTTCCCTTCCGAAGGAAGCCATGCTAAGGATTTTTACGCCCGAAAAAATCCATCACCCTCCGCCGGGTTTGAATCCGCGACCTCGGAAAGGGAAAGCTTGATGTAGGGTTTTTATGTCATCTACCAGAAGGTGTCGTGTCGCTTCTTTGGCTGCAGTATCGGCGTTCTCGTTGCAAGCAAGTCCTGTATGTGATATAATCCAATTAAGTGCGATTGCTTTTCCAGGATAGATGCTGTGTGGCATAATATGCGATCAAGGGAGTTAGACGATTGAAACTGTTGAAGCGTAGGCAATGAACTGTTGAGGTCAGTGAATATGATATACATGACATTAATTTTTGATCTATAATGCATTGCATTGCATGTTTAATATCAAAAAGTTCGCAAGAGAAGGTTGAAAGGTGATCAGGTAAACTATAGGGCATCGTATAACGGGGATAAACCATAGAACATCATTGCTGCCATCAAGCTGGACCCATCAGTGTAGATATGTTGAGCGTCAGGATGTCCCTCACATACTTCCGAGAACATTTCTTGAAAGCAGCTCTGTCAGTTTCGTTTTTCTAATGATTGGTGACTGTCACATCAAAAATAGGACGTTTTAGTGCAAATGGCACAATATCATCTGGTTCGGAACGTGAAATCACTTCAGGCAGAATGATTGAACTTGTTGAGGTAGTTAGAAACTCGGCGATAGAAGTGGGTGTGCAGATATGGTTGAGATGAGCTATTATTGTAATGGAACACGTACCGATGTATCTAAGTTCTGGGTATGTCTGTGCTAACAAGACAAATGTTCAGGATTGAACGCTCATAACTTGCCCAAACTTGTGTGTAAACCAAATCTGGGTGCTGTTTTGAAAATGACGTACTTACATTCATCACGCTGCATTAAGAAGTTTTGTTTCAAGGATAGAAAATTACGAAAAACTGTAAATTTCGCCTTTATGCAGTCATAAACTAAACTTCAGTTTTGGCGCTCTTGGTATACTTTTATTTTACAGACTGCGTACTTTGATTTCAGCTGTAAGAAGTTTCTTCATAGCGTAAACGCTCAAATTAGCTTGTACGTGAGGAAATGATAGTTTTGGCTTAAGGTACCGTTTAGGACATCGTAACAAGAATAGTGAGAGGCCTTTCCGGACGCCTACGACAAACGTTGTTACTTAAATTTACCTCACACACATTTATTCTTTATTTACTTGTTCCATATTGATTTAAACTTCATTATTATGAAGATGGTTGATTGGATTTGCAGATTTAAGATTTTGAAGTCATACAAGTATTGCAGTACCCTTTCTATGCTATGAAATCGTGAGAATCAGCTGAATAGCGACAGTTGTTTAAAAAATATCAAAGTATCGAACAATTCACACAATAATGGGAATCGCAGAAATGGCTGTTGCCAAAAAAAGTTATATGAAATGAATTGATCTACATGTATTGTGTAGTACGTTTTTGTGCATCTGTTATGGTTTAAGCGTTATACAAAATTCCTTCGGAATGAATATTCCCAGAAAATTCAAGATATATAGGTGTATTTTATTTGCCACGGAAGTATTTTAAATCTATGACATTTCGTAAAAATCGCTATACCCATTTATGAAGCAATAAAAGATTTCAATTATTTCACTGTTAAAGTAGTTTGTGGTAGGGAATTTTCTTGAAAATCTTCGTGACTCATGCTTGAAAGGTATTGAACTTAAACGTATAGCAGAATTAATACAGTGAACAATTGTCAGTAAATGTTTAAATATGGTTTAACTATTCTGAAAAAAAGAACTTACTAGACCAAAAATAACGTTAAGTATATACGATTCGTGAAATTACCCAAACACATTTAATTGCTTAATTATTGTAAATAGCTTTAGCGAAGTGATTTTGAGCCAGTATTTTATATCACAACACTGTGAATGCCAGAGTGATTGTAGTGTAAATCAGCATTATTGTATGACAATGATTTCAGATGTTTGTTAACTATAAGCATTGTTAGGAAATAAGTTTACACGGCCTCAGAAACTGACAATAGGAGCGGGTAACAATGAAGCGAGGGGGTGAGTTGTTTATCAATTAGAAGAGACAAAAAAATGACGTCAGAGTAGCGTGCCTTTCTTTAGAAATGGAGGGAATATCTTCCCTAGAGCATATGTGTTTGTAGTTTTGATTGGCTGACGAAATAGACGCTAATGTTGGCGCGCTTTATTAACCAATAGCAGCTCTATTATAATGTTTAGGCATATCGGGGTGAGGGAGTATAAATTCTTAAGCCGGGGGCAGGTATCGCGCAGTTCTACAGAATCATTCACAAGGTAAACGTCGCGCAGTTCTAAGAAATCTCTCTCGCGAATTACACGTCAGGCAGTTCTAACGAAGCATTCATGATGTACACATTACGCAATTCTACAGAATCTCTCGCGTCGTAAAGTTAGTTACAAAATGTGAAATACGCGAATTAATAGTGCGCGGCAAATAAGTGATTGTGGTTACATTCGAAAATATAACAGTTTCTGTCAGGCGTGTACCAAGATTAAGTATGTGAAATTAATTGTGACGGCAATAAAAGTGTAAAAACAAATTCTTTTATCAGTGTTACCTTTTAGTAACAACTCCTTTCCGTGAGTAATAATAGCTAGCCGGAGGACAAAGACCCCAAAATTCAAAATAGTAAAACAATAACAGGCGCTCAGCAATAAGATAACACGTCATAATACTGCGACAATTTTTAAATCATTTCATCTGTAATTGATTATCATTTTGTTATTTTAGATATTTAAGATATTCCTAAATTAAATATTTATAACTTGTCATATATTTGAAACAAAGGGCAACAGAAAACAAGATTCTACCCGTTGATAGGGAGAATCAATACTCAATATAAAATTTTTCATAAAATGGCTAAAAGGAGAAACGACATCACATGTTAAGACTATTTAATCTTCCTTCCACAACAATACTGACGAATAGAGGACAACAAGGTATAATAAGATGCTTAGGATATTAGTACAATTAATTATAATTATAAGAATAAAACGGGTTGAGAGGCAAACAAAATTGGATTTGGTATATACCCTGTAAAGCTACGCGTAAATATACCTACCCATTGTTCGATTAAAGTCAAATAATCTTAATTGTTACTGAAAAGAGTTAGTAATTGTCTTCTTAAGATTATTTATATGAGTTTGCACTCAAAATATGTTCATCGATACTTTGAGGAAGGTTTTATTTTCGGAGTTGTATTGTAGTTCTACTGTTGGGGTCCCATACATTAAGTAGTTGCAACCACGTGCGATACAAATTTTCGGGTGGCCTTTGCCCCAATGTTTAAGAATCAGTTTTGTATTTTTATGTTTCTTTAAATATTATATGTATTAATTTGTAGAAGCATGTATCTCTTATCAGGGGGTGATGCGCCTAAAGAATGTAGACTTACACAAATTATAATTTTTACTTCACTCCATTTATTAATCCTTCACACGATTAAATAACACTTCACTTATATAGAGAGCTGTGAGATCATTTATTAATTGCACTTTTAAACACGTAAACTTTATAATATTCTGGCCGTAATGAATTTTCGTCTCACACTGGATACGTACCGAGCGAATGAACTGCTCAGGTACGCTGCCGTCTATCGACTGCCGTTTACCGCTTAAATTTGTACATTTTTCTATTTCAAGTCTCTGATTGGCTAATCCTACTCCAATAGACTACTTTTATTTAACTTAAGGTCTTTCTAGTTGTTGATTGGCTATTTAAAAACTGTTTTAAATATTACATTATTATTGCTTCAAGAATTACTAGTAGCATTATTAAACTTTCCAATTCATTATTACCTCATTGTTAGCAACTTTCTTCCTCTATTCTCACATTATTAAATTACTTAATATATTCAAATAACATTATTATACATGTACATAAAAATAAACATAATACTATGACTGTTACGTAGATTTTATATATTATATTATACGCATATTGCTTTAAGACGGGCTGTTATTGAATTTATATATTATATAATTAGACTGAAATCATATACGTGTTAAAAATACTGCCTCAACTTGATGCTCAAGGATGAATACAAGAATGCGTAATGCGAAACTACAATAATACCTAACTGACAGTAGCCTCGAGTTACATCTTTAGATAAAAAAATCTGTAAAATGTGAAAGCAGTGAACCGTGAGAAAGAGCACTATCCGGGATAGTTATTCCACATTGTTACATAGCCACCGCTGCAACCAGAGGACAAGCATCGTGAGTCATCTTTTCCATCGCAAATACCAAGTGTTTGGTATTTATCTGACTTTACGTTTTTTCAGTTTTGCTGTTCACAGACTTATCGCGCGCGCACACACATACACACACGGACATTTTAATATTTCTATTATTATTATTATTATTATTATTATTATTATTATTTATTCAGGAATCAAAACATGTATTTCCGATCATATCTCAGCATCGAATTTTTTAGTGGAATATGGTGTGGTACTATTGGGTTGCTGGGTTTTTTGTGGGTGCGGGGGCGTGTGTTTTGTTCGTAGGTTCTTAGCCCCCTCATGAGTTCGTTTCTCTTTCAGTGACAATGTGATGTTGGACCGGGGAACGATTCCTATCTCAGGTATGCAAGCAAAGAAGACGCAGGTAGACAGTAGACGACCTTCGGTTGCTGGTCACTTTATTCTTGCAAAAACACACTCCCTCTGTCCCTCACACAAGACACAAGCCAATCGCTATAGTTATGATAATTTATTAAGTCGCTGTCACCTAAGCTACATCGCGATAATGAGTAGTCGTTCCTCGCTATAACACGCTAAGTTCTATGATTATTGCGTATTCTCTTACACGACGCTATACGTGAACTTTGTTAATGTAGACTTAGTTATTTTGCTGTCCACTGCGTCGGAAATGAAACACTTAGCGTTTTAATATAATGCCGATCGGAACGAGAGTCCCTTCGTCTTCGCAGTTCCTACCTCGTTCTGTCTGGGATCGTTTTCTATTTCACGCCCATTTTCTAGGCGAATTGGTTTGGTCCCTAACCACATGACTTGTCACGTTGGTTATTTGCTGTGTTCTTTTCTACGCTTAATTCTTATTGGGGGTTCTCCTATCAAGACTAGTGAGAAATACTATTTTCCATTTGGGAATATTTTATGGCTTGTCGCTCATTTCTAGCGTTGGTTTGTCCGCTTCAGTGAATTTGGAGACCGATTAAGCACGTATAGTCATCGCAGTCTAAGGATCCCCAACCGGCGGCCTTTGTACAGTAGCCAAACACTTGTTCCCTACCCTCCCTAACCACAACCACCATAAACATCTTAGTGACATCCATGTGCACGTGAGCGTTGTTGCCACAGTTAAAATTAGTATTTAAAAGCAAAGCTTTGCAGCTGATTTCCACATGTACAGAATACAGTCATGCAGTTTGTCTGCTTGATTTACACACAAATGCAGCAAACAACTATGCATCGCATAATAATTACATTTACGTTACAAACGCTTTAAAATATAACTGAGAATGATATGGACTAATATACTACACTACAAGAATGGAAATGCATGTTAGTATATCCGAGAGAAACTTGGAAACATGTCCCGAATAAACTACACATTGTTGGACTATAATTAAATTATAAAGAAGGGTTGCATGTTTGCAGTTTTGCAATTATTACTGAGCTATTACACAGCTCCTATGGTGAAAGTATTCTTTATTTTGTTTGTCCTGCAACCACAAAATGTAGAAAAACCAAAACAGTAAACAAAAACAGTAAAAAGAAGAAGAAGAAGGAGGTGAAAAAAGTAAAGCGAACGCAAGTCTTTGTATCACCCTTGGGAGATAGGTGCTTTATTGGTAGTTTTGAAAAGATAATAAGTTTTCTTCACAACAATGATTTTATTAATATAAAGCTAATACAATAAGTTGTGTATTGTTTAAGATGTAAGATTTATAAGCATGACAGGTTCTGTTTACTTAAATGCATAGCTTTATTATAAAATGCAGGATAAGTAAAAATACGGAAGGCAAAAGAAAGAAAGAAAGAAAAAAAAAAGAAATATTATGTGTTAGATTCACATGATTATCTATACTCACTCTTCTACAAACTGATTTTGCAAAAGCCTATTCTTCTATCTGCGTCTTCTTAAACGAGATAAAATTTCATTGCACATTTCGTTGTAAATATAAGGATACATAGGCTAAAGCGATAGTCAGATGTTTAAAAACCAGATGACCATATGATGACTTTGAAATCCCATGCTCTTAGCATGACCACGCGGAAAATACAGACAGGGACTTTCAACTTCTATTTCAAAACTCAAACCAACAATAAAGAATTTCTCGGAAATGATTAGCACAATTTTACCTAAAATGTGTCCTTTACTGAGATTGCATTTTACACACAGTAAGATTATTCGATCTCTTACAGTTTAAAGTTGAGAACAAGGAGGAATTTACAAGTTATTGCCAGAATATAAAATTCATGCAATTATTTTTCATGCAAATATTTTAAACATGCCGTATTTTACTAAAAATCGTTGTAGCTGTTTTTGAGAAATTCAAAACAATAAAATATTTTAGTTGTTTTTGAGAAATTCAAAACAATAACATTTTTCCACGTAAAGGGTTCTTTTCTACATGTTCGTGAATGTTACACACCAAAATCTACCTTTGCTTGTTCAAAGTTTCTGCAGCCCTTTTCTTCGTGGTGTTGGCACTGCTGTTACTCGGCAGAGGGTCATTTGCTGGTGCGGCCGGAGGGGCAGCAGCTTGGTTCCTTTCCCAAGGCCTCCACATCTTAATTAAGCTACTAAACGCTAATAACTACTAAACACTGCTAAACTTACAAAACTGCACTAAGTAAATCACTATATAACTTCTCTGAAGAAGTAAGATATAAGCTTAACTAAAAGACGGAAGAAAAGCACGTGCGAACAGTTACAGCCGCTAAAACCGAAGAAACAACAGAAATAACATTGCAACAACGCTTTGCTTTGGTGGAGCTAAAGAAAGGACCACGTCTTGTAGTTGAGGGATGGGAAGACCCCACTAATCGTTTACTTATGGTCAGGTTTCAAAGCTTTCCTTTCGCTTTGTAACCGACTGGGGAAACTTTGCCTGCAACCATTTTACATCTTGGTGCCGCTAGGTAGGTAGGAATGTTCTGTCTTTGTTCAGAACGCCACATGTTCGGCAGAATTCTTAAGAGGCAGGAGACCTTTCCGGTGTGTCCCGTTATAGCCTCAAGCTCTTTTAACAGCTACATGTACGGTCTACCCTTCCGGAAACTTTAAATCTTTTGAAATTTCATTCCTTATGCTTTAAGTATAACTAATTTTATGTGTATTTATTCCATTTATTTATTCTATTTATTATATATGTATATATAAATAACTGACAGACACATGTTTCTGCTTCAAATGCAATACTTTCTTTATCTACTGGGTACGTGGTAGAGAAAGTAAAATTGTAAACGAATTGTCTGTTGTCATATTGTTGTTGACAAAGCCTCATGGGATCAATTATAAGGTAATTTTTATTGAAATCCCCGTGTATAGCTACACACGTACATATACCACGCGAATATATATAAGCCTTTTATTTTCTTGAAAAAAGTTCAGACGAGAGATTTAACTCCAAAAATTGTTAATAAACTTATGCGCCTGAATATAAGATTTTTTAAAAAATGCTATAAATTTGCAGATGACATTTGTTGTTATAAGATAGTGTTTGTTATCGTTATAATGGTGATTGTAACTGATACAGGTTCAAGAATTGCGTGAATATTAGATCTTACTCATTGGAAATTATCATTCTGAACGTCGACCCGCAGGCTGGCGATAAAACAAGAGACGCTCAAGAGATCGAGCGAGGTGGCGCCGCGATAACGCGTGCGAGTTGCATTTGGGAGGTCCAGTATACGATTCCTGGCGATCGCCCATTCTGACTCATGGGCTTTTTCTGGGGGTTTTCCGGGCCGTCAGGCGAATGCTGGAGTGTTTTCTTTTATCCCCGAAATTCCTGTCCCTCCATCTCGTTCCATTCATCCTTCACTCGATAGGTCTGTTTCAGGGTTGGAGGTGTCGGCGATGGCGTTTCGGTGCAGCGGGCAGGGAAAAAGGAAGCTCTCCGTGGAACCTTCTCCGCCCCTCGGTCTTCGGATGGTTGCCGGGGTTTAAGAACCGCCCCTTCAGTTGGACCCTCTGTGTGGGGCGGGATCCCCGGTCTGCCTGTCTGACTGTAGGGGCGTCTCAATCTGAATACTTTAGGGACCCCCTCATTGCTGTACCGTCACTCTTGGTTCCGGCCGCCCATTATCTCCTCCCTCCCAGGAAAGCTCCCTTGTGGGGCATAGGTACAATATTTTCCCTGGATCAGTACCGAGTCCCTTCCGATAATAAGATCAGTAAGAGTAATGATTGAGGGACTCTTTCCAGCACTATTTTGAGATGGAAACGCAGTGATCGTAAGGTATTTTACTTGTTACTAAAATTACTTATTCCGAATAATTGCGATAGTTATGGAGGAAGAGAAAGGATATATAAAGTCCCATATTACATGATTTTCCTTCTATTTACCTTAGTAGTGTAGAACAAAAGAACCATTGAAGATATTGACCCCCTTTAATAAAGCACTTACATTAATAAAGAATAAATGGATTTTTCTTTATAGTCAGAATGTTTGCTTAAGAATGCCACCAAGTGATTTAGTGAGAAGGTAAAACTACCTTACGTTTCTATCTGCAAACTTGTTTTATTTCTGCCAGGAGGGAGATTCGCTCTGAGGAAAGGATAACTCTACTGAATAATTTACACTGTCTATTTCGTATTTTAAACTCATCCCCAATTTGCATGCTCTGCAAACATCTAGTTAACAGCTTCCGACCTAATTTCATCAGCGACCCCAAAACCAACACACTAGGGCTGCGCACGTTATATATAGTTAAAAAGAATACTACGAAGTTTGATTGGTCAAGCAATATTAAACTTTCACTTCACCAGGACAACAATGTTTAGTCCAATGCTTTTGCTATACATAATAATCTCGAAGAAGTATTAATACATTAATTTTAAGCTAACATTATTTAGGACACAGGTAACAAAAGGGTAATAGTAATAGTCCCAAGGGCTTCGAAGAAAAACATGCATTGCATTCGCACGACTTCTTCTACTCAATTCTGTACAAACTATTCTTGCAAAACTTTAATATTCTACTTCTTGTTAAACAAGATATACTTTCAATTTACATTTACATATTTCGTTGTAAAATACAGGTAAAGTGAGTACCTTATTTAGGATTATTCCTTATTCCCCTTCGCACTTTAGACACAAGCTAAATACTTTATGCAGATGACAAGCTTCTCATAACATCTAGCTCAGAGAATGGTTTACAAAAGACTCTATTTTATTTAAACAACCTAATAAAAGCTATAATTTAATATATCAACAAAGAAAACCAGAGTTCTAGCATTTGAAACACTAGATACTTCAAGAGTTAAAATGATTTCGGATGGGAAATCCGTTTAACAGGTGAATAATTTTAAGTATCTCGTCTATGATATCTATTTTTAAAAATCTGATGTCTTACACTCACATGACTTTCTCAATTTTGTACGAACTATTTTTACAAACGCTTATGCTCCATATGCTTCATGTTAATCGAGATACCGAGATGTTAATCTTATTGCTAATTTTCTTGTAGATGCAAGGGGAATATGGTAGGCTTTAAGCGATAGACAAATCTTTTAAGAGCTGGTTGCTATGTGGAGCATTCCAATTGAAGTGGTTTAATTGTTGTAGCGATTGCACCATGTTTAGGCACCAATATGAATCTGTTTTAGACCACGCATGTAATGGATGCCAATTTACGGGAGATATGTTTCTAGGAGTGTTCGCCCCACGTACGGCACAAAGTGTCCGGTGGCCTTCGCCCCCTGTTTTCTTTATGTGTAATAACTATTTTCATGTTATTTATTTAAATATTATATGTATGTTCACCTAGGCTGCGTCATTAGTTTGTAGACCACGTATCTCTTGAAAGGGGTGGTACGGCTAAAGAACAAGGCTTACACAAATTATAGTTGTACTTTACTTTTTTTTTTATTAATCCTTCGCACGATTAAATAACGCTTCACTGATGCATCCTACTATAGAGCTGTGAGATTATTGTTAATTATACTTTTTAACACGTAAATTTTATATTATTCTCACCGCAATGAGTTTTCAATCTCACACTGAACCTGTATCAAACCGAACTGCTTAGCTATGCTTTCTTGTAGCATCTACCGTCTGAATTTGTACATTGTTTCTATTTCTAGTCTCTGATTGGCTAATTTTACTCCAATAGAATACCTTTATTTAACTTTTAGCTTTTATAGTTTTTGATTGGCTCTTTATAAGCTGTTTTCAATATTACATTATTATTGTTCCAAGAACTACTAGTAGCCTTATTAAACTTTCTAATTTATTGTTGTCTCAAGGCTACCTCATTGTTAGCAAATTTCGGCTTTTACTTTGTTAATCTGTTTGCTACGTAAAGCAGCTTACTTCTATTCTCACAGCTCCTACATTGTTAAACTACATAATACATTCACATAACATTATTATACATGTACATAATAACATAAACATAATACAATGACTGTAATATATATTTTATATTCTATATTGTACACATATTTCTTTAAGGCGGACTTTTATTATATTTTATATTATATAATTAGACTGATATCATTTAAGTTGTTAAAAATACTGCCTCATAATCTCTTTGCGTGTCCAGGACATAAAAAAATGAATAACGAATACTCATTTGAGAAAAAGTATAAGTATTGCAAAATTGAAACAAATAACAATATCTCGGAAATGGTACACTCCACAAAAAATGTATATTGCATATTTTGTGTAGAAACATTTTGTGTATCTCTTACGGTTTACCAGTTATGAACAAGTAATTCGGAATGAAGAGGTCTTTTGTGGACATTCCCAGAAAATTCAAGATATACATTTACTTTGTCGTACAAATATCTTAAACATATGACCTTTTTAATCAAACTCGCTAAAACTGTTTTTGAGAAAATCAAAATTTTCGAAAAATGTTCCCGATATAGTGTAGTCTTAGGTGTGGAGATTTTTGTTTGAAATCTTCGTGTCGCATCTTTGAAAGATACTGGACCTAAATACCAAGTTTGGTATTTATCCAACTTTTCGTTTTTGAGTTACGCTGCTCACACAAACAGACACACACATACACACACACAGACCGTTTTCTAAAAATGCTTTGTTTTTGGATTCAGGTGAGTTCAAAACATGTATTTCGGTGAAAACTCGGTATCGAATCTTGGGTGGAATGCAATACTTCCCCTACTTACTATACGTAGTAGAGAAAGTAAAAAGTTATATCGCTTTAATAAACATAGAAAATTTAACTTTATATTTTGTGGCACAATTATTTATAGACCAATAAAAACACTGGAAGATTCACATGACTGTGAGTTTTGGATTTTAACTGAAGAGAAGGTCATAGAAGTAGGCGAAATGAGATTTTGCCGAATGTACACTTTTAAATAAACGGAAAAATGTGTACATGTTAGAATATGGGTTAAACGTTTTTAAGCTTATTGATAAAATAAAACAATTTATAAATATTTGGAGATAACAGATTCAAAGTGCGCATACCAAAGATTATAATGGATTATAAACCAAAAGGTGAAAGGAATGTTGGTAGACCATGAAGAGATGGATTCAACTTTTTGATTGAAAACCTTATTCTTAATCGTCAAAGTAGTGGTATTAGTGGAAGAAGATGGTGATCCCTATTCCAGAAATATCGTTAAAATTGTGGAAATAAAATCCAACGATAAGATATGTAAAATTGTGCCGTTTCCCCCTCCCCTTGGTCATGGCTTATGCGACCAGCTCAAGAACGGCCCATTGCTTCGGAAATGATGACGTGGCTCATTGAGAGAAACAGTTAACAACCGAAGCTTCGAGAAGGATGTCGTCAGGCATGACGTAATTCATGATGGCACAACTCAAAGCGCCGTGTAGAGTTACTATTGGCTGGTTTGCTTCAGGCTATTGACGGCAGCGCCAACGGCCAGGGACGGAGTGAATAGCACCCAGACTCCTGTTCTGGTTTCGTGGCGGCGAGATTCGGGTAATCCACCAAGAGTAACCTTTTGGCTTTTCTAAATTATTTTTAACTGTTTGGTAACGTACAAAATGTAACTTTTTACTCTTGGTGTTTCTAAATTCACATTTACGGGGAAGCATTCATACCTTTTTAGTTCGTGTAACATTACGTTGTATTACTCGTTGTTTGCGAATATTTTCAATTTGTAGGGCAACTTAAACTGTAAAACGGTGAAAGAGTATATTACGTTGTTGTCTCCGAACGTATTAATTGTAATTTAGAAATGTTTAAAATGTTGAAGCAAGCTGATGATGGAATTGTTAACAAATGCAAAACCTTTATAATAAACTGATAACATATTTCAATTCATTTCAATTGCTAGCTCCTACGCAGTAATACTTTCCACAACATTTAGCATCTCTTGGTACGGGAAAAGCCTAGTGGCGCAAAATAAAAAAGAAAAGAAATAAAACGAGAAGTTGCTAAACAAAAATTAGTTGCCAGGATCAAAGCCACCAGTGTGTCCCTAGATGTTAGAGATTCATGTAAGATTGAAATTGAGCTTTTTATTTATGGACGCTTTTTAACTGTTGTGGTCCTTAGCGTTCCGTACTATATTGGGCGGAAAGACCGGTAATTTTGCTCAGAGGTCTCTTTATTAGGCTTGAGGTTCTTTTAGGTGCCGTAAATCTACGACACGGGACCACCGGCTTTACCTCCCTTCCGAAGGAAGTCATGCCCATCGCCCTCCGTCGGGTTTGAACCCGCGACCTCGGGAACTAGAGGCTAGCATGGTAACCACTACGCCACGGAGGACGACAAACATCTAAGAGAAAAAAATACCGGTATATAACTGCAAGTTTTAACAAAATCTGACAAGGAAATGCTTTATTCTTCTGTTATGAAATTCAAATATCAAACTCATTTTTACTTTCTCCACTACGTATATTAAGTAGGGGAAATATTGTATTCGATACCGAGGTTTCACCGGAACTATATGTTTTGAGACACTCTGAATCCAAAAAAAGCATTTTTGGAAACATGTCCGTGTGTGTGTGTGTGTGTGTGTGTGTGTGTGTGTGTGTGTGTGTGTGTGTGTGTGTGTGTGTGTGTGTGTGTGTGTGTGTCTGTGAACAGCATAACTCAGAAACGAACAGTCGGATAAACACCAATCTTGGTATTTAGGTTCAGTATCTTCCAGAGATGCGACACGAAGGTTTTCAAGAAAATCCCCCCTCCCAGATTACCCTTTGCATGGAACATTTTTCGAAAATTTTAATTTTCTCAAAAATGGCTCTAACGATTTTGATTAAAATATCATATGTTTTAAGTTATTTTCATGCCAAATGAAATGTATATCTTGAATTTTCTGGAAATGTCTCCAAAAGTATTCTCCATTGTGAATGACTTTTGCATAACTGGTAAACCATAAGAGATAGACAAAATTGTACTACACAAAAATGTAGATGGCGTTAAAATGCACAATGTCATATACATTTTTTTTTGAGTGAACCATTCAGGGGACCTTAAAAAGTTTATTTCCAATTCAAAGCTCTTGTTGGAATATTTTGGTGAAATACAATACTTCCTCTACTTACTTTATGTAACTATTAGAGACAGTAAACATACACCAGAAAATGTTAAAGGTTTAAACCACACGAAGTGAAAACAATCCCAATCAGTAACAATTGTCTTTATATGACGCAGCCACTTAAACATAATACAATATCTTGGTGTTAACATAAGCTGGACAAGTTTTTCAACAATAGAATACAGGAAAATAGAGTAAAATTGGTCTTTTGCTCTGCCTACAGGTCCCTACATCGTGCGTGCGCTCTACTCCTCAGCCAGTCACTCACATGAATGGAATAGAATTGGTGAGTACATAGATTCATTTTTACGTAACTTGGTGCTTTTTGATGACAGAAACTGGCCAGATGGTGATAGCATATACTTTAGTGAAGGTCTTAATTCTAGTGTGCATTTGTTAATTTCTGAATTTTCGGTTATATTGTTGTGGCGTCTTCCTGAATCTATAATCCTGAATCTGTTTTACCCTACTGTTCTATGGACTTTATTTTACTTCTGTCTCTGTAATTTAATATGTATATTTATCGCCTGATTAAGACGAAACAAGGGTCATGTCTTTAATTTTCAATAACTTGTGACTTGAATTCAATATACAGTGAGCAAGAAAAGTTTGGCTAATCCATCCGTAATGGACCTTGTCACAAAAAAGACAAAATTACTTAAATAGGCATGTTATGGCATTCGGAAACATTACTGTATGTCATCTCAATACAATTTGAGATCTCCTTGTGGTTTTCCGGGAAAAATACGAATCAGTTGGATGTGCCGGCATGTTGCCATGGTAGCTCAGTGGATAGAGCAACCGGGAGGTCCGTGGTTCAAGTCGTATTGGAGTTTTCAGTCGTCTGATTCTACCTTTCCAACCTTTCCCAACACAAGAAAGAACAATTCTTGTATGAAAGAACAATTAATTCCCTTAATTGACCTAATAGTGGTCGAAACTACTGAAACCCGGGACTTAAAAGTACTTACAGCATTGTAAGTCGCCATTGGATGTGTCATCTCAATACAATTTGTGATCTCCTTGTGGTTTACCGGAAAAATGCGAATCAATTGGAGAATTTAATGTCGTTTTGGCATGTGGCTATGGTAGCTCAGTGATTAGAGTAAGCGGAGAGGGACCGGGAGATCGTGGTTCAAATCCCGGCTGTGGCATTGAATTTATCATTCGTCTGATTCTGCCTTTTCAACCTTGTCCAACACACGGCTTGTGTGAAAGAACGATTGATTCCTTACTGTATGTAGCCTATAGTATTTAATATTTACCAACTTTTACGGTTTAAACAAAGATCTTTTTACAGCTTTACGGCAAAGGAAGCGTTTTTATGGCTTTTTGGGTAGATTAAATTTGTTATACATTTTCATCACGTACATGAAAAATTATTAAATTGTATTGCACTATATTGTAACTTAACATTCAGACTGAATGCACCGTGCTAATTGGTATACTGTACTATGTTAGGCGAGAGCTTATCTGTGTATCCATCCTTCATCACGATCTGGGTCCCCTGAGCTGCAAAAAATGCATAGGGTGCAGATTTAAAATTTGTCTGCACTATTCCAGTAGCCTCTAATAACCAGCAGTAAAAGAGCGCGAACATTCTGTAATAGACATGAATTGTAAAGTCAACTCTCTCAGGCATTCTATGGCCCATTTTTGTGACATTTTGTTTATAATTCATGTTAAAAATCGTAAAAAATATTGACTAGAAATTTGTGTATAGTCTAGGAACTGGTGTTCTTTGTTCTAATAGGTGTTTATTGTGTCACTAGGAAGAATTTCATGATATGTGAAAGAAAGAAGCAGTGCTACCAGCTTTCCAGGATTCTTATTAAACGGAGTTTTTACACGTAATTTTTGTACATTTAATGCACTGAAATTTTACACATTCTAAATTTCATTTCATTGTTACGCTTTGCTGCACGAGTGAAGGGTTTCAATACCAATAAGTTGGCAAGTATTTAATTAATATATTTTCGTGCTAACTGTTAACACCACTACAAGAATTTGTAGAATTTAAATAAACTTTCGGTAGTGGAACGAAATACCTATTTTTATCGTTATACAGAGGTTCCACTATCTGTGCGCCGTTTCTTCATAAAATTATCCACTATCCTTAGGGATACACTTGAGCATGAAACCGCAGGAAAATTTGAAACATAAATCCTTCATCATAAGCTTAGAAGTTTGTGATTTGCTTTACAAAACCTTTCTTCTTATCAAAAGAGGTACTTGTATGATCGAGTAATACCAAGAGCGAGGTAGCGCTGCGGTAACGTGTGCGACTCGCATTCAGGAGTCCCGGGTTTAAACCCTGGCAGCTGCCCACTCTAATCCTTAGGTTTCCTCGGGTCGGTAGGCGAATGCTAGGGTGGTTCCTCTTCTATCACGACTTTCCTGGCCCACGTTTTCTGTACCCATCATCTCCTTGCCATCTGCGACGGTGTTCGGCAAGTTGCGGCTGGGCGGTGGATGTGCTGTCTATAGAGGATTCTTCCCTGGCGTCGTTGCGGGACTGCTCAGTTAGGACACGCCGCTTGAGTGAGCCCCACCAGGGTGGGAAATCGGGGTCTGTAGATTTGTGGGTGGGCCAGGGCGATGTCGGATACGTTCGATCTGAAAACATTAGGGACTCCGCCCATGCTGGCTCCCGTCGTCATCCGGACCTGGGCCTCTCCTCTCATCCCTCCCTCCCAGAGTTCACGGTAGAAGCAAAAAGGGCCGTTGAAGACTACCTGCGATGCTCTGCCCCGGTTGGGGGTTCCTGCTTTCGACCGTACCTTTAACTCCAAGAAGCAAAATATAGCAGCACCAAAAATACACAAATTTCAACACACTGATAAAATTTTCATCAAGCTTGTCAGAAAATTAGCGGTTGTATTAATTACAATATGTGAACAACAAAATAATTTCTATTGACCTAATAGTGCAGTTGATAGGTTTCATAGAACTTGTCAAAGCACAGTGAAATAGAATCGTAAACACATCTAGCTAAAGCCAATGTTTTACATTCAACATCGGTTTTACATTTCAGTATCAAAAGACATACTAATTACATTTTCAAACAACCACTATGAATATTCAATGCATTAACCTATTTGTTGCCCGGTATATTACGACAAAGGTTTATACTTTGGCTCTATGCTGCATGTTCATATGTTTCAGAGTTTTAGCACTTTACTACAGCAATATCTGGTCAGTAGAAAAAATCTTGTGTGCTGCATCCACATGCCTTTCTATTCTCTCTTTTCCATAATAAAGTATAAGTATTTCAAGATTTAACTTATCTCGAAAATAGTTATCGCCATAAACAAAATTATTTTATACAATTTGCGTGCTTTAACGAGATCCATATTTTTATATGCAGTAAGGTGTTTTCTATCTTACGGTTTATCAGTTATACAAAAGCCACTTAGATTGAAGAGAACTTCACAGACTCCAGATTTATTTGCCATATCTTAAATATTGAGAAACGTTAATTTTAGGAGGAGTATTGTATTTCGAATGTTGGGGAGCCGAACTTGAAGTAGTTGCAACGTCACGTATGGTAAAAAGTTTCCGGTAGCCTTCACCCCAAATGTACTTTCCGGTGGCCTTTGTCCCAAGTTTAAAAATATTAACTTTGTATTTTTACTGTTTCTTTAAATATTATATTTATGTTTGCCGTTAGAGACATGTTTCTCTTTGCAGGGTTGTGGTGCGACTGAAGAATGTATGCTTACACAGATTATAATTTTACTTCACTCCTTTTATTAATGCTTGACACGATTTAAATAACAGTTCACTGATATAGAGAGCTGTGAGATTCTTTTATTAATTACTTGCACTTTTTAAATACGTGAACTATTTTCTCGCACAAAATACGTATTAAATTTCTCGAGGACACATCTCGCGTCTGATTAATAACACTGTCTGCTAGCAACGCGTCTAGTTATGAGCGCTGTCTACAAGCAACTGACTTGATTTCAACCGCTAAAATTTGTAAATTTCTGTATTTCAAGTCTCTGATTGGCTATTCCTAATCCAATATAATACGTTTATTTAACTTCAACTTTTTTCTGGTTGTTAATTGGCTATTTTATAAACTGTCACAAAATTACATTGTTGTTGCTCCAAGAATGACTAGTAGCATTATTACACTTTCTTACTCAATATTGCCTCAAGGTTACCTCATTGTTAGCAACTTTTAATCTATTATTCTCACAGATCCTACATTATTAAATTAGGTAATACATTCACATAACATTATTACACATGTATACAATAATATAAACATATACAATGACTGTAATATAAAATTTTTATATATTGTTACATATACTTATTGCGTTAAGGCGGCATGCTTTATTTTATATTACGTAATTTGACTGAAATCATATAACTGTTACAAAATACTGCCTCAACATACGGTACCTTAATACTCTGTAGAAATTCTTTTTACAAACGCTTATTCGCCATCTACTTCATGTTAATCCAGATAAACATTTGCAGAAACTTGCATGCCCAGGACACAAAAAAACGAAAAAACTAATTCCCATTTGAGAAAAAATAAAAGTATTGGAGAATTAAACTAATAACAAGGTATATCTCGGAAATGGTTCACTCAACAACAAAACATGTATGTGACAAATTATGTGTTTTAACGAGGTCTACATTTCTTGTGTAGTAAAATTATTTCTATCTCTTACAATTTACCAGTTATGCAAAAGCAATTCAGAATGAAGAGGACTTTTGGGGACATTCCCAGAAAATTCAGTACATACGTTTAATTTTCCATGAAAATATCTTAATCATATGGCATTTTAATCAACAACGTTAGACATTTTTGAGAATATCAATATTTTCGAAACGTTTCCATGCATAGGGTGGTTTGGTGAGGGGGGATTTTCATGAAAATATTTGTATCGCATCCTTGGAAGTTACTGAACCTAAATACCAAGTTTGGCATTTATCCGACTTTTCGTTTTCGAGTTATGCTATTCACAGACAGACACACACACACAGATATATATATATATATATATATATATATATATATATATATATATATAATCACGGACCTCTATCTAAAATTTGTTTTTTTTGTTTGTTTGTTTTTTTGGGTATTCAGGGGGCTTCAAAATGTATTTTCGGTTTTTTGGGTGGTATACAATACTTCCCCTACTTACTATACGTAGTAGAGAAAGTGAAAATCGTTGGGGCCATTTTTGAGAAATTAAAAAATAACGAACATTTGTCCACGTAAACGGTATTTTGTCATAGGAAATTTTCTTAAAATTCTTGCACCGCAGCCTTGAAAGATGCTGAACTTATATACTAAATTTGATATTTAATCAACTTTTCGTTTTATTTTTACCTCCTCTACCATGTACCTAAAAGATAGAGAAGGTATTGCATTCCACCAAAAATTCTATACTGAGATTTCACCGAAAATTCATTTTCGAGACCCCTGAATCAAAAAAAAAAACATTTTTACAAAAATGCCCGTATGTGTGTGTGTGTGTGTGAGAGAGAGAGAGAGAGAGAGAGAGAGAGAGAGAGAGAGAAAGAACAGCATAGCCCAAAAACTAAAAGCCCGTTTAACACCGAACTTGGCATTTAGGTTCAGTACCTTCTGGAGATGCGATACGAAGATTTTTGTAAGAAAATCCCGCACAAATCCCACCTCAAACTAACCTTAGGTGAAAAAGTTTTCGAAATGTTTTATTTTATAAAAAATTTCTGTAACGATTTTGATTAAAATACAATATTTTAAAGATATTTACATTAAAATAAAACGTATATTTTGAATTTTCTGGGAATAGCCTGTGGTATAATGATAAACGTTTAGCTGTAGAACAAAACGTGCTATATAAAAATTGTAGATCTCTTTAAAACACACAAGTTATTTCCAATAACTTTCTTTGTGGCATCGGCCATTTCCGAGATATCCGTTATTAATGGCTCGAATTGTTCATTTCTTGGTCATGCTCTCAAAATTCAGTTATTTCTCAGGATTGCATGGAAACAGTACGGCATTTTAAGGCCAGCGTATAGCGTCCAATTCTTAAACATTTGAGTATAGCTGTTCCCTTTCTTCCTATAACGAAATGTGTAATTTAGCTATTTCCAAAGGTTTATTTGGATTAAAATAAAGTAGATAGAAAAATAAGCTTTAGTAAGAATAGTTTGTACACCCACTAGTAAGCGATAGCGGTTAGAGAATCTCATGTGAATGTAACACATTAGAATTTTTTTAATTATCTTGTTTCCACACACACACACACACACACACACCGAAGTATTTAATACAAGGACTCATGAATGGGAGATCTGCGGTTCACATCCCGCCAGAATCGTTCTCTCAAGTTTTTCTCAGTATTCATAACTGGAAAAATTCGGTATCCTAAACTGGAAGCGTCCTTTCCAAAGTTCGTTTCCCAAGTATTATTTCATTTCATGTATGATCAGTATTCACCTCCTGTTGTGCTATATTTAGTAAGAGCGGGCATTAAACACCACTGAAAAGAAAACTTACATACACAGAACTTTTTCTAAAAATTTACTTTTTGGATTCAGGAAGCCTCAAAACGTGTATTTCTGGCGAAATCTCTGTATCAAAATTCTTTGGAAAGCAATACTTCTACTCACTATTGGTAAGTAGTTGTTGAAGTAAAAATTGTTTGTCAGGGGCCTCAATTACAACAGATTTGAGTTCTAAAATAAAAAATCTGATGTGTTACACTCACATGACTTTCTCTAATCGTGTACAAACTATTTTTACAAACGCTTATTCTCCATATGCTTCATGTTAATCGAGATATCGAGATGTTAACCTTAATGGTAATTTTCTTGTAGATGCAAGGGAAATTGCTAGGCTTTAAGCGATAGTCAAATATTTTAAGAGCCGGTTGCTATGTGGAGTATTTCATTCTCTTTGCATTACCAGGACAAAAAAAAAGAATACCGAATTTGAGAAAAATTATAAGTATTGGAAAATTTAAGGGAAAGACAAGCAATATCTCGTAAATGGTTCACTCAACAACAAAAATGTATATGACATAAATTGTGTATTTTAACGCGATCTACATTTTCTGTGTAGTAACATTTTGTCTATCTCTTATGGTTTACCAGTTATGCAAAAATCGTTCACAATGAAGAATATTTTTGGAGACATTCCCAGAAAATTCGAGATACACATTTCATTTGTCATGAAATTATCTTAAACATATGATATTTTAATCAAATTCGTTAGAGCCATTTTTGAGAAAATTAAAATTTTCGAAAAATGTTTTATGTAAAGGGTAATCTGGGATGGGGAGATTTTCTTGAAAACCTTCGTGTCGCATCTCTGGAAGATACTGAACCTAAATACCAAGTTTGGTGTTTATCCGACTGTTCGTTTCGGAGTTATGCTGTTCACAGACACACACACACACGGACATGTTTCCAAAATTGATTTTTTTGGATTTATCGGCCCTCAAAACATATATTTCCTGTGAAATCTCGGTATCGAATTTTTGGGTGCAATACAATACTTCCCCTACTTACTATACGAAGTGGAGAAAGTAAAAAGGGGAGGGTGTTGATGAAAATGCTGTTTGGGATAAGAACTCGTAGCTGAAATGCCGAGTAAGACAGCTATTTATCATTTCTTTTATTACCCTTCCAACGCTTTGATGTTACGATACTGGATTTCCATATGCCAACACAGGAGCGAGGGTAGGGAAACGAACCTCAGACTCGTAACACGACGGCTTTGATGCCACCCGCACACGTTATAACAAATGGCTTGTACCTCCCTGCTTTTGTAAATGGATCATCGAACACATTGTGCGAGAAAGCCTGTACATATACCAAGTTTGTGCAGCACTGCATTAGCGTATACACATTGCAAAATTTCTGCAGACAACGTATTAATATTAATGCTCCAGCATGATTTAGTGGCCTAGTTCTCCACGTGTGCCACAAACCAGCAGTTTAATATCAGCGAACACGTTTTGCAATTTATTCTGCAGAATAAAATTATATTCAAGGGCACTGTTTGCAGGAAATTTATAATATTAATGCAAATCACATTAAATTTAACGACAAAGCGTTTCAAAAATCTAATGCTACTTTCACATACCTTTCTCTACTACGTAGGGGGGAAGTATTGTATTCCACCCAAAAATTAGATACTGAGATTTCATCGGAAAGACATGTTTATAGGTGTGCTGAATCCAATTAAAGCATTTTTGGAACATGTCCGTGTGTGCTTCTGTGTCCGTCTGAACAGCATAACTCAAAAACTAAAAGTTGGATAAATACCAAACTTGATATTTGACTTTAGTATCTTCCATGGATGCGACACTAAGAAAATTGCTCCCACCCAGACTCCCATTAAATGGAACATTTTTTTAGAAAATTTTGATCTTCTCAAAAAATGGCTCTAACCATTTTGATTAATATATCAAATGTATAAGATATTTTCATGGCAAATGAAATGTATATCTTGAATTTTCTGGGAAAGTGCCCGAAAGTCCTCTTCATTCTGAATGACTTTTGCACAGCTGGTAAACCGTAAGAGTTAGAGAAAATTTAACTCACAAAAATGTAGCTTTCGTTAAAAGACAAAATTTATTACATACGTTTTTTATCGAGCTAACTATTTGTTTGAATTTTCCAATCAATACTTACTACTTTTCAAATGGGATTCCTTATTATTACTTTCACTACTACGTATAGTAAGTAGGGGAAGTATTGTATTCCACCCAAAATTCGATACCGAGATTTCACCGGAAATACATGTTTTGAGAACCCCTGAATCCAAAAAAAATCATTTTTGGAAACATGTCTGTCTGTGTGTCTGTCTGTGAACAGCATAGCTCAGGAACGAACAGTCGGATAAACACCAAACTTGGTATTTAGGTTCAATATCTTCCAGAGATGCGACACAAAGGTTTTCAAGAAAATCCCTCCACCCCAAATTACCCTTTACATGGAAGATTTTTCGAAAATTTTAATTTTCTCAAAAACGGCTCTAACGATTTTGATTAAAATATCATATGTTTAAGATATTTTTATGACAAATAAAATGTATATCTTGAATTTTCTGGGAATGTCTCCAAAAGTTTTCTTCATTGTGAACGACTTTTGCATAACTGGTAAACCATAAGAGATAGACAAAATTTTACTACACAAAAAATGTAGATCGTGTTAAAATACACAATTTATGTCATATACATTTTTTTTTGTTGAGTGAACTATTTTCGAGATATTGCTTGTTATTCCCTTAAATTTTTCAATACTTATTTTCTCAAATGCGAATTCGATATTCATTTTTTTTGTCTTGGATATGCAAAGAATATTAATCTGTGGCAAAGGGAATGGTGCTTCACCTAGCAACCAGCTATTAAGAGATATGTATGTGCTTAAAGGCTACTGTATTTCTATATTGCCCTTGTAAATACATATTCCCTTACATATACGAGAAAATTAGCAATAAGATAGAGTCTGCAAATGTTTATCTCGATTAACATGAAGTAGATAGAGAATAAGCGTTTGTAAAAATAGTTTGTACAAGAGTAGAGAAAGTCATGTGAGTGTAACACATATTTTTTTTTCCTTTCCATTCCTTTTTTTTTTTTTTTTTTTTTTTTTTTTGTTTTTTAATGTCCTGGACCTCAAAGAGAATGGAATGCTCCACATAGTAACCAGCTCTTAAAAGATTTGACTATTTGACTATCGCTTAAAGCCTACCACATTCCCTTGCAAATACAAGAAAATTAGCAAATGTTTATCTCGATTAACATAAGTATATGAAGAATAAGCGTTTGTAAAAGTAGGTTGTATAATAGTAGAGAAAGAAAGTCATGTGAGTGCAACAGATCGGATATCAGATGTTTTATCTATTCCACAAAGTATTATTTTAAACTCCTATTAATTTCCCTACTGCTTATCTATACTAAGTAAAGGAGGTATTATATTCTACCCAAAATTTCGTAATCGAGATACCTGAGGCTACCTCAATTCAAAAAAGCAGTTTTACTTTCTCCATCACGTATATAGTAGGTAGAGAACGTATTTCATTCCACCCAAAAATTTTATGCTAGGATTTCAGTGGAAATATATCCAAAAAACGTTCGTGTGCGTGTTGTGTGTGTTTGTATCTGTGAATAACATATCTAACTCCAAGAATAAATGTCGGATAATACCAAACTTGGTATTTATACTCAGTGCCTTCTAAAAATGTTACACGAAGAGTTTCAAGATAATTTCATCCCAACTACCCTTTACATTCAACATTTGACGAATTTTTTTATTTTCTGAAAAATGGCCCTATGATTTTAATTAAAATACCATATATTAAAGAGCTTTACATAGCAGGTAAAATGTAAATCTTGAATTTTCTGGGAATAGTATAGTCCTCTTTATTTGGAAGGAAATTTATATAATCTTGCCTAACTAGTAAACCTTAAGCAATAGGCAAAAAAGTACTATACAAATAAACGTTTTGTGGCATCAGCCATTTACGAGATATCGGTTGTTATTGGTTCGAATTGTTCAATACTTTGTCATCCTTTTAAATTCCTGTTGATATTTAGTGTTTACCGATATGTCATGGAAAGGGTTATGTAATTTTAAGGCCAGCGTATAGCGTCCAGTTCTTAAACATTTGACTATCGCTGTTCTCTTTGTATCAATAACGAAATGTGTAATGTAGCTATTTCTGCCAAAGTTTATTTGGAACAGAATGAAATAGAGGGGAAAATAAACCTTCGTAAAACAAAATGTATACACAGTAATAAATGATATAGTTAGAGATGAAGAAGGAGTTTGTTGCTGCTACGTATGGAAAGTCAGTTTGAAGATGTATTATATTTCGAATGTTGGGGAGCCGAACTTGAAGTAGTTGCAACCGCACGTATGAAAAGAGTTTCCGGTAGCCTTCGCCCCAAGTTTAAAAAATATTAACTTTGTAACTTGACTGTTTCCTTAAATGTATATTTATTTATGTTTGCTTCGGCTGCGTCAGTATTTTTGTTAGAGACATGTTTCTCTTTGCAGGGTTGTGGTGCGACTGAAGAATGTAGGCTTACACAGATTATAATTTTACTTCACTCCTTTTATTAATGCTTGACACGATTTAAATAACACTTCACTGATATAAAGAGAACTGTGAGATTTTTTTTAATTAATTACTTGTACTTTTTAACACGTAAACTATTTTCATCTCACACTGAATACGTATTAAATTTCTCGAGGAGGTGTCTCGCGTCCTTTTAGAAACACTGTCTATAACCAACGCGTCCAGTTATGAGCACTGTCTACAAGCAACTGACTTCTATATTTGTAAATTTTTCTATATTTCAGTTCCTTATTGGCTAAAACTAGTGCTATAGAATACCTTCATTTAACTAAAGCTTTTTCTGGTTGTTGATTGGCTATTTTTTTGAACTGTCACAAAAGATTACATTATTACTTCCAAGAATTACAAGTAGTATTGTTAAACTTTCAAACTCATTATTGCCTCAAGCTTACCTCATTGTTCCCTCATTGTTAGCAACTTTTAACCTATTATTCTCACAGCTCCTACATTATTAAATTACGTAATACATTCACATAACATTATTGAACATGTATACAATAATATAAACATACACAATGACTGTTACATACATTTTTATATATTTTTACATACACATATTTCTTTAAGGCGGGTTGTTATTGAATTTATCTATTATATAATTAGAGTGAAATAACTTAGGTGTTAAAAATGCTGCCTCAGAGAAGGTCATGTGCATGTGACACATCAGAATTATTTTTTGGAAAAAGGTTGTGTGTTTGTGTGTTTTATGAACAGCATAACTCAAAACAACTTCAATTCTTTTAGGGATACGACCCAAGGTTCTTAATAAAATCTTCCCACCCAAAACTAGTCTATATATGAAAAAATTGTTGCTATACATTTTCTCAAAAATGGTTGTAAGGAGTTTGATGGTATGAGATATTTACATGATAAATAAGGCGTGTACCTTGAATTTTCTGAAAATAGCTTGTGAAGTGCTCATAATTCTGAATGAATTTCGTCGGACCGTAACAGATAGACAAGGAAATGCTACAAAGGCTTGCTTGCTATCAGAAATGTAGAGCTTTTTAAAGCACACAGTTTGTCAATTTTTCTGGTGTTAATCACTTCTGCGTTCCTTGTTTTTGTTTTGAAGTGGTAATTACACTTTTTTCAAGTAGTAAGTCGCTATTTTGTTTTTCTAATGGTCATTTCGAAGTTATCATACAGACACTTGTTTTTTATACACTGCCTGGCAAAAAAGTTAAGCACCTGGAGGAAATGGTCCAATGTCGACACGTCATCCACGTGCATACCATCGGTGGTTATGTAATAATTAAGAGTTGCAATGGTATGTGGCAGCTAGAATGTCCACCAGAGCGAATTAGTGTCGTTACTATGTGGTCCTGTTAGTAGGCCTGATAAGGTAGGTGATTAGCATCTGAAGCTTGATAATTACTGCGAAGGACATGGAGAATGCCGAATACTCATATTGGACGACACTCCTGCGCCTGATGGAATTTGAATGGGGCCTCACTGTGGGTCTCCATGTGGCCGACTTGTCGAATCGCGCAGTTATTGGGGCATATTGGGCATTCGGATACGACAGCAGCCCGATGTTGGACTTAATGGAACCATGAGGACCATCACATGTATCGTGAAGGTTCCCGTCGACCAAGACTAACCACCACAAGGGATCATCACCGAGTTTATTCCAAGCACAGTAACCCCTTCAGATCTACTCCTATCATTCGGGAACAAGTAGTGGTCTCATTGCAACATTCCGTGTTATCGATAAGAACAGCCAGACTACGGAATTACCATCCCATGCGTAAGGTGGCATTGGAAACACTGCGGAGCTGGTTATGTTTGGAGTGTTGCCGTGCCCGCAAAATATGAACGGCTGACTACTGTCCATTCCAAACCAGAGTGGCTTTCACTGAAAACAAACTCTTTGTATTATCCGCGCGAAAGTAGTTCGCACTCCCCGCCCATAATGGCTGCTTGTTCCCCTCCCACGTGCTTGTTGAACACTATTTAATCTATGAAATGGCGCCCTGTGTGAGAATCATAGTTCCAAATGCAACCTGAGGTAACAATCAATTTTATAAGTATGCGGCAATAAACATTTTACTTGCGTTGATCACAATCCCTGGGCAAAAGTGCAATACCCAAATCCTCCGAAGATAACTCAGCTGCCATATCAGAACTACTCTCCAAAATAATGACAAGCTTATCCACAATTCCACAGCACTGTCGCACTTAAAACAAGTTCCCACATTTTATCCTCTTCTATGTTGTATTATGTCTGTTTATATTCCCTGCTCGCTTTCGTTACACTTCTCACTGAAACGCTTGTAAAATCCCATA
This sequence comes from Deroplatys truncata, assembly GCA_030765065.1. NCBI lineage: Eukaryota > Metazoa > Arthropoda > Insecta > Mantodea > Mantidae > Deroplatys > Deroplatys truncata. The sequence continues at coordinate 46,934,462 of CM060985.1, forward strand.
TTAGTTTCGTAATATGCAATAATGCAAGTGTCGGGTATTTTTGTAATAGTGATTTGAATATATGAAGTATTGTTTGTTTTTAGCCACTTTTTAACTGTTTCCCGCATCTGTGTTTGAACAGTTTATTCGCACTACACGCACCTTCCTCTGCCATGTGAGCTCAAATACCAACTGACTAAATCACAAGATTTGACCTGAGTTGAGCATATGTGTGTTAGTGTATTATGAATGACTGTTCGCTTATCATATATCCTGTGTTACGCAAAGTGTTTATTCGGTACTCAGATAACACCTCTAGGAATTCATTGCTGCATTTCTTGTGTATGTAAGATAGTGACAGTCGTGCATGTCGGTTGGTATTAACAAGCAATATGCTCTCGGTGTTAGCGCAATAGCAGGCGAAAATCATATTTTGTAATCTCTTAACAGCTAGTATATATCCATTACCTTAAACGATGAGATCTTATGATAACCGCAATAAAATGTGCAGTTCTATACCTTTCCTGCTCTAATATTTCATAATACAATACATGTATTAGGAATTATTTACGTTGGCGTAACAGTATATTCTTGGGTTCGTGACAAGCCGAAGCACGTGCTTCTGTTTACATCAGAGGGAACTCTGGTCTGGAAAGGACTATAGTGGCATCGCATTGTGTGAGTGTGACTGTGCGATTTGGGGAGAGGTCCCCATCTGCCAATACACAGCGGTGTTACTCGCATCACCGTGTAGGGATCCATCAGATATGGCTTTAGGTCACGGCTGGTAGTGATGCAGGGACACAAAGGTATGTCACGGAAATCCTGCATCTCATGCGACAGTATCCTGGTACCACTTATCAACAGGACAATGCTCGTCCACACATGATACGTGTCTATATAACTGCCTGCCTGCGGCTGAGGTACTTCCGTGGCCAGCAAATTCCCCAGATGTGTCCTCAATAGAACACGTGTGGGACCAACTCGGACGTAACTCTGTCTCAGTGCCCACATCCAAGATATCGAGGACCAGTTACAATAGTTGTGGGCCAAGTGGCCGCAGGAAAGTATAGGGTGGCTGTATGTCACCTTTCCCAACCAAATTCGTGAGTGCATCCAGCCAGAGGAGGCACAACAGTTTGCTGGAAAGTGGGCTTGTACTGCCAACCTTGTGTGTGTCACTCTATTTTGTAATCACTGAAATACAGTCACATAACCCCTTTACACATGAAGTTTTATTTCATTAAATTTTATGTCATAAAAAATCCGTTTTTCCACTTGGTGCATTTAAACTGCCAATCCACAGAAGCTATAAATAGATAGGCGCTTAATAACTCGTAATAGGCACAGACAACGTTAACTCTTGATTTCTCTCAAAATCTTTTCTGCATTTTTCCATGTTCAAAATGTTATTTTTTATTTAAAAGTGTTGTACTGCTTCTCCAAATTACATAAAGAAAATAACCATACACTTTTTTGAAAAATGATGCTTCAATTTTGAGGAATAAATTATTAACTTTTGAAAAATCAACACTTTTGCAGGCTACAGAAAGTAACCATCTTTCTACAGTAATTAGGGGTTAATATAGAAAAATCTGATATTATATGTCTTTTTGTAAACTCATTTATTGTAAAACTTGCTTTTCATGTCGATATTTCTTAAAAATGCATAGCATGGAGGAATTTTTATTAGAACAATGAATTTACGTAATAAAAAAATATATTCAATTAACCATGCTTCTTAGAATTTGGAAATATGGCAGAAACGTTACTGTTATTGCGTGAAATAATGCATAAATTTCAACAAGATATGACATATATACTTCACATTTTGCAAATTTCACGGATGGAAAGTTTGGTACTCATATGATACTTTGTATTCTAATTTTGTTCGAATATACACACGATGGCGCACACATACATGGACCTCAAAATATGCATTTGCGATGAAATTTCGATATGGAAATTTTGGTGGATTTCCTCTATTTACTATAGAAAAGCAGTAGAGAATGTAATAAATGTTGTAAATAGCTCTTAACTGGTCATTATACATATTGTCACGTGCTAAGTTGTGACACTGGGGGGAATAGCTAAACGAGGGATTGCAGAGGTAGAGACAATTATTAAAACGCTTGGCTGGAGCGATCTGACTATATTCTAAAGAGTTACATTTCTACCGTGCGATAGTTGGGTTTACAAGATCAGGGATGATGATGGTACTAGCTAACATTATTATTAACAATTTATTTTAAAATGCTTACCTTGAGAAACGTCTCGTCGTGGTTGAGGAGAGCCAATACTCAACACGACTTTGTCAAGCCGCTAGTGGTGCCAAATGAAACCATCCGGAGCGGCCATGCAGCGGCCGTCGACGGGTTCCATAGCGGTCCCGGCCAAGTTACAACACAAAGTCCCCCGAGCAGAGCTTGAGGGCTTGGTTATATAGAGTTGAATACCCAGGAGGGGTTCATTCTAATACCGTGGCAGCTATCACCAAATATGGCCTGCCACCGCTCTGTTTTGAAATATAGCGGCCAATCATAACTCGATACGTCAATGTTCTAGAACATTCTTTGTGACGTAACGCGGTTTAAGGTGCAGCTAAGAGACTGCAGAAAGACACGTACTCCTCAGGAAATTATGACATAGTGACATCACTTGGAAATGTCAAGGGAAGTAGCAGGCCGCTATTTCCTGTCATATATACAATTTACTAATACTTGAGCAGAATTAAGAATATAAAATATGATTCTATATGAATTCAGAAACTTGTGACAGGTTAATAAAATGATGCCAATTAATATAAAATAATAATTACAATACGGATCTCCTCAGTCACTTTCGTGACAATATTTCCCACAGGCGCATGCTCGTAAGCTGAAAACAGATACGTTGTAAGTAGGTACGGGGAATGTATTCCTAAAATGTGCTAAAATTACGGTTACACTCGCCTTCGGCATAAATAGGTTATGTGGTATATAGACCGTTACCGGACAGACAGTGTTAAATAACTCATTTATGATACGCTAACTTGTCAGATTTCAAATCAGAAGCGTCCAGACTAAACTAGTTTGAAATCACTCGCGCAAAACGCATAGTTTGTAAGTTAACGAGTCGTATAGCTGCATGCTGGCTAACCTTGTGGTTTGTAGTTTGTGTTAGTGCTCTGGCGTGGATATAGCTGCTGTATGGCAATACTTCCCTGATTCTCGATGCAAAGTTTAATGAGAACGTACGTAACGGATTGGATTATTTCATTTCTGCTTTAGGAAACTAGTCCACCAACCTTAATTAAAATCGATGTTCATCCATTAGCATCGCTGCAGAGCGTTATTTCTCAGACGCTTCTGTACAAGAGCATTCACAATTATGATTAACCCTCATAATTTGAACTTATTCTCCATATTAATTAGTTGCTATGGGGTCTATCCGACCTGCATCCTCCGTTTTCAATTGTTTCGTTTCGTTGCTGTTTTCGTATTTTGGGGCATAATTTCGTTAAGCTGAAAAATTAAGAGTGTCGTACAATAAGTAGGTTTCCCTATTTTATAAAAAAAAACATTACATGTTGAATTAATTTTATTTATATTGTACAACACTTCTGTTACTTTTCTACATAGTCAACGTGTTTTTCCAAGCATTTTTGAGGTCGTTAATAAGTTTTTCCGAAACCAGTGTTGTACCAGTCGGGTCCTGTGCTCGTAAGCAGCTGTTCACTTCTGATTCATCTTCGTCACGGTGTTAAAGTGCTTACCTCCATGATGACCTTTGATTCAGGGGAACATGTGAAAATCAGTTGGGAAATGATCTGGTGAATATGGAGGATGCGAGAAACCTTCCCAGTTGAATTTTCTGAGCTCCGTCTGGGTCAAGATTCAACTTAGAAGTTTTCTCGTATTCTCCGTATTCACCGGAGTTTGCCCCAAGTGATTTTCACATGTTCCTCCAACTCAACGTTAACCACTTTTAACACCGATGACGATTTCAACCGACTGGTACAACACTGGCTTGGAAAAACTTGTGTCACGTCCCCAAAAATGCTTGGAAAAACATGTTGACTATGTAGAAAAGTAACAGAAGGATTGTACAATATAAATAAAGTTAATTCAACATGATTAATTGTGTGTAATATGTTTAAAAAATAGGGAACTTACTTATTGGAGATCCTCATACGTATTTCTTAAGTATTTAGTTTCATATTTTAAACATTTTATATGATCTGTTTCATAACAAACCCACAAATATTTAGATCAGTTCGTGGAATGATTCCTGAGGGGCAATATTTATTCTTTTTTATTCTCTACAGGAAAATATGTTTGCGACGTAGTTCTTTAATCTTGTTTAATAAAATTTAAGATTTCGGTTGCAAAAACATCCTACAAAATCCTCAAGTACTTTACTCGTAGAAGAAAATTTAACAGTATAAAATGGTTATTATTTTTACGTCTTTTCATCAGCAACAATAACTTTTAAGGGCTCTTATCGTGAATTTTATTTTCAATAAAATTTCCAGTGATAACAGCGGGCTCTGGTGAGAATTTCGAAGTAATTGGTAAAACTTTAAACCCCGAGAAGCAATTTAAATGAAACAAATCAGATATGTTGCATTCACATAGTTTTCTATACCTTTCCTCAACAAAGTATTCTTACAAAGGCATATTCTTCTATTTGATTTATATTAATCGAGATGAAACTTTGCAGAAAATATTTTATGAAATATTCTCTTTGAGGTACAAGAGGATAAGAGAATATAGGCAACTTAAACAAGAATCAAATATTTTAAGAATGGATCGCTGATGCCTTTGAAATTCCATTTCCTTTGCTTGGTCACCAGAAAACAGGAATAACGATTTTGCAGTTGAAAAAGTATTTCGCAATTAAAGACTATAATAAAGAATATCTCTGAAATGGTTAACGGCACAAAAAATGCATTTGACATAAATTGCGTGATTTAACGAGATATGCGTAGTTTGTGTAGCATGATTTTGACTCTCTTACAGTTTACAAGCTATACAGTTTTTCACTTAGAATGAAGACAACATCATAGGCTATTTCCAGAAAATTCAAAAGATACATTTTATTTGTCATAAAAACATTTTCAATATGTGGTATTTTGAGTAAAATCGTTACAGCCATTTTTGAGAAAATAAAAAAAATAACGAAAATATTTCGATGTAAATGGTAGTTTAGCCTAGCGAAATTTTCTTGCAAATGTTCTTGTCGCATTCTTGGAGGATGCTGGACTGAAATATCAAATTTGGCATTTAATAGACTTTTCGTTTTTGAATTGTGCTGTGCACAAACTACGGAAAACACATAGAAAGCGTTTTTTAAAAAATCTGATGTGTTACACTCACATGACTTTCTCTACTCTTCTATTTTTACAAACACTTATTCTCCATATGCTTCATGTTAATCCAGATGTTAATCTTATTGCTAATTTTCTTGTAGGTGCAAGGGGAATTGGTAGGCTTTAAGCGATAGTCAAATATTTTAACGCTGGTTGCTATGTGGCGCATTCCATTCTCTTTGCATGTCTAGGACATAAAAAAATGAATAACGAATTTGAGAAAAAGTATTGGAAAATTTAAGGGAATAACAAGTTCGAAAATGGTTCACTCAACAAAAAAGATGTATATGACATAAATTGTGTATTTTAACGCGATCTACATTTTTTGTGTAGTAAAATTTTCTCTATCTCTTATGGTTTACCAGTTATGCAAAAGTCGTTCACAATAAAGAATACTTTTGGAGACATTCCCAGAAAACTCCAGATATACATTTCATTTGTCATGAAAATATATGATATTTTAATCAAAATCGTTAGAGCCATTTTTGAGAAAATTAAAATTTTCGAAAAATGTTCCATGTAAAGGGTAATCTGTGGTGGGGGATTTTCTTGAAAACCTTCGTGTCGCATCTCTGGAAGATACTGAACCTAAATACCAAGTTTGGTGTTTATCCGACTGTTCGCTTCTGAGTTATGCTGTTCACAGACACACACACACAAATATGTTTCCAAAAATGCTTTTTCTGGATTCAGGGGGTCTCAAAACATGTGTTTCCGGTGAAATCTTGGTATCGAATTTTTGGTTGGAATGCAATACTTCCCCTACTTACTATACTTAGTAGAAAAAGTAAAAATATTGGTTTAATATATTTAGGGGACCTCAAACCATGTATTTTCAGTGAAATCTCGGTATCTCGAATGTAATACTTCCTCTGCTTACTAAAGGCAATCAGTGGAGAAAATAACACGCACTAAAAAAGGTTATAAGGAATGATATTGCTTCTAACAGTAGACAGGTGACTTTATGTTTTTGAACTGCTCCTCTGTGAACGCTGGCACTTGAAAGATTTTAGGTTTGTATCATTATATACTATTCCCTCTTACAGGCACTGACATTTATTAGCGCACAAAGCTTTATTTTTCTGAATTTTAAAAGATTTGCGACAGTTCCCCTTAAGGCTTCTGTTGGTGCATCTAATTACAAGAATATTTTTACATCGCCCACAATATTACCAATGACTAACTTTGTGGTCGAGTGGTCAGCATTCTGGCTTACTAACCCAGAGGTACCGGATTCAAATACGGCGGGGAGTGTCTCTTTAACCAGAGTTATCCTTTATTCTCCGCATAGTCTGGAAGTATTAATGTGGGAGTGAGTGTGAGTTTCTTCAAGAGTAAAGGTAAATAAAACAATCAATGTCAAAGTTCCCGATATGACATATTTACGTATATGGGGTCACAGATTTATTCGGCTGTTGCCGGCAGTCAGTTGTCTGTGCATGACTTCAATACTTTGAAACGAGTTTATCACCAGTGCCTCTAGTAGAGGACTAGGAAAAGATGAGTGGAAGGGGTGGATGTCAACAGTTTTGAGGTCAGCTTAGTAAAATGAAACTTTTATCATACCTTTCCAGTATTTACATTTGGAATTTCTTTCGCTTGCGTCTCGTAAACTTGCAATCTCACCATGAATACTAATAGGTAATCAAATAATTGGACAGTGTTGGTAGCATACAGTGTCTAGACTTTAATGGCACATTTTTTCCATTACAAAAAATGCTTATTCATACTCTTTACGGCAGTTGTAGCGGGAACAATAGTACATTAATGTAAATATCAATATTAATGGAAATAACGATTTAAAATTGTAAACACATGTTTGTTATAGTAATAGAGAGCTAGTAGTAAAGGTGAACCTCTTTGGAATAGCACAAAGCATAGTACGTAGGCTAAACATGACTTGCAGAGACGCTAGAGTGAGTGAGAGAGAGAGATAATTTAGAAAGAGATAGCGAGAGGCTTGGACAGAAATGAAAAGTCCAAATGCGTCATAAGGAAAGATATAAGGGAAAATGTTCTCATAAGATGCTAAGGTGATCAGACAATCAACTTAACACTTTAAAATAGTTAACGGAAAAACAATATCATTTGCAGGTGTATAAAAGACAAGAGCCTCGAGATTCTCACGAGTTGTTACAATATCGTCAAGAGGATGAGCTTCATGCCCTTTGATGGCGGAGCGTGTGAAGACGTTAGGAATTTAATAAAGTTTGAGTGGAAGGTACAGCTTAACAAATAGGCCCCATGACCCTGAAATATTTGTGGGATAGAAGTCACGGCTAGCTGCGAACAAGTGTTAATAAATTAAAGTTAAAGTGAACCTAAACATTTTATTTTGTCTCTGTTATCATGCCCCAGAGATAAGTTAGGAGTTTAGGCCAACACAGAAGTTTTGTAGGGACAATTTCTTACAACACATCATCAACATCCATACCAGGAATGAAGATGACGAACAGTCGAGCGGTTCATCGTACAGTAAATGAAATTCTATCATGTTTTGTCTCGGGACTTGATGAAATTCTGGGCAAGAACGGAGAAAGTCATTCACACAGCGGCCAATATCGCAACGATAGACTCCCGCTCGTATCCTTCCAGTCCGGAAGTGTAAAGTCTGTGATCGGTGGCCACTTTCATCTCGCGTGCAAAGAACGTACAAAATGAGCTAGTGAAAAGCGGTTCTGCACCGCCGCAGTACATCAACCTGTTTACGAAGTCGGAAAAGCATGCAGTCCAAGATGCAATTATGCATCTCCCCTTTGAGACAGGGAGCTCACTTACTAATAATGACGTCATTCATCTCAACCGACTGGCGGTAAAAGTCGAATAAATCCGAAGACCGGTTATATCTGATTATGAAGGTGCAAACAATAAAACAGCATGTAAAATTGGGTTGTAATGTACTTCCTGCCTAGTGTACATTGTATGTTATTGCAGGCACCAAATTTATGTTTGTAGGCATGGGTTTCCTTGGAAACGAATTCATGTGTTGGAAATCTAAATTTCCTTTTGTGTAAATATCGTCAAAAAGACGTAGAAAACAATGCGATCTGCAAAAATGCAGTTATGGTTGCTTTTGTTATGAAAATATCTCAAGTCTATGATTATGATAATGCAATAATAATAATGCTTTGCCTATCATAAGTAGTTTACAATAAATGATTAAAGACGTGAAGTAATGAAGTGCACCTCTTAACGGAATGAAATGCAATAGATTTTCTTTCAACTCTCCATCGTTGAAGTTATTTAAGTTAGCATGGAAACTAATTAAAATATTTTTTCGGTATTCCAGGTTGCAGAGTCAGACGTAGGCAACACGGGCACTGTTACATTACAAAGGAATAATTCGTAAAAGGTCACATTAAATGCTGAAAATGTAACACCATTCTTGCTCTGTCACTTTCAGCCTTTGGCTCAAACTTCAAAGAGAGCAAGTAAGCTAATTACAAAAATCACACAGCATGCATAGGCATGTGCTTTCACAAACACAAAAAATAAAGGTAGGACTCCAACATTCTGCGTTGCTCGTTTACCCGAAATAACAGAAGTAGAAATGTTCTGATAGTGATGGTGAAGCCCTAGCATACTTGTCAATATGATATATTTATTTGCCATGACTTCTGTATAGCGAAGTCTTATAAACAGTCCCTAACACGCAAGTAAAAAAAAGGAGAGAAGTTATGTTAGGAATGACAAAGGGGATGCATAACAGAATGCGTTGACTCTGACCTTGATTGTTTCCATCCCCTCTCTATTGATAACTGTTCTGGCTCTTTCGTTTATGTCGTCCTTCGTGATGTAGTGGTTACCATGCTAGTTTCCTAAGGTCGATGGATTTTTTCTGACGTAAACGTCCTTAGCATGACTCCCTTCGGAAGGGAAGTAAAGCCGGTGGTCCCGTGTCGTAGATTTACGGCACGTAAAATAACCTCAAGCCTGATAAAGAGGCCTCTGAGCAAAATTTCCGCTCTATAACGCCCAATGTCGAATGGGACGCTAAGAACCACAGCAGTTAAAGAGCGTCCATAAATAAAACTCAATTTAATTTAACCTGTGGTTCCCGAGGTCGGGGGTTCAAGCCGGCGGAAGGCGATGGAATTGTTTTGGGGGTAAAATCCTTATCGCGGCCTCCTTCGGAAAGGAACTAAAGCCGGTGATCCCGGCACGTAAAGCAACCTCAAGATTAATTAAGAGACCTCTGAAAAAGCTCCGGTCTTTCACACCCAATATAGAATGAGAGGCCAAGAAACATAGTAGTTGAAGAACGTCCATAAATAAAACTCAATTTAAATCGGCGAATCTAACAAGCCTCAAAATACTTCATAGTATTCAATATTCGGCACTGAGGATGTCCAGCCTTTCACATCACTCCCATAAGTGTCTCCAGTTTGAAGCAAAAGAACCATCGCTGACTACGAGGATGACTGCATCCAGGAGACCATCATATGTTTTCAGCCATGTTTTCCTGCCAAATGTCATAACGTGGATGTCCATAGCCACTGTCGTTTTGTTCTGTTCTTCTAGAGAATTCTGATCTTCCTGCAAGAGTTTCATTTGAATATTCTTGCAATACTCTCCTGCTCCTTTACCCTCGATACTGCTACTTGGAAGCTACAACTACTGTCATAGATCCTCCCTGACCCTTTACAACTAAAGCACAAACATGCTTCATTTATTTAATGCCCTTTGTATTTTATATTCTACATCACAGCAAATTTGCATCGACGGTTCGAAATTATGTGGTTGTGCGGTGGAACTACCCCATAGACCTTCTTTTACAGTCTACCGCACTTTCTACCCATCTTCTCTAGTGAACTGATAGCTCTTCACCTCACCTTGGAGTACGCCCTTGAGAGCGCTGCTCTCTCCTACACTATCTTCACGGACTCAAAGTGTGCTCTACACAGTCTTCAGCAGCGAGCTCCAGCCAACAACCTGGTGGTGTACACCCAGCTACTTTATCACAGAATATCAATCTTATGTGAACAGGTTCTGCTGGTATATATAACTTCTCATGCTGGCATACCATTGAATAGGAATGCCGATGTCACAGCTAAGGAAGCAACGCGACATCCTCCAAATTTGTCGGGCTTCAGGTTTCCCCACCAAGGCTCCAACCGCTTACGATCAAATTGACGTACAATATTGTGAGTAAATTTCCACTTTGAAATAGAGTTTTCATTTGAATAATGTTGCGCCTAAGGGAACTTACATCTATTTCAGAAATTTAGTACCAAACATTCGAATTGTGTCTCTTCCTGTTGAAGGATGCCTTAGCGCTATACCACGGGACGTCCTCTTAAACGATGACTCAGTATTAAACAAAGAACATATACACAAAATAAACCACGTAATCTAATATAACACAACGAACAGAACAAAATAATAAACCATTTTTGCGAATTTAATGCGCCTTGCATCTAATACGCACCACAATTTTGAATACCTACTTACGGCATTTGTTAAAAAAAAAAGCATGCATCAGGTTGGCAAAAATACGGTACAATAACACTTTTAAGCTTGTGGCGCTGCCCTTTTTTACCGGATAAACATTTGGTACATGGTTACCAACTAGTGGTAAATAAACACTTTGTGTTTTATTGGTACAAATATAGGTGGCTATGAACATATACCAGCCAATTGCTGTGAAATCGACGCATATTTTACAAATTTGTTGCAAATTAATGAAGTAATTTTAGAGTTCTATATTTTTGCGACATTGCAGAAACTGGGTAATTTCGACTGGTATCGTTGGTACTGTTAGTCCAGACATTCAAGATTAAGGTGAAAATTCATTTACAACTTTAAATTATATATATAGTACCCTATATATAGGGTATATATATATATACCCTATAAGACCTTGCTTTACAGTTTACCGCACTTCCTATCCATCTTCTCTAGTGAACTGATAGCTATTCACCTCGTCTTGGAGTACGCCCTTGAGAGTGCTGTCGTCCTCCGTTGAGTAGTGGTTACCATGCTAGCCTCTAGTTCCCGAGATCGCGATTTCAAATCCATCGGAGGGCGATGGATTTTTTTCGGGCGTAAAAATCCTTAGCATGGCTTCCTTCGGAAGGGAAGTAAAGCCGGTGGTCACGTGTCGTAGATTTACGGCTCGTAAAAAGAACCTCAAGCTTGCCAAACATACCTCTGAGCTAAATTACGGTCTTTCACGCCCAATATGGAATGGGACGCTAAGGACCATAGTAGTTAAAGAGCGTCCATAAATAAAAAAATTAAAAAATAAACTTGAGAGTGCTGCTCTCTCCTACACTATATTCACGAACTCGATGAGTGCTCTACACAGTCTTCAGCAGCGAGCTCCAGCCAACAACCTGATGTTGTACACCCAGCTACTTTATCACAGAATATCAATCTTTCTTAAACAGGTCACTATATATAGACTTTGTCCCGTTTTCAAACTTTCATTGTTTTTATGTAGTTCACCTTCCCTAATGACACTTTACTAAGTGAAGTAGGTCAGTTCTCCGTCACTTCACTTCACTTCGTGACATAGCCTCTTCACGTCGGACAGTTCACTTCACGTGACAGTCAAACGCAAGACCTCCACAACTCGTCGCTAGGCAGTAACACTCGCTGCACGTCACCAACTCGCTCGCTCACCGACTCACTCTACTGGCGCCACTAACTCACTTCCGTGAGAGCGCTCGCTTATATACTCAGTGGAATTTTTCCGCAAAGTTTTCAAAGCTCTAGTGCTATTTCGACACACTTCCTGGAGGAGAGGAGGAGAAGAAGTTTCCAGAAAGCTCTAGTTATCTCCCGATAGCTTCCATGGTATATTCGCTTGTTTACTCCGACCGCCCGGCGTCGACCTCCCGATAACCCTGGACAATAGCGCAATAAATATAAATATTCTACAGGGAGAGCCAAAAAACTACCAACCGGCTGCGCAGTGTTTTTCCTGTCCGCGCCATCGGCGCTCGTTGCCGTCTGCCGTTATCATAGAAAGGCGCGGATGAAACCATATAATATTTTTAAAACTACTTTTAAAGGCTTCACTTACCAACTTTATGAAAGCAGATGCTGAAACTGGCCACCGTCGTGTCCATATATTTTTGGCACCTCTTTAGGAAACTATCCATCACTCGCCGTAGTTTACGTTTAGAAATGCTGGCAATTTCCTGCCGCATATTTTGTTTTAATTCTTCCAGGGTGTGTGGGTTTGTTTTGTACACTTTGTTACCCCAGAGATAGAAATCTCAGGAGGTCAGGTCGGGGGACCGAGGGGGCCACTAATTTCTACTAATAATTCTGTCCTCAAACACACTTTCAATTGTTCTCATCGAAACACTGGCCGTATGAATTGTTGCAGAGTCTTGTTGAAAAGGGATAAAAATCACGCTCTCTGTCTGTTAATTCTCTAAAAACAGGGGGCAAAATTGTATTCACGTATGCACGGGCTTCAACTATTGACTCGAAAAAAGCGCGTTTGAGGACAGAATTATTAGTAGAGATTTGTAGCCCCCTCGGTCCTCCGACCTAACTCCCACACATTCTGAAAGAATTAAAGCAAAATATCCGCCAGGAAATTGCCAGTATTTCTCAACGTGAACTCCGATGAGTGATGGATAGTTTCCTAAAGAGGTGCCAAAAAATGTATGGACAACAACGGTGTCCAGTTTCAGTATCTCCTTTCATAAAGTTGGTAAGTAAAGCGTTTAAAAGTAGTTTTAAAAATGTTGTATGATTTTTATCCGCGCCTTTCTATGATAGCCGCAGGCGGCAACGAGCGCCGAGGACGCGGACAGGAAAAACACCGCGCAGCCGGTTCGTACTTTTTGGCCCTATCTGTGTATATAATATATGATCCCAGTTCCCTAAATGTTAAAAACATCTGAAGCTAATCAAAAGCTTACTGCAATACATGAATCTTGCACTATAACAAATCTAAATCGCTTTAAAGTGATATACAAAAAGCCAACCCGTCCATACCGACAGTTCTGTCCACAAGTTTCTCTTTCCAGCAAGAAAGTGATGCCGAATTCACGCGACATCTCTGCTTTCTGACATTTGAGATTCAGTATCAGGTTACCTCCATCAAATATGTAAAGGATAGCAAGCAATATGCCAGGAAATGTGCCAATATCCCTCCGGTACAAATCAGATTCTATAGATGGGATCAGTAATGGAGTTTGCATTTCCATTTTCACACACGGATACCCTTTAGGACCGAGTAACACGATACCCAGTCGCTTTAAGTTCGATACCCAGTCAGGTGGAAAGTGTTTAGGGTTGATGAAATGTCTCAAGTACGTGTTTAAGCAAAGTGAAAGTTCTTAATAAGTTGTTTTACTATATAACATCAACAACGTTTCATTGTTCTCAATAATAATGTTGTCGACAGAGATAGCTCGGTTTATCTCCTGTGTAGTTCAATTAGAGTTCCCGGTTTAAATCTTGTGTCAAATTTTCTGGTTTTCCCCATTGACCAGGTTGCTTTTATATTTTATTTTATATTACATACCTTTGCATTTATTTAACTAGTGAGAGATAACTAATATTATATCTTTTAATTTTATCTCATAGTTTCAAGTGAGTTCAAATTTTAATCCAGTATCTGTATTTTTAAATTACTCCATTCTTATTCAACCCTTAAATGTACCTAGGAATTTAATATTTGGTTCCTGGACTGTAGAGGATTTTGCTGCAGAGAATCTTTCGGTAATGTCAGTTCGTTGGTTGAAAGGCATGGATATTCTCCATTAAATCAGGGAAAGAGTTCAAATACCGCACTGAAAATACCTATGGATATACACTTTTTTATTTTTATGCATTTTTAAAAAACGGCTTTGCAATTGAAAAAGGATTTGATACGCAGAGAGGAATGTGCAATGTTTTTCCGAAATCATTGCAAAGTTGTTGCTGCATTACTGAAATTATATGTGTTTTGCCAGTGTTTTTTAATTTCAAAGACTGTTCTTTCATATATTTTAAGCCAAATGTTTAATGAAAGTAACTAAACAAACTGTTTAAGCTCGAGTGATAAAGCAAAAGGAAATAAATATTCTAACTGAAACGTTTAGTAACTATACAGCTACCGTAAGCATGCACAGAAAAGAAAGTAAGTAAAATAGTAAAGTTAGTTCTAAGAAAGCAATAAAACAGTAGAACATTTTGTTTAAACGTTTAATAAACAAGACTAAGTATATTTTATTTAAGCTTTGATAAAAGCAAATAAAAACGACTTGCAGTGCAGGTAGCTATTGTTTTACCGAATATATGAACCCATGATGAGCAATGGAGAACAATAACATGACCATGTGAGTCATGCAAGCGTAGGAATAGAGGTCAGTTTTTAATCCGCTGTTGCGTCGTCGTAACATAAGCGTGAATTAGGATTTCCACAAAACAAAAATTGCAAATTATGAAAAGAGGAGGCGCTTAAGGAAGACAGTAAAGATAATGAAAAATATACATTAGTTTCTGTTCAATATGACCCACATTAACCGTTCATTAAGTGAATTATAATTCAATGAAATTTAAGAATTCTTTTCTATGTTGAACGTTCTTATAAGTGTTCATAAACTAAAGTTGTATTATAATTTTTCATTCCTCTTTGCATATAGAATCAACTACTAAGAGGATTTAATTTATATCTGTCAGCCAGTATTATAACATTCTTTCTGATTCCTTCCTCGTTATATTCTTTAAGTATTTCTTAAATACATTCAAATCTGATATTCCAAATACCTAACCAAAGTTATGTCCTACAGAGTCTTCGTTTGGATGCGTGGTAGTATTACGAGGAATTGCTTGTCCCGCACTGCGCTGTTTTTAACCGATTCTATTCCCTCTCCGTGTGCCGGTTAATCAGTTGATGCGAAGTCTGTCTCGCACGGATGTTCATGTGCTGTGAAATCACATGTTTTAGTGTTATTGTGTGCTGGTGCTGTTATAATGCCAAAAAGTCCGTATAATTTAGCACATAGAATTTTCATATAGGAAATGCATTGACAAAAAACGCGTGGAGAAAAGTGAGACTGCGATTTGTAAACAGCTTTCCTACTGTTCGAGCGCCGCGCAGAGGAACGGCTTATCAGTAGATTTAGGAAAACAGGATCTATTCTTGATAAGGAACCGAAAGTAAATTTTCATGTTCTTATAGAAAAAGTCGATGATATCGAAAAAACTGTCGTCCTCCGTGGTGTAGTAGTTACCATGCTAGCCTCTAGTTCCCGAGGTCACGGGTTCAAACCCGGCGGAGGTCGATGGATTTTTTTCGGCCGTAAAACTCCTTAGCATGTTTTCCTTCAGAAGGGAAGTAAAGCTGGTGGTCCCATGTCGTAGATTTATGGCACGTAAAAGAACCTCAAGCCTGATAAAGAGGCTTTTGAGCAAAATTACCGGTCTTTCACGCCCATCATAGAATGGGACGCTAAAGACCACGTAGTTAAAGAGCGTCAATAAATAAAACTCAATTTTAATTTCGAAGAAAAGTTAGAATAAGGTTTAAAAAAAAACCTGATGTGATACATTTACAAGACCTTCTCTACCCTCCATATTTGTGAATGGGTATACAAACCCTTCTTACTAAGGCTTATTTTTCTATCTACTACATTTTAATCCAAATAAATCTTTGCAGAAATAGCTGTATACCATATCGTTGTAGAGAGAAACAGAACAGCGAGAATCAACTGATTAAAAACTGGACACTATATCCAGATTTCACCGGAACTATATGTTTTGAGAACCCCTCAATCCAAAAAATCATTTTTGGAAACATGTCCGTGTGTGTGTGTCTGTGAACAGCATAACTCAGAAACGTACATCGGATAAACACCAAACTTTGTATTTAGGTTCAGTATCTTCCAGAAATGCGCCACGAAGGTTTTCAAGAAAATCCCTTCCACCCCAGATTACCCTTTACATGGAACATTCTTCGAAAATTTTAATTTTCTCAAAAATGGCTCTAACGATTTTGATTAAAATATCGTATGTTTAAGATATTTTCATGACAAATAAAATGTATATCCTGAATTTTCTGGGAATATCTCCAAAAGTATTCTTCATTGTGAATGACTTTTGCATAACTGGTAAACTAAGAGATAGACAAAATTTTACTGCACAAAAAATGTAGATCGCGTTAAAATACACAATTTCTGTCATATACATTTTTTTGTTGGGTGAACCATTTTCGAGATATTACTTGTTATTCCCTTAAATTTTCCAATACTTATACTTTTTCTCAAATTCGTTATTCATTTTGTTTTTGTCCTGGTAATGCAAAGAGGATGGAATGCGCCACATAACAACCAGCTCTTAAAATATTTGACTGTCGCTTAAAACCTACCAATCTACAAGAAAATTAGCAATAAGATTAACATCTCGATATCTGGATTAACATGAAGCATATGGAGAATAAGCGTTTGTAAAAATAGTTTGTACAAGAGTAGAGAAAGTCATGTGAGTGTAACACATTCATTCATTCATTCATTATCTGTTTACCCTCCTCTTATGTAGGACTTACACCCCCCAGGACTTACAAGCGGGTGCCTGGGGTCAGAGGCCCGTCGAGGAGCAGACACTCATGGATCAGACAGAGCATCCAGGATGGGTGATCAGCCCGATGCCTGGTATGGGATGAAGGAAGTAGATGAAACGAAATGTTGGTGAAATGGATGAAAGGAAAGGTGATGATGGAGCATTGGTGGAATGAATGGCGGGGGAAACCGGAGAACCCGGAGAAAACCCGCCCAGACGCCGCTTCGTCCACCACAAATCCCACATGCAGGTCCCTGGGATTGAACCCGGGCCGCCTCGGTGGAAGGCGAGCGGTCTAACCACTCGGCCACGGCGCCGCCTGAGTGTAACACATCAGATTTTTAAAATATTAAGGTGTAATATCTATGTTGCAAATTATTTTAATTCTCTTAGAGAATCAAAGGTTAAACTGCATTTGACAACATGCAACATGCCTGTACAAAGCAATGGTGAGTGTATATGGTGCTTATTCCACTTGGATCAGCTTCATTTATTTTATAAGTAAACAGTTGTGAACAATTGGAGATTGCCTTCACCGCAGACGCATTAATCATAACCTGGCATCTTGTGGTCTCCTTTGTTCGGGCTACTTTCTATCGTGTTAAACACAAACCCACTACAAATGAAAGTCTTAAGTTTCGGCAATCTCCTTTGATATCCGATTCTGTTAATTTCCGTCCAGATGAGGGGCTTTAGCTTACACTAAAATTGTAATAGTTTCCGCCACATACAAATGCTTTGGAGAAGGGGATGCCGGACGATATAAAACCATCTGTGGGAATCGTGGACAGACTTACAAAGCTACATCAGCTTAACTCTTTTCCAATTGGAACAAAGTGGCATACTGTCTACATCGATTTGCTCGATGTAGGTCAACAACGTAACCAATCAATATAGGAAAAAATACAGTTTTGTAGACGCGGCTTTAAAAGAGATCTTTCCAGAGGCAATACCTGTCATTTTGTTCACCAGTGTGAAGTATTGAATTTCCTTACGTTTGAAGGTAATGCAGATAAGTATTTGAAACGGACTGTGAATCCAAAAAGGAATCTTTGTGTATGTGTGTGCAAGTGTGTCTGTGAACAGCATAACTCAAAAACGAAAAGTATAATAGATAACAAACTTGGTATTTAGATTCAATACCTTCCCAAGATGCGACACGAAGAATTTAGAGAAAGTCCTCCTGCCGCAAACTACCCTTTACATGGAGCGTTTTTCGAAATATTTGATTTTGTAAACAATGGTTCTAATGAGTTTGATTAAAATACCATATATTAAAGATACTTATATGACAAACAAAACGCACATCTTGAATTTTCTGGGATAGACTGTGAAGTCTTCATTTGGAAGGAATTTTGTATAATCTGTATAACTGGTAAACATTAAGCAATAGACGAAAATGTACTACACAACAAATGTACATCTTTTTAAAACACACAATTTATTTAAAATAATTATTGTTGTGGCAGCAGCCATTTCCGAGTTATCCGCTATTAATGTTTCGATTTGTTCAATACTTTTTGTCATTCTTTTGAAGTCCTATCGATTTTCAGTTGTTTCTTGCGATTGCTTGGAAACAGTATGGAATTTTCAGGCCAGCATATAGCATCCGTTCTTAAAAACTTAACTATCACTGTTCTATTTACGATGTGTGTAATGTAACTGTTACTGCAAGGGTTTATCTGATTTAAAATTAAGTATGTAGAAAAAATAAATTTTCGAAAGAATAATTTGTATACCACTAATAAACCGTAGAGGGTATAGAAAGTTGTGTGAATGTAACACATCAGATTTGTTTAATACAACTAGAACACTAGTAGATAAATAACTCAAAACTGAGGCAGTGTGCCCCGTTCAACACATACACACATATATACTATTACTACCACTAATAATAATAATAATAATAATAATAATAATAATAAGTACTTTTGCGGAGCAGAAACCTTCATTTTGTATGGAAAAGTGGATATTGAAAATATTGTGAAGAAATAATGCAAAATTATAAGAAAAAATTTAGTTCCACAAGCCTTAGGGAACAATAGAAACTCAGAGGTAAAAATCAAAAACAAACTTATGCAGACATTCACAGTGACAGAAAACGAGGTTAAAATTTTATGGACATATTTACCGAATGAACTCCAACAGGCTCACAAAGCAAATAATGGAATTCTATGAAAATAGAAGTAGAGCACAAGTAGATACTATGAAGTGGATTTTTAAGTAAAAAAAAAGTTTTAAAATTGGAAGGAATTACGCAAGAAGATATTTTAAACTGAGGCATCTTTAGAATCACAAATGCGTAAGTGGTAAGTTGACCAAGAGGATAAAGTGGAACAACGTGGACAGACGAGAGAAAGAAAGTTCACCTCCAAAGATTGAGAGAACTATGGATTGAAAGGAAAACAAAGAAACGTCTCTTAAGTACTTTTCGTGATCCTACATGGGCTCGTTCGTAAAATGATAAAGATAATAATAATAATAATAATAATAATAATAATAATAGTAATAATAATAATTATTATGAGGATTATCAAGAGAGAGCATATAAAACAACGCAAAGAGAGAAAGAAAAATTCAAAGGGATATGGAAGCTAGTTCAATGAACTTGCTGCTTTTGTTTTTGAAATTCCTTTATGGTGTGTTCAGGGTTTCCATAGAGGCCAAGACTGTGACAACAAGAAAGGAAGGAACTCGAAGAAATGTTGTCTACTGACCGGTCGTAGAATGCCAAAGTTCAGTGCCCCTTTGTATCTATGAAGTCAACACCAGGGATATTGATTTCAAAAGTAAACAATGGAAAATGAGCAAAGTTCAGTGCCCAATTAAAGGAAAGTTAGGTCACGTGACATGCTAGTGGGCGTATTCGAAACGTAAGCTCTGAGGAGAAAATAACCATTTGGATTCAAGAAGATACAGTACTACAAGTTCTTTTCTTCTTGTTCGTGAGAACTCTCACTTCGTCGAGCACTCCATAAGAGTCGCGATAAGCCAAAAACGTGTTGAAAAGTATAGTCTGTTGTAGCCGAATTGGAGGCAGTGACAGGTTGGGGATGCCTGTCTCGTTGATGGCGAAAGGCGCAATAAAGTCTGTATTTTTTTTTTTTTTTTGATAGTGACGGGAATAGGTAAGTGAAGTTGAGGATAGGAGTTGACAGGAGAAGTGAGGAAAGGTATTGGGGTTCCGCCGAGCACCCCCGATAGGCAGAAGGTAACTGCCAGCTTATTGCGCTGGCAGTGGGTGTAGGATATGTCCGGGTGACAGCCATGACCAAGGCCCTGACTGCCCCCCGGGGAGTGGACGAGGAAGGATTTGGGAGGAGTACGGTTTTGTTTGTTTAATCATTCTTTGGTTTGTTGAAGTGGCGGTGGCTGAATGAAGTTGAAGTATTATTGTGGATTTGGCGGGTGGTTCGACTGTTGTGTGTGTATTGGAGGTATGACGCGGCAAGCGAAGTGGCATTCGTGAGGTGGCGTATATCATATGCGGGGTTTTGGAGCTGGAGTATCGGTTGGGTAGTCTACTCTGGGTGTCTAGTCGCGAAAGTTTGTTTTATATACTTTGTATTGTTTTCTCATTGCCACATTTTATCTGATCCTGGAGAATGTTCAGTCGGTTTTCCAGACGTTCCAGGTGATTGATGATGTTGTCTAGTTTGGCGGAGAATGTGATGCTGTGAGTCTGGAAGTCTTGTATACTTTGTGCTGTTTCTTGGTGACTACGAAGAGAGGCTTCCGAATGTTCTGTTGTGAAGTTCGAGTGAGATGGTGGAGGTCCTCCGTGACGTTTCTGAGGCGGCCGTTGATATTCAAGACCTCAGTGTGGAGATCCTGAACGGCCTTCCGAACACGTTTATCGGTGGATGGTGGCGGCTGCTGTGGTGGTTGTGCAATGTTGAGTAGTACCTCCGGTGGTGAAGTTGTTGATGGTGGCTGCGGTGGGTAACGGCGCTGTCTGGGATATAGAGGGCACTGTGCCTGTCCTGTATAATGGTTGTAGCCATCGCAGGTGGCGCAGTACCACCGGCGGATCCCAAGGGCGTGTCGCGTGCAGTTGGCCGTGAGGTTGGAGGCGCCACAATAGTGGCACATCGGCTCGACTGCGCAGGATGAAGCAGTGTGACCATATCTGCAGCAGTGCCAGCAGGGTACCTGGCGGTCTACCTTGCTGGCCTCGGTGCGTAGACGCTGCCCTAACAAGGACAGGCCCGCCCTTAAGGCAGTTTGGTAGCCGCCAAGGTCGGCGAACTCTGGTCTTACAAGCGGCGATGGTCCTCTTCTGGTGAAGATTCTGGTGGCCCTCGCCTCGCGGCGAAGCAGCGAGCGAAGCACTTCTAGTCCCTATTAGCGGCGGTGTTTGGGCCGCGCTCCCGGCAGATACCGTGGGAGCGGCCGGCGAGTCGGCGCTGACTCGGTCCGTGGTCGGCTGCCGGCGGCCTTCCTCCTCGGCGATTGCCGGGGTAGCCGCGGCAGTTTCCCTGGCTGTAGTCGGCGATACGTTGCTTCCTCTTACCCATCTCTCGGCGAAATCCTCCAAAATCTGTGGCGAGGAAATAAACCATACTGAAAGGCAACAGTGGGCTTCTTCTTTAACTCCCCTCCCCTCAAAAATTCTATACTCACATAAAAAAATTCTGTCGTTTTACATTTACATGACTTTCTCTACCCTCTATCGCTTATAGGTGGGAATGCAAATTATTCTTACGAAAGTTTATTTTCCTATCTACCTTATTTTAATCGAGAAAAGCCTCTCCGAAAATAGTTATATTAAGCATTTTGTTATAGATACAAAGGAATTAGCGATAGTCAAATGCTTTAGAACTGGAACGCTATATGCTGGCCATAAAATTTCATACTCTTTCCATGACATCGCGAGAATGTCACAGGACTTTTAAAGAATGGCTAAGCATTGAACACTTCGAACCGTTATTAATAGCGGATATCTCGAAAATTACTGATGCCAGAAAAAAACGTTATTTTAAAGAGATCTATAACTTTGTATAGTGCGTTAAATTTATCCGTAACGTTTACCAGCTAACCAAGATTATATAAATTTCCTTCCGAATGAACAGGACTTCACAGGTAATTCCCAAAAAATTCAATATACACATTTTATTTGTCATCTAAATATCTTTAACATATGGTGCTTTAAACAAAATCGTAAGAGCCAGTTTTTATAATCAAAACATTCTAAAAAATGCCATGTAAAAGGTATTTGGGTAGGGGAATATTTTTCTTGAAAATTTCCTATCACATCTTTGCAAGGTATTGAACTTAAATACCAAGTTGCAGTAGAATATCTTTGTTATTAGCCCCACGCTGGGCGCCAAACTTGAGAGGGTTGTTGCTGCTACACTGTTGGTGAGCCAAGCTTGAGATGGTTGTTTTGTAGCTCCACTGTTGGAGAGCCAAACTTGAAGTAGTTGCAGCCCCACGTATGGTACAAACTTTCCGGTGGCCTTCGCCCCCACTTTAAAAAATCAACTTTTTACTTTAATGTTTATTTATTTAAATATTATATATATATATATACGCCTCGACTGCATCAGTGTTTTTTTCTTTTAGAACACTTATCTCTTAGCAGGGGTGGTGTGGCTAAAGAACAAGGCTTATACAAATTATAATTGTATTGTATTTTTGTTTATTAATCCTTCACGTGATTAAATAACCCTGCACTGATATATCCTACTGTAGAACCGTGCGATTATTGATATTTGCACTTTTTAAACACGTAAACTTGATATTATTCTCACCGCAATGAAGTTTTATGTCTCACATTGAACCTGTATCGTACCTATCGGGTACACCATCTTGTAGCGTCTGCTTTGGTACGTTAGCTTGTAGCGTCTGCCGGCTGAATTTGTAAATTTCCTCTATTTTAAGTCTCTGATTGGCTAATCCTACTCCAATAGAATACTTTTATTTATCTTAAGCTTTTTCCAGTTGTTGATTGCCTATTTATATACTGTTTTAAATACTACATTATTGTTCCAAGAATTATTAGTAGCCTTTATCTAATTTATTGTTGCCTCAAGCTTACCTCATTGTTACCTCACTGTTAGCAACTTTCGGCTTCTACTTTATAATTTTGGTTGCTAAGAAAGGTAGTTTGCTTCTATTCTCACAGCTCCTACATTGTTAAACTACGTAATACATTCACATAACATTACTATACATGCATATAATAATATAAGCATAATACAAGGAGTGTTATATACCTTTTATATATTATATTATATGCATATTGTTTTAAGCGGGCTGTTATTATATTTTATATTATATAATTAGTCTGATATCATTCAAGTGTTAAAAATACTGCCTCAAAGTTTGGTATTTATCCGACATTTCGTTTTTGGGTTTTGCTGTTTACAGACACACATATGTATGTGCGTGCATGTGTGTGTGTTTTTTTTAGACCACTACTCCGTTTCGTTCAAGCTTGCAGACATATGTAGGGCAGGAGTAAAACTGCTCTGGGATAGTATCACACAGAAAGCGGAAATGTTCGGTGGTAAGCAACTATGAAGATTCTCAACACGAATGAGATTCTTAACTCAATACTTCTGCTAAACAAAAGGAGAAATGTCTGCCTCTGTGTCTAGTGGTTAGCATGTTAGCTTCCGAATACAGAGGTTCCGATTCTATTCCCGGCTGGCAGATGAAAATTTTTCTATGACCGCTAGTATTCCCAATGTAATATATGGATATACTCAGTCAGGCGGCACTGCGGGCATTAACAGCACCCTTCACGAGATAAAAGATCGTTTGGGAATGTCGAGAATATCTATAAAGGCTAGGGGAATGCAATAGACTTACTCTAGCATGGGTCCCTGGCCACGCTGGGGTAATTGGAAATGCAGACAGACTGCCTAATGGGAGTACAGGCCCCATTTATAGGAATTCTGGTCTTGGGTATTACCAAGTTAATGGTAAGGACAAATCTATTAGAGTGAATTCAAAGACAGCACATAGAATACTGAAAACATATCTAGGAACAAAAACATGGAAAGTTATTGATGCAACAACCATGTCTTAGAAGGAATACTGCAGTCCTTAAATTAAGTAGGAAGCAGTTGAGGCTTGTGGTGGGTTAGATGACTGGACATGGGAATTTTAAAAAACACCTGCAGACAATGGGGCTTTCAGAAGACTCAAAATACAGGATGTGAGGTGCAGAGGAGGAAACGGCCTCGCACTTAATATTCCAGTGTGAAGTACTGGAGGTGAATAGATACAATCAATTTGGAACTGTTGATCCAAATGAGATAGTGTCTAATAAAAGTCTAATCAATGGACCCCTGTGACTTATTAGCGTTTAGGGAGTGATGATTGGAAAAACGGGGAGAAAATAATACAATAAACCTAAGATTTCAGTTCGGGTAGGTAGGGTTATGTCAGTCCTGTTTATCTCCTTGTCAAATATCTAATCCAATCTTACTAATTTCTCATTCTCGCTAGAGTCTAGAGGTATGAGTGATGGAGTGTAAATGTGTTTGTGAATTAAACACCTTAATTTTCAAATCATGAAATTAACAAATAGTAAAACGAATTAACATAATTGCCGATGAGGCAAAGCCGCCGATATGATCTTAAAGGCAGCATAAAAAATGAAGCAAACAAAAATAGAAATGTTGCTCCCTTCATACTTTTAAGAGCATTCTAATGGGATTTTGTTCGTTGATAGTCACTTCATACTATTTACAACAAGAGTAAAAATACTGTTGGGGCTACCACAAGAAAACACCCCTAACGTAAGAGGAAGGAAAAAGTACTCAGAGGGAAGCAATTTTGATGTTTTAAGTATTTCTCAATACGTTTGTAAAAAAAATATAAATCATGTTCTCTGCATTCTCTTAGGGGTAGTGTCTATAACGAAATGAACCCGCAAGGGAGAGGTGGTAGAAAGTGTCGGCGGGTGGAAAATATCTGTGTTAAATGTAAATAAACAAATATTTGGAAAACTAATGACTTACGAAATGAGGCAGTATTTTTAACATTTAAATGATTTCAGTCTAATTATATAATACATAAATTCAATAACAGCCCGCCTTAAAACAATATGTGTATGTAACAAGATATAAAAAGTGTATATTACAGTCATTGTATATGTTCATATTATTGTATACACTTGTAATAATGTTATGTGAATGTATTACGTAATTTAATAATGTAGGAGCTGTGAGAATAATAGGTTAAACGTTGCTAACAATGAGGTAACCTTGAGGCAATAATGAATTTGAAAGTTTAATGCTACTTGTGATTCTTGGAAGCAATAATGTAGTTTTTGTGGCAGTTTAAAAAATAGTCAATCAACAACCAGAAAAAAGCTTAAGTTAAATGAAAGTATTCTATTGGAGTAGGATCAGTCAATCAGAAACTGAAGCAAAATTTAAAAATTCAGAGTTCAGTTGCTTATAGACAGTGTTCCTAACCGGACGCAAGATGTGTCTTCGAGAAAGTTAATACGTATTCACGTTTACGTGTTAAAAAGTGCAACTAATTAACAAAAGAATCTCACAGCTCTCTAGATCAGTGAAGTGTTATTTAAATTGTGTCAAGGATTAATAAATGTAGTGAAGTAAAAATTATAATCTGTGTAAGCCTACATTCTTAGTCGCACCACTCCCTGCTAAGACATTCATGTCTTTAAAAAAAACCACTGACGCAGCCGAGGTAAACATAAATATATAATATTTAAAGAAACAGTCAAATTACAAAGTTAATATTTTTAAACATTTGGGGTAAAGGCCACCAGAAAGTACATTTAGGGCGAAGGCTACCGGAAACTTTTTACCATACGTGCGGTTGCAACTACTTCAAGTTCGGCTCCCCAACACCATCTTCAAATTGGCTCCCAAAGAGTGGAGCAAATAACAATACAACAAATTAACCGTCTTCTCAGAAACCGTCAAAGCAAATATTTTTGATAATATTTAAACAAAGACTCTTTGAGAGCTCCATAATATATACTGTAAACCAAGATGATGGCGACAATCCTGGTCAGAATATTCTCTAACACTTGAGCAAAATTCATCGCATATACAGACTTGCCGGAGGGTTGCATCATACTCGGCGAAATCTGACAGATCCTGCTACAAACTGGATTTCCATGTTATCGAGGAATTTTAGGGTCGTCATCTCTCGGCTAGTTTCGCGGTTCACGGCACTGGAGCACTCACCGCCCCCAAATCGAAGTCTTGAGCTAAAGAAGAGGGAAGGGCTTTACAGAACGCTATCAGAGGTGCAAAAAGTGCCCTCACACCTTATGTGAAACGTTTTCCTCTAAAAGAATGGTCGATAAGAAGATGCGCTTTACAGACAAAAAATCTGATGTGTTCCACTTACATTGCCTTCTCTACTTTTGTGCAAATTATTTTTATAAACGCTTATTCTCCATATGCTTCATGTTAATCGAGATGTTAATCTTATTGCTAATTTTCTTGTAGATGCAAGGGGAATTTGTAGGCTTTAAGCGATAGTCAAATATTTTAAGTGCTGGTTGCTATGTGGTGCATTCCGTTCTCTTTGCATGTCCCGGACATTAAAAAACTAATAACGAACTCCAATTTGAGAAAAAGTATAAGCATTGGAAAATTCAAACAAATAAAAAGGAATATCTTCGAAATCGTTCACTTGATAAAAAAAATGTATATGACATAAATTGTGTTTTAATGAGATCTACATTTTTGTGCAGTAAAACTTCCATCTCTTACGGTTTACCAGTTGTGCGAAAGTCATTCAGAATGAAGAGGACTTTTGGAGACATTCCCAGAAAATTCAAGATATACGTTTCGTTTGCCATAAAAACACCTTAAACATATCATATTTTAATCAAAATAGTTACAGCTATTTTTGAGAAAATAAAAAATTTCGAAAACTGTTCTATGTAAAGGGTAGTCTGGAGTGGGGGGATTTTCTTGAAAATCTTCGTGACGCATTTTTGGATGATAATAAACTCAAATATCAAATTTGGTATTTAACCAAATTTTGTTTTTGAGTTATGCTGTTCGCAGAACAGACACACACACACGGACATATTTCCAAAAATTCTTTATTTGGTTTTAGTGTACCTCAAAACATGTATCTCCGGTGAAATCTCGATATCGAATTTTTTTGGTGGAATGCAATACTTCCCATACTTAATATATGTAGTACAGAAAATAATAAAAAGCTTATGTGTAGCAAACACGTGGCTTTCTCCACTCACTCTATAAATTATTCTTATAAAATTTCATGCCTCTATCTGCTTTTCTTAATCAGATGAATTTTCATTATCCATTTACATATGTATTTCGTTGTCGGTATATGAAGGTTACTGTAGCCTAAAGCAATTAGTATCAGATTTTTAAAGCGGGTCGCTATGTGATGGCTTTGAAATGCCAGGTTATTTGCATGGTCACGTGAGAAAACAAATAGCGACTTACCACTTGAAAAGAAATGTAAATATTTCAAAATTCAGACATATAGCAAAGAATATCTCGGAAATGTTTAGCGCCATAAAAAATTGACATACGTTATGGTGTTTAATGAGATCTACATTTTTTGTAGTAAGATTATGTCTATCTCATGGTATGTTCCAATTATACAAAAATAATTCAGAATGAAGAGAACTTCACAGGCTATTCCCATAAAACTAAATATGTACAGTTTATTTATCACGCAAATATATTAATGAAAATCGTTAAGAGTCGTTTTTGAGAAAAACAATAATAACGAAATTTCTTCCACGTAAAGGATAGTTTAGGGTGGGGAAATTTTCTTCAAATGCCTCATGTAGAATTTTATTCTTGGAAGATCTGAACTTAAATACCAAGTTCGGTATTTATCCAAACTTTCGTTTATTATTCAGGGAGTCTAAAAACGAATATTTCCAGTGAAATCAGTATATCAAATGTTTAGCTGGAATGCAAATCTGCCTCTACTCACTATGGGTATCAATGGAGAAAGTAAACTTCATGTAGGTCATGACAGATGGGATGATTAATCTAAAAAGCCCTAATTAAACATGTACAGTGAAAGGAAAATTCTTATAACATAAAAACAAATCCCTTAGAGTGCGTACAGATTAATGTCTGAGGGTGTTTGGATCATAGCTTAGAATTATTACGCAGTACTGCATTTCACTGACATCGTGCGCCAGTACTCCCTAGAGAAGCTGCAGAAGAAAAGTTTGGAGATGGTGCAGATGTACTAATGTATTGAAGGTCCCATCTCACGCTTACCTGCTGATATCAGCTGATGGAACATTGGATGTTGGTGATTATAGAATTATCTTATTTTAAATAATAATCGGATTTAATCTCTCTGTGGTAACTACTCTCTGAGTACGAATCATAGTTAAAACACAGTAAAACTTGTTTCACAATATCTTGGGAACGGAAACGGGAACGCAAAGGCAAAATAGCATACAACATGTTGGTTCATTGGGAACGAGAATGGAATGCATATCAATAGCAAAGCTGAAAGTCGATTTTGAGCATTGAGACGTATTTGCATTTAACTCCCCAATGACATTCTTGCCTGATTCCAATTCAGAGCAACATAGTGTTGGTCAAAATTCGATAAGGTAAGCATTTTCTAAACGTAAAGCCTTTACTATTTCCTTTTCCTCTAGCGAAAGTATCTTACCAAGCCATGAATTCTTTTTTTCTAGATAAGGACTTAAAAATTGTGTTTAAAGTATATTTTGTATCTACTCAGAGAACCACCTCCTATGATACTTACACCGCTTCCACCCGGTCTTGCTTTGTAACAGACATAGCATGTTATCCTTGTCATTTATAACATAAGACGATGAATCATAAGCATATTGAGACTTTATCAGTTTTAATTGTCACTTCGGTAATGTGATTTAGTTCAATTTCCACACTCACTTCACTTTACTCGAGCGTAGCGTGAAATAAATCACGCGCGAGCCAGACCCTTCTTCCTTCCGCTTCATTGTTGGGGCGTTAAACTCAATACTACTCTAAACTCTCGCAGTAGCAGTACTCACTATACATCACAACCTCACTCGTAGAACACACATAGAAACCAGCACTTTATGTCGCACCAAGAACAATTTACTATATATTTCACGACCATACTTGCTTATGTATATAGGGTGGACCATTTAAGTTGACTCTGTACAATATCTCCAAAACTAAGCGTTGTAGAAAGAAATGGCTTTGATAAAAGGTGATTGATATTATGAGGGAAAACAAATCCTATTAGTCATGTTTTATTTTGAGGACGTTGTGATGGTCATTTTAGAGTGAATTTAAATTGATCCTAGTTGTAGGTTCCCATTAAAAAAAATTAAATTGACCCTAAAATAACCATCATAACGTCTTCGAAACAAAACACGACTAATGGCATTCACCCCCCCATAATATCAAGTAACTTTTACTAAGGACATTTCTTTCTAAACGCTTAGTTTTAGGGATATTGTACAGTCTCAACTTAATTTGTATCCTGTCTAGCCCTGAAGTTTCGAAAGAGTTCTCTGGAGCGGGGCGAGAGCATTTCAGACAAATCTCGCTATACCTCGATAGCGCTTATGGAATTTTTGTTGGGTGATAGCGCTCCTGCGTGTGTTTATCTCTTCAGGTGATAATTTCGGCCTAGAACTGCGTCACAATATTATCTTTCATGAATTTTAAGTAATAATTAAATACTAGGAGAGAATCTTATGCGCATTTTGAGACCAGTGCTATACACTAAAAATCTTTTATTTGATTGCAGGAATTCTAAATGAACCATTTTTAAACTGTTATACACTGTAGACCAGGGTTTCATAATTTTGGAACACACGGTACTTTAAGGGAATGTGTAGAACTCTGTGACGAATGTTGAGAAATATTGAGTTAGAGAAGACAAAATGTCACCGTATCAAAGTGATCGGGGTGATCCTTTGTGAAAAGTTCACTTCGTGCTCTCAGGCATATAATATTACATCATCAGTCCTCAGATGTTTTATATCAAGGCAGAGATAGTTGCCGTTCTATCCATGGCCTTGAACCTTTCGTGCTAATACATTCAAAGTAAAAAATACTTCATCAGCAAACTCTTATTCAAACCTTTCATTGTTATGAACAGATTCAGATATGGTGACATGAGGTTTAACGTACCGCTAGAGTCTAAGGATTCCTGAAAAGTACTTTTAAACCAGATGTATCTGCGGTTTGCTTTGTTCAAACCTCGCAGTAATTAATTTTACTTTAATTCTGCGGCATGAGGTAGAGTGTCCGCCACTCACATTCAAAATGTTTCGAGTTCGGAACATTTGAGCAGGTCATTCATTCATCTTCCGATATGATCTACAAGTTAAAGGACGTTAAAGTTAAAAAAAATACTTCCTCTCTCAATAAACACTTGTTTTATCATCCTGTATAACTTTATTCATCCCTTAAATATTGTTGTGTTTATTCTTCAACTGTCACTGTCTTATGCCCTTTTAGGAGAACTTATTTTCCGTCCATATTCTTGTTTTGAGAAACATAATTTGGTATATTTTAATACATATAAGTCAGTATGTGTGTGCGTATATGTGTGTTCCTTATAGGCTTCTACTCCGTTTCACCGATTTCAACCAAACTTTGCACAGATAACCTTTGACACAAAGCAAAAATTACTGTCTAGTTTTGAATTCGAAATTCTGCCCCATTTCACATTATTAGTTACTTAATTTTATGTAATGCCTACAAAAGCTTGCAAGACCATCTATACCTTTCTCAATGAATAGGTCGAACATTGCCGACTAAGAATAATAATTAATTAGGCTTTCAGGGGCTCAGAAAATAACTAAGGAACAACATGTTCACATATTATTCGTTGATATGTCTTGGCTTGTCTTTAAATGTCTCCTTCTACTTCTGCTTTTAAATTTGGTGGCTGATGATAGATTAAAGCAATCAATGACATTGCATAAGCCCGTACAATAGCTTTAATTTTTTTCAGACTCAATATTTGTTCGACCGAAACCGCTTGTTTGAAACTTGACGGGCATCTTGAAAATGACAATAAAACAAAAATTTACTTACGCATTCTTCTCTCTACCAAGTAGAGGAAGTGCTGTTTTACATTTCACCAAAAAGTTCAATACTGAAATTTCACTGCAAGTACACGTTCGATCCCCTGAACCCAAAATAAAACAGAATTTTAGAGAAAGATCCGTATGTGTTACTGTGAAGAATACGGTTCAGCATCCAAACATCCGATAAATAGCAAACTTGGTGTATAATGTCAGCATATTCTGATAATGTGGCACAGATATTTTCGCGCACTGCGACCGACGAGGAGAACTATTGTCGCAACCCCCTCCAGGAGGGAGGGATGAGGTGAAAGACAGGTGCAGTCAGACAGGTCACAGAGATGCTCCTCACTCGAAGACCCCCTACCATTATTGGAGTTGCCCGAAGAGGGCCATGAACGACCGTTCCAACCAAGTATCCCTCTAGTGTTCACGCGTAATACCTACTCTTTCTTTCGAGCATGCATCCGCACCATCTGTCCGACACAGATCACACGCCACGAAACCTAGAAGTACACCTGAAAGATGAGAAGGAATGAAAGGGAAATGTAGGAAATGAAATCGTGGTAGATGAGAAACCACCCCAGCGTTCGACTATCGACCAGGAGAACCACAGAAAACCAAGGTCAGAGTGGGTTAGTCGTCAAGAATCCAAACCGAAGTCGTAAGTAAATATTAAGAAATAAAAAGGCAATAAAGTCCCAGATAAGATTAAAATGTTAAAAATGCAGCTATCAAATATGACTTTATTCCATGTCTGCCATAATAAATATATCAGAAGTTAGAGGATTTTATATAATTCATGCTCATACGTGCAGCAAAGTACTCAAAGCACACAGGTAACTTACATTACCAGTTCTGAATGCAGGAAATTCACCGTATCACCATAGCACCATGAACTGGAAGTGGATAAAAAGATATTAGTGTTACATTCATATGACTTTTTCTATCCTCTATTGTTTATTACTGAATATACAAATTATCCTTAGGAAAGTTTATTTTTCTATCTACTTTATTTTAATCTAGATAAACCTTTCTAGAAATAGCTGCATTACACATTTCGTTATAAATACAAAGGGAATAGCGATAGTCAAGTTTTTTAGAACTAGACGCTATATGCTGGGCTTGAAATGACATGCTCTTTCTATGACATCGCGAGAAACAACTAAAAATCAATAGGAATTTAAAACATTGGCTAAGTATTGAAGAATTCCAACCATTAATAACGGATACCTCGGAAATGGTTGATGCCACAAAAAAGTTTTCATTACCATAAAGTGCGTTTTTGTCCATCAATTAACATTCTCCATTTATACAAGATTATACAAAATTCCTTCCGAATGAAGAGGACTTTGGGGGCTATTCTTAGAAAATTTAAGATATACATTTTATTTATCATGTAACTATTTTGAATATAAGGTATTTTAATCAAAATCGTTAGCCATTTTTCAGAAGATCAAAAACATTTCAATTATGTTCCATGTTAAGGGTAGCTTTGGGTGTGGGATTTTCTTTTAACATTTTTGTGCAGCATCTTTGGAAGGAACGGAACTTAAATCCCAAGTTTGGTGCTTCTCTGATGTTTCGTTTTTGAGTTATGCTGTTCACAGACACACTTCTTTTTTTTGGATTCGGGTGGTCTCAAATCACGCATTTCTGTTTAAATCTCGGTATCAATTTTTTGCTGGAAAGCAATACCTTCTCCACCTACTATGTACGAGGCAAAGGAAGTAAAAAACACTATTGTTGAAAACGTAATTTGTAGAATACGAGTAGCTATGAACTTTAGTGATAACGCAGTTTTACACACAAAGTATTTGTTGGGTTCAACCAATATTCTTGAAAGACAGTATACTTGTGTACTTGACCATCTGTAAGTACAATGAAAGTGTCGCAAGAGCGCAGGTGTGAAGCATTACCAGCAACTGCGGTGAGGTCTGTTTGTGTTTAATCTGAAAACGGGACGTTGCATTGTGTCACCGCATCACCTTCCTTTGTACACGACAGCTCCAATTAGTGTAATGAAAGCGGAGGAAGTACCCTTGTTATGTGGAAATCATCATGCTAATTTGAGCAACAAGCACCCTCGTTTACCTCCGACAATCTGGAGCGTTTGTCCATGCAAGTGTCCATATCCTTGCCGTGTTTGCTATGAGGGATTGTTGGTCACCTGCATGTTTTTGTCCAGTGACTGGGTCAATCAGTGTGTGTTTATTTCACTTTACATGCGCAGTGACCGAAGTTCAAAACTTTTCATCGGCCCAGCGGTCCATAACTGCTTTGATAAAACGTAGGGCACGTTGCAATAAAACAGGATTTGAAAACATCTGGGGCCAGCATTATTTGCTAACGTTATGTTCAGAGTTTAACATAATGCTAAAACTCTTGCGTTTCATCAAGCTTTTACAGGTAACATCTTGTTAGCATCAAAGATAACCACGAATTCGAGAAGGCGGTGACCGAACTATACAGCTTCTTAGGCTTGTATTTATAAATGGTACATTCAGTGACGATTTTTCATAGGCTGGTTTGTTAGGAAAGAACTTTACTGAAAGTATTATTCATAGACGACAGTTTCGATACTTTAACTTTGATTCTGGAAAGTTCAGATTTCGTGATCAAGTTCCAATGTTGGCTAACCCGATTTCTAAACACAGAGCCCTCTATAGCAATAAAATTAGTACATGTAGATCTAAAGTCAACTCACGATGGCAATAGAGAAGGCGTTGGCCGAAGCTTCAATATTTCGTTTCTCCCCTCCAACCATGCGGCCTTCATCAACGCGTGTTTATAGGGAAAAATGAGTCTGTTAAGCTTAGGTTAGAACTCTCGGTTAGATATTATATGCTGTTCTGTTCGCGTTTATTTTGTTTTGGAAAGAACGATGACGTAAGCGGTAGTGATTCTTACAATATAAACGCAAAAAGTAGGAAACTTTTAAAGTCCCTTGGAAAATGCAGGTGTTTCTAGCTCATTTGTCAGAAAACGAAATAAAGATAAAAAATTTGAGTGTTGCACTCACGTGGCTTTCTCTACTCTTGTACAAACTATTTATACAAATGCTTATTCTCCACTTACTTCATGTTAATCGAGATAAACATTTGCAGAAACTATCTTATAGCTAACTTTCTTGTAGGTGCAAGGGGAATATGGTAGGCTTTAAGCGATAGTCAAATCTTTTATGAGCTGGTTGCTATGTGGAGCATTCAATTCTCCTTGCATGTCCAGGACACACAAAAAAAAACGAATAACTAATTTCCATTTGAGGAAAAGTATAAGTATTGGAAAACTGAAACAAATAACAAGGAATATCTCGGAAATAGTTCACTCCACAAAAAAATTTATATGACATAAACTGTGTGTTTTAACGAGATCTATATTTTTGTGTAGTAAAATATTGTGCATCTCGTACGATTTTTCAGTTATGAAAAAGTCATTCAGAATGAAGAGGACTTTTGCGGACATTTCCAAAACAATTCATGATATACATTTCATTTGTCGTAATAATATCTTAAACAGGTGATATTTTAATCAAAATCGTTAGAGACATTTTTGAGAAACTCAAAATTTTCCATGTAAATGTTCCATGAAAAATATTCCTGTAAAGGTTAGTCTGGGATGCGGGAATGTTCTTTAAAATCCTTGTGTCCCACCCTTGAAACATACTGAGCCTAAATACCAAGTTTGATATTTATCCGAGTTTTCGTTTTTGAGTTATGCTGTTCACAGACACACACAAACAAGGACCTTTTTCTATTCTGTTTTTATTCAGGGTGCCTGAGCACATAATCATATAACTACTGGGTTAGGACGTCCCTCTTCTTATGTCTTCCACTCAGTATAAACACAGTATGTTGTTAAATTAGATCCTTCTGTAAATCAAACAACTTAATTTTAAACCTCTCCTTTAGAAAATTCTTACTATACCATTCATGTTACCTTCTCTGAATGAACTGCATTGCTTTTTTTTTACTACAGCACCGTAACAAATGAAATTTTAAACTGTAAATATTCCATCTATACCTTCGTGTTCTTATAAATACCTCTCGTCTTGGAATATGAAGTGATGTAAACGATATGTTTATATTTGAGTATACCTATATGTGAGAGAGCAATACTGTATTTCAATGGGTATAAAGAGATTAAGATAGCTGTTTATTTATACTCAAAATTGCAAAGTTTTAATCTGAAAGTTTTTAAAGAGAAACTTCACTTAAGTCTCGAATTAAGATTTTCAGCCACTACTAGCAGTAATCTGTGTTCCCTAATTCATTGTGCAGCAGAAAAGTGCCTCA
This sequence comes from Deroplatys truncata, assembly GCA_030765065.1. NCBI lineage: Eukaryota > Metazoa > Arthropoda > Insecta > Mantodea > Mantidae > Deroplatys > Deroplatys truncata. The sequence continues at coordinate 46,969,602 of CM060985.1, forward strand.
AATTACGAATACACACTACAACATAATCTCTTTTTACTAATGTGACATAATCTACTGAGATTACTACTTTTTGTAAACTAACAGAAGATAAACGCATTCATAATTGTAGCGTAATACCGCAGCAAAATTAATAACTATATGATGGGTGGAATAGTTAATCCTCTTGATGTTTATTTCAGCAAAACATGTAAAAAAAGCATATTAAATCCACGGTCTATTTATCAAGCTTGTATCTGGATACAAATTCGTTATCCATTTAGAATTCTACTGGAATTTGTGCATACCTTACAATGCACCGAGGAATACAAGCCGTGTCAACATTGTTACATACTTTCGGCAACGCCTACTACTAACAAAATGTCCGCCGTTTTCACTGTTTTCTCTGTAAAGTCAGGATGAAAGTCTAGAATATCGACGACTTCGAATTAAAGTTCCGACCGAAACCATCTTTCCGGAGTTTCGTTCATGAATTCAAGCCTTAACGCGCATGGATGCATTTTTACTTTTTCTACTACTATAGTAAGTAGGGGAAGTATTGTATTCCACCCAAAAATTCGATATCGAGATTTCACCGGAAATATATGTTTTGAGACCCCCTGAATCCAAAAAAAAGCATTTTTGGAAACATGTCCGTGTGTGTGTCTGTGAACAGCATAACTCAGAAACTAACATTCGGATAAACACCAAACTTGGCATTTAGGTTCAGTATCTTCCAGAGATCCGACACGAAGGTTTTCAAGAAAATCCCCCCACCCCAGAGTACCCTTTACATGGAACATTTTTCGAAAATTTTTATTTTCTCAAAAATGGCTAACGATTTTGATTAAAATATCATATGTTTAAGATATTTTCGTGACAAATAAAATGTATATCTTGAATTTTCTGGGAATGTCTCCAAAATTATTCTTCATTGTGAACGACTTTTGCATAACTGGTAAACCATAAGAGATAGACAAAATTTTATTACACAAAAAATGTACATCGCGTTAAAATACACAAGTTATGTCATATAGGTACATTTTTTTTGTTGAGTGAACCATTTTCGAGATATTGCTCGTTATTCCCTTAAATTTTTCAATACTTGTTTTCTCAGATGGGAATTCGTTATTCATTTTTGTCTGGGGTATGCAAAGAGTATTAATCTGTGGCAAAGAGAATGGTGCTGCACATAACAACTAGCTATTAAGAGATATGTCTATGCTTAAAGGCATTTCTATATTGCCCTTACAAATACAAAACAAGGGGAACATAGTACGCCTTAAGCGATAGTCAAATATTTTTTAGAACTGGTCGCTATGTGTAAAATGTAATTCTCTTTGCATGTCAAAAGATCGTTTCTGCAAATGTTTATCTCGATTAATATGAAATAGATGGAGAATAAGAATTTGTAAAAGTAGTTTGTACCAGAGTCGAGAAAGTCATGTGAGTGTAATACATCAGATTTTTAGTTTAGGTATTGCAGCGCTCTCTGTGTAAGTAATATACAACTATTTGCATTCATGACAGTTTTCTGTGATGTTTCTGAATGTTTCAGGTAGAATCGCTACGTCATCTGAAAAAAAAGGTTTCATCATTTGAAAAGCGTTAATTAAAAAACTGGTTACTAAGGCAACGGACTTATATTAAAGGTTAAGAATGCAGTCTGGGAGAAAATACACGAGTAGTTTTAATGAAACGAACGTGTTTCTCCCAGGTTCAGTAAGCAAATTCGACAATTTTATGCTAACATAAAGTACAGCAACAAAAATGTCAGGTGCGTAGAGCGTTTAGAACAGTACAAAACTGGTGATGGACTCTACTGAAACTAAAGAGGACGAAAATTCAAGCAGACCTGAACAAAAATACTGTCAGCTTCTTGAAGCAATTGCTTCGGAAACCTTCCAGATAAACCTACAAACGCTAACTTTGGAAATACCAACATTATCACCTACCAACTAATTGAAAAGTGCCAGCAGCATAAAATCCCAAAGTAATTAACATTGTAGCATAAGAGAAACAGTCATGCTTCTGTTAGTAGTACTCTAACCCCTCGTATTCTTATAATCTCTGTGGACATTCTGTATCACTTTAAAAAATACTTCTTCTTGCAGGTTTTCAAATTTATTATGACACACGACTGTTCTTCCGTTAGCAATGGCATTCAAAAGTGCCAAATGCAGCAAACTCGCATCAACAGCTTGGTTTGCGGCAGCCATTTTCCAACTTCTAAATTCGTTTAATGCCTTAACACAGAGGTACAGCAGTGTTAACTTAACACGGTGTTAAAAGCTAACATTGTTTAATAAAACAGAATTTGCGTTAACTTCAGAGTTAAATCAGTTTAACATTGTATTAAAACTTAGCTTGGTTTGTGAAATCGGCCACTGGTGTAGTAAACATATACAATGAATGTAAAGTTTAGTGTGTTTAAATGTAAAAACTCGTATATGTTGCATTCACATGACTTCTGTAATCACTTTTCTTAAACTACTCTTACAAAAACTTATTCTTCTATCTACTTATTTAATCGAATAAAAATTTATTACACATTTCACTTTAGGCATAAGAAGAATACAGTCGGTTAAAGCAGTAGTCAAATGTTTAAATAGCAAGTTACTGTGTAATGGCTTTGAAACTCCATGGTCTTTGCATGACCACAAGGAAAAGCGACTTGCCACTTTGAAAATAGTCCATTTAAAGGGTAGTTTGGAGTGTGGGAGGGATTTTTCTGAAAACCTTCGTGTCGCATCCTTGGCTGATACTGATCCTAAATACCAAGGTTGGCATCTATCGCACATTTCGTTTCTAGGTTATCTCCCATAGATAAAAATCACGTATAGTTACAGCTGAATCGTGAGGGCCATAATTCTTTACTATTTTTATCTTCAAAAAGTTCCTGAATTACACTTAATGACTCATCAGCTGTATAAAAACTCCAGATTGATATTCAACATCGGCCAGGTATTCAGAAAACGGTGTGAGTAAATCATTCCTATACCTCTCTGCATTTATTCATTGTTCAAAAAATATAGTCTCCATTATTCTGTATGCATTTACCACACACCAATGTTAGCGTCCTGCAAGATATCTTGTGTGTAAAATCGGGTTTCTCTGTGCTCCAACATCTGTTATTTTGCGACGAAACATAGCCATATACTTTATCACAGAAGAATATTAAGCATAGGTCAATTACTCATTTCGCAAAATCTAAATGCAGAAATTTACCCGACTCTCACATGAAAAACAAGGTCTGTGCAACAAACCCCATACGTTGTAAGAAATAAAAGAAAACGTTAGGCAAGAAATTCACTCAATTTCGGATATTGAACACTCGAGTGTGAATGAAAGTTTCCCGATAAGCTGCCTGAAATATGTGGACAGAGAAGCACAACATTCCCAACATCTGTTATGATAAGGTACGTGCTTATTATGATTGTAATTGTAACCGAGGACGTGAGGCAATTGCGGGTATGTGACAACTGTTCCGGCGGGAGTCCGAGCTGCGGTGGGTGGCGAGCGAGACGTGTGTGGTGGCCATAGCGTGAAAAATTAATACTGTAAATAGAATCACCTTCTAAGCCTCGTTAGCAGCAAAAGTTTTAACTGCCTTGGGTACAAAGCAAAGAGTATAAAGAGATAGACAGCCCACATCTAATAAAGGTTTATGATTGTCGTTAGCATTAGTTATCCGGTTGCACTCTACGTTACGGTTAAGCTACACTTCAACTACATGAAGAGTAATCTTCAGTTTGAAACAGTTTAATCATAACCTGTTGTTGAATCAAAGGGGGACAGGACACATTTTGCATCTGACATGAATGAACATGCGACTGGTTTGGGAATAAGCGCCTTTAGAGACCTGGAAGCTTTATTATTCCGATGATAGACAATGGGACAGTTGCAAACTGTTGGACAAAGCCGTGTCGGTGGGTTTAATGCAGTGACGCTGTACTACCTACCTTGCTGTGGATTATCAATGACTCTCATCTTACGCTTGCATACCACCACTACATGACGGGGGTGTTCTGCGGACATGTACTGGGCCCCCAGTTCCACCATGTCAAACTGTGGTAATGCTTCGTTTCCTGCTGGGACCAAGAAGTTTTTGTGGTCACATTGGCGTTTTTCAACTCGTGGGCTCAGCTGCATTGACGCAAAAGTAGGGTTCAGAGCCAAAATGGGCCGTCCCTGGCAACCAGTGAAATGGATTCATACAGCTGTTCTCAAAGTTTTGTATTTCGCGTGTCCACCGTTTTATTTGCCTTCTATTCTACATATAATAAGTAGAGAAAATATTATATGCCACCCAAAAGTGTTCTATGTGTAGAACAACGTAACTCAAAAACGAAAAGTTGAATAAATGCCAAACTGGTTATTCAAGTTCAGTATCCTCCAAAGATGCAACACGAAGATTTTCAATATTTTTTTTTATGTTTTTATTTTCTAAAAAATAGTTCCAACGAGTTTGATTAAAATAGAACATATTAAAGTTATATGCATAACAAATAAAATGTATATCTTGAATTTTCTGAGAATAGCCTGTGGCGTCCTCTTCATTCCGAAGGAATTTTATATAAACTTGTATAATTGGTAAACGTTAAGCAATAAACGAAAACGTACTACACAGAAAATTTAGATCTCTTTAAAACACACAATCCATTCATTTCAAATACATTTCTTGTGTCATAAGCTATTTCTGAGATATCCGTTATTAATGGTTCTAGTTGTTCGATACTTAGTCATTCTTTTCAGTTTTTTCTCACGATGTCATCCAAAGGAGAAAGAATTTTAAGGCCAGCATATAGCTTCCACTCCTTAAACATTTTATATCGCTATTCCCTTTGCATCCACAACGATATCTGTAACGAAAAGTGATACTTCTACAGTTTTTCTCGATTAAAATGCAGTAGTTAGAAAAATAAGCTTTAGTAAGAATAGTTTGTATACCAATTAATAGAATATACAAATTAGAGAAGGTCACGGGAATGTGTAACATCAGATTTCTTTTATTTTGGATAATTGCGCACTTCTCCTGCATAATATGTTGTTGTTCACCAATGGCACTGGGGATTAATTGATGTGCAATATTTTCCCTATGGCTTCCCAATATAAAGTTTGTAAGTTATCACTTTTAAGGCTTTGCATTTGGCGAAATCTATTTGTTCAGGATGACATCTTCTTCACAGAGAGTGCACTTGGGTGTAGGTAGGCATCGTATCTTGTGGAGGTGTTCTGCGAGGTAAACGTGGCCAGTTGCCATCCTAAATAAGCCCACTGCAGCTTCCCTTGGTATTTTTTGTATATCAACTGTATCTTTAATATTCTTATAATCTTTATCGTTTAATTTATCTTCATCAAATCTCTGCTGTCTTTTGAAATTTAATGTTATTTAATTGTTTATTTATTTCTATTTGTCCTACAGGTTTTATTTGTTGTATTGCACCTTTCTTTGCTAATTGATCCGCATGTTCATTGCCCAAAAGTCCGACATGAGTGGGGATCCATTGTAGAGTGTCATTATTTCTAGTTTCAACTGCTTTAATTAGGTTTCTTATTTCTATGATATTTCTTGTTGTTTTATTATTGTAATTTACTATCCCATCTAAGGCTGATTTTGAGTCTGATAAGATGACTATTTTTTGTTTTATATATGGTCTATATAGAATGTTCTCTAATGCTGATTTTATATCTCTTAATTCTCCATCATAGTGTTTTGACGTTTCATCTAATGTTAGATACTGCGCCAAGTGTTTACAGTATACTCCTGCTCCGGCATTTTTTTTTATTGATGAGGGACTCGTCTGTATATATTCGGAGCCATTCTTTTTCTGGGTATCTTTTATTTTCCGTAGCTATTGCTATGGCTCTAATTTCATCTGGTATGTTGTTTTGTTTGTGTATTGTATATATCAGATCATTCTGATATTGTATATCAATATACTCTATTGGAATGACCTGATATATGCCAGGTGTATATAATCCTGTATAATATAAGAGAGATTATAACAACAACCCAATACGCGGAAATGTAAACTCAATTTGCAAAACTGGATCTAGTGTCGAAACATGAAATGAAACAGCGATATTCTTGAGTGTATGCGTATATACGTATTTATTCACTGCAAATGGGTATTACCAGGTGGCAGAGTTAAATATACAACATAATGTTACAAAAATAAGTGCACAAACAATAACAATATGTACAATGAACAAAAACAATAATGTGAATAATTTTCTATCAACAATCATATTATTGTAGCTACCAGTGTAATGTAACAGCTAAAAGTTTTGAAATCATTAATTACTTTATTATTTACATTCACTAATTACCTATCCAGTCAGTTAAGCCAATAAGTTTACCATTAGTATACACAACAAGTTTATAACATTTCAAATACACATCTAAGTAACTTTTATAATTAATCATCCAACATTTATTCTATTCGGGTTCTTCCTAAATTTCGGTGGTCGAATTGTTCCCAACCAAATGATGCGATCATTTCTTGAGTTTGTTTGGCTGTGTGTGGCCGGACATTGCCAGTCATTATTGCTTCCCCACAAACCTCACACAACTGGTGATGAATGTTTCTGGCGCAACATTTCTTGCATTCAAAAACCGAATCACTTCTCTTACTTCACAGTCGGTGGGTCATTCGATTATTTTGGACATTCCGAACCGCTCTAATAACAGGAAAACAGAACGTGACGATCGCTCACAGCTGCGTCTGGCTTCCTAATAGATGGAGGAAGGATTGCGCATGCTTAACATCGCAACTGCAGCGCTACAACGGCAAAATATTGAAGTGGTACATACTTTAAAAACACGCCTCATACGTATTAGAGGAATTAAAACGTCAACTATTGATTGTTTTTTCTTTAAAATGTAACTTTTGAACTGTTTCAGCTCATATATACTATTTTTAATTTATATCATGCTAGAATTAATTGGAAGTTTTATAAAACCTGCAGAAAATAAGGGTCGTCTTAGAAATATTTGTTGCTGCATTGGTATACAATAGAAAATATGGGATAGAAGCTTATCTGTACAAGATAAAGTATAAATTCGGGCAACAGTTATAAAGGACTGGTGTAGTAGGTGACCTCATTACCGGCTGTTAGTGCGTCTTGCTGATGTCTGTTGCAAGAGATCTCATTTACCGTGTTTATGGGCCCAGCTTACTTTTCCGTCATCTTCAGAAGCTTAACGATGCGTTAAATATGAAAATTCCAGCGTTCGTTTACCTAACTTTGAAAATTCGCCATATCTTTTGATCGGGAAGCTAAGATTCAATAATAATAAGGCAAGTAACCATTGTAGTATAATAAGAAAATGACATTTGAGCATGATTTACTCCTAAAATGCATAATAATAATAATAATAATAATAATAATAATAATAATAATAATAATAATAATAATAATAATAATAATAATAATAATAAATATGAAATAAATTGACTGTAGAATTTTAGCATTCGAGCAGCAACAACAGCTTGGTACAGGGGTCTATAAACATGTTAGCAGTGTTTCGGTCATATCCTGGATTAATTGCGTTTGTATTCCGCTTCTAATGACAACAAAATTAAATAAAATGTTGCGTTTATGTTTCCATCCACCGGATTTCAGTCAATTAAGTATATACTAGGGTCATCCAGGAAGTAATGACCATTTGTCTTTAATATATTTATAAAACTGTTTCATTAAAAGTCACTGGGATTGAGTTGGCAGGTTAAAATGACAAAATGTTCTATTTTTTAATTATATCATTGAAATATTTATAGACACGTGGGAGTCATTTTGGTCAAAGGGCTTTCACGATCCGCCAGTTTTAAAAGCCCAACGAGGTTTTTAAAAATAGTTCTAAAAGTTCGTGTTTAAATCATCCGTGCGCTCCTTTTTGTCCGCACTGCACCCTTTCTGTATGCGTTTACTCGGTTTTACACGTTTTCGCATGAAATTTATTCCGTGCATTTCAGTTTTGCTCTGATGTGTATGAAAATTTGTATATGTAATTTAAATTAATGTGCTCTCTAATGATTCAGTGATGCATTTTATGATTACTTCATTGATTGGCTCACAAAAAAATTAATTTATATTGAAAAATAAGCAAGATTTTAAGACAACTTCATAACAAAAAGTATTTCTCTAAAACTAATAACATCAACTTCATACAAACCTTATATTTATTTTTATTGTACTAAAATATTATAAACTTTCAATATCGTAATTGTGTGACAAATGCGAATACACAAGGCATTTTTAAAAAGTTACATTTTTCTGCAAATAATAAACATTTAATTGTATTGTATGAGAAATTATTTCAGCTAGAACTTTGAACTTTCGCACAGCCATTTCTATATTTACTCATATTAAGTGTGCCAGTTTTCAAGTGAATGGCTGTAAAATTAAAAAGGTTAGGGAATTCCGTCCCAGTGTCCCTTAAAAGTGCATCACCTCCAAATTTGAAGCTTAATTTATTTCTCCACATAATCACCTCCGTTACTTAAGAATTTCTCATGTATGTCCATGAATTTCAGAATTCCTGTGTTGTAGTCGGTTTCTGCCAGTCCATTAAGCCAAGGTATTCGAACAAAGTTCACCAAACAAAGAACGAGAAGTGTTTGGAAAGAAATCTGTAATCTCATCTAGAATAACACATCTATCTTGTACGATTTTATTGTTCACTAAATTTTTCAAATCGTCTCTGATGATAAACAAACTTCCTGATCAAGCTGTGCACATATTTGTTTTGTCCATTGTTGAACATGTCACATCACTTTCTCACATTTCTTTCGTCATTACTGTAACACCACACGCTTCTTATAATTGACAGTAAATTCTTCAGGTTTCAACATCCGAACATTCAAAAATCCATTAACATCTCTCACCTCACCGACGACGGGATTTTGTATCGTACAGTTATTTTGAACAATCACAGAATGCACAATAGTAACGTATTTTGTCTGAAACTTACACAAAATTGAGAAAAAGTTGTCGAGGAAAACTTTCGATCTTGGATAGAAGCCCGACAGCGATTCTTACTCCTTAGTTGACCATCGTGATTATTTCATTGCAGTGTTTCTTTAAATTAAAAACGTTCCAAATCTATTAGTGTTGTTTCGAAAATATTCAACATAAACCTCAATTTAAAAGCTCTTGTGTATAATATTTCGACGCCCTAGTGCAGCAGTTCACTTAACAATTGAAAGGTTATAGAGGGCCTATGTAAACTACCTTTAACTTTGTACTAATTTATCAATTAATTCTCTTCAAACTCCTATGTATAAACTCAAACTCATACTTTCAGCGTTGGAGAATTATTTGATGCGTACAGACGGACAAAGACACGATAACTGATTCTACGCAGTAGTGCACGCACCTAAAGAAAGATAAAATAATTGTACATGAAGGCAACTGTGCAACTACGAGGAGCACTATTTATATTTTGAGCCTTGGCAATCCTGAATGTTGTAGGTACCTTCTGACGTTTCCAATGGAATGTTTGACATTTTTTACCGTAATCTACTTCAAACATTTTGTTAATAGAGCGTCATTTGTCTTGTTTACACTAACTTGAAAATTAAATGTCAACGAAAACATGGAATTAACTCGTGAAAATGTTCGTGCAATGATTTAGTACGACTTTCGACTTGGGTTATCAAGAAAAGAGTGCATCGAACAACTAACGTCCACATTTGGCGTCAAAGCTCCATCCTTTGCCACTGTGAAACGCTGGTATAACGAATTTAATCGTGGCCGCCGTTCGCTCAATGATGAAGTTCGTGAAGATCGTCCAAATTCAGTTGTTGTGCCAGAAAATATTGATGTTGTGCAAAAACTTATAATGAAAGATCGTCATGCGACATATAGTGAGATTGAGACAACCCTAGGCATTAGTTCCATCAGCATATATAAAATATTGCATGATTATTTAGCCGTGAAAGAGGTTTGCTCTCGTTGGATCCCACATAATTTGACGCAATCCAAAAAAGCTGTTCGTGTCGATTGGTGTACAAAAATGCTCAAGAAATACAATGGCGGTGCCTCAAAAGACGTATATAAGGTTGTAACAGGTGACGAATCATGGATCTATGCGTATGAGCCGGAACGTTAACAGCAGTCGACTGTATGGGTGTTTCAAGATGAAGCAAATCCAACAAAAGTTGTTCGCACTCGAAGCACTTCGAAGCAAATGGTCGCCTGCTTTTTCAACAAAACTGGCCATGTGGCAACAGTGCCTTTAGAGGAATGTAAAACGGTCAATGCCGAATGGTACACAACCATTTGTTTGCCGGAAGTCTTCGGTGAAGTAAGGAAAACCAACAAGAACCGTAGGATCGTTCTTCATCAAGACAATGTGAGCGCACACTCATCTCGTCTAACAACAGAGTATTTGAAGGCTCAAAAAATCTAATTGATGTCTCATCCGCCATAAGTCCTGATTTGACACCCAATGACTTCTTTTTGTTCCCGAACATCAAGAATAAATTGCATGGGCAACGATTTTAGTTGGCAGAAGAAGCCTTTGATGTCTTCAAAAACCATGTTTTGGAGGTATCTCAAGAAGACTGGAATAAATGCTTTGACAAATGGTTAAAACGGATGCAAAAGTGTATTGATCATAAAGCAGAATATTTTGAAAAACAATTAAGCAGTTTTCAATCAGAAATTACTTTGTTGTAATTATTAGGCTCAAAATATAAATAGTGTCCCTCGTAGTACCGTATATCAATGAATTACATAACCGTTTACATTTCAGTGTTTATAAAAAGTCTAGTTTGCATCAAAATAAACATGCAAAGATATATAAAGTTACGCATAAGAAAAACGACATTATAGAAGTACACAGCTTATTTTTCTATCTATATAATTTTAATCGAGATAAACCTGTGCAGAAGCAGCTACATTACACATTTCGTTATAAATGTAAAGCAAATAGTGACAGTCAAATGTTTAAGAACTGGGCGCTGTATGTTGGCCCTAAAATTCCATACTCTTTCCCTGAAATCGCGAGAAACAACTGAATGTAGATAGAGTTTTAAAAGAATGGCAAACGTATTAAACAATTCGAAATATTAATAACAGATATATTGGCAATGAGTTATTTTAAGTAAACTTGTGTTTTAAAAAGGTCTACAACTTTTATGTTGTGCGTTTCGGTCTATCACATTATACAAGATTATATAAAATTCCTTCCGAACGAAGAGGACCCCACAGGCTATTTGCTGAAATCTCAAGATATACATTGTATTTGTCTTGTAAATATCTTTAATATATTATATTTTAATCAAAATCGTCACAGTGTGGTGTAGTGGCTACCATGCTAGCCTCTAGTTCCTGAGGTCGCGGGTTCAAACCCGGCGGAGGGTGATGGATTTTTTTCTGGCGTAAAAATCCTCAGCATGGCTTCCTTCGGAAGGGAAGTAAAGCTGGTGGTCCCGTGTCGTAGATTTACGGCACGTAAAAGAACTTCAAGCCTGATAAAGAGGCCTCTGAGCCAAGTTAACGATCTTTAACGCCAATATAAAGTGTGATGCTAACAACCACAGTAGTTAAAGGGCGTCCATAAGTAAAACTCAGTTTAATTTAATTTATTGCTAGAGCCATTTTTGAGAAAATCCAAACTTTCGAAAAGTGTTCCATGTAAAGGATAGTTAGGTGCATGGGAATTTTCTTGTAAATCTTCGCGTTGCATCTTTCAAAGATTATTAACTGAAATACCAAGTTTAGTCTTTATCCGATTTTAGGTTTTTGAGTTATGCTCTTCACAGGCACACACAGACACGCATTGACACACGGACATTTTCAAAAAATTCTTTTATTTTTATTCAGGGGCCACAAAACATATGTTTGCGCTGAAATCTTGATATAAATTTTTTGATTGAAATGCAATTATTGGATTTAGCTTCTTTGCCTACTACGTATGTGATAGAGAGAGTAAAAATACCTTTTTGGATTCGGGGAGCCTCAAAACTTGTATTTCCTATGAAATATAGAATTTTTGGATGGAATAGAACTTCTTCTGCTTATTATAGATGTGCAGTAGAGAAATTAAAAATACCAGTTATATTCCAAGTAAGTCTTTAGGGATGTGTATATAACAGAAAGAATGAAATTATGATGAATACTTCAAGGTCTAATGTAAGTCGAGGCAAGAACATAATTACCAGATATCTAAGTGTAACAATATTGCGAACATGTTTCCTTAAACTGAGCTGCTGGAGATTATGCTAGACTTTTTTTTCAGCCTTACAATGAAGGTGATTTCATTTCACTGCGTAAAATATGTAGGCTAATTTCTCTTCAGGGCCGTCCATTACGTGCCGGTGTGTCTTTAAACTCATGTCACCATTGTTGCAACTTCAGAGCTGCTTGAATGCAAGTATAATAAACAATAATGCTATAGCAATAACAATAAATGCGAGATAATGAGCGGCACATGTTGAAACCCTCTTCTCACAACACCGCTGTGTGAAATGGTTATCACAAAGCAAATAATCCTACCTTTAGTGCTTTAGTGCATAAATCGGATTTACTACAAGCAGGTATATGGCCCGGATTTATGTCCTTATATATTACATCATTATGGTAATTGTAATAATATGAGATTAGTGCTCATTGCATGCGCTATTACTATTGTTCTTATCGTAATTGTGAAAGAGGAGACTGTATGAGAAGAGTAACAGTAATCCATTATGGAAACCATTATCATTACAGAATGGAATATATACCTTATATACGAGGGCTGTCCCAGAAGCACCCGACCTTTGGGGTACCATAAACATTTTGGGAAAAAAAATGTATTTATCTACACAGTCTCCTTTCAGCTCGATACACTTTTCCCGGCGATGTTCAATAGCTTCAATACCTGTTTACAGTGAGAACCATCGAATTCTGCAAAATAGCCATCAACTGCAGACTCCAGCTCTTCATGGTTGGCAAATCTTTTAGCACCAAGCTATTTCTTCAACTTTGTAAATAGAAAACAATCAGAGTGGGCTAAATCTGGCGAATGGGGTGCATGAGGAAGCAATTCGAACTTTAACTCATTGATTTTGGCAATAGCGATAATGGATGTGTGAACTGGTGCATTGTCTTGATGAAACAAAAGTTTCTTTTCCAATAAATGCGACCGTTTTTATTTGATTTCATCATTCAAATGCTGCAATAAGTTTGCATAATACCCGCCATTGATTGATTCTCCTTTGTGAAAATAATCAATGAAAATTATTCCACACACATTCCAAAACACTGACGCCATGACCTTGCCTGTAAACGGAACTGTCTCGCCCTCTTTGGAGCTGATTCTCCCCTTTCAATCCGCTGTTTTGACTGTTCCTTCGTCTCAGGTGTGAAGTGATGGACTCATGTTTCATCCATGGTTATGAAGCGACACAAAAACTCGGTTTTATTGCAGAAAAATGTCGCCAAACACTCGACTGAAACATCTTCCCGATGCTGCTTTTGTTCCACTGTAAGTAAATGCGGCACCCATCTTGCGCACAGCTTTCTCATGTCTAAATTTCAGTCGTATGTGATGTAAAGCTTTTTTTTGAAATGCCTACGATGTCTGCTAGCTCGCGCACTCGGTCGACGGTCATCCAATACCATTTTGTGGATTTTCTTCACAATTTCTGGCATGATCACTTCATTTGGTCGACCACTACGATGTTCGTCTTGGCAGCTCGTACGGCCTCGCTTAAACTCTGCCACCCAATATTTTACTGTTGTAAACGAAGGCCCAGACTTCCCCAGAGTAGGATCTAGCTCAGCTTTAATATTAGTTGGACTAAGACTTTCAAATGAAAGTATTGTATCACATACCGATGACCAGTTTTATCCATGTTTACAAATTCGCTGAGAAAGTTCACTATTGATGACTGCCAAACAATTACTAAACAACGTAGCATCGTCAAACTTCAAACTTAAGCTTTATAAAGGTGATACTTTCTACCATAGTCATTTGTTTGAAACAACTACTATCTATACATCAGGTCCGGTACTTCTGGGACTGCTCTCGTATTTCATTTGAAAACTCTTAGCAATGAAACACAAAATGATGACAGATTTTTGAAGTTGTTCTTACTTTCAACATATCTCCCTTGACTCAATACACGTGGTCCAGCGCTGCTTCATGACCCTTATTCCAGCACGGATATCGAACTCCTACAGGCCTGTAAAATACGCTTCAGCTGACGATTTCATCATAGTTATACTCCCGTATGTCAGTCACAATACACACAACACACACGCATCTCCTTAATGATGTTATTGTATAACACATGTACAGTGTTGGACCATTTAAGTTGAGACTGTACAATATCTCTAAAACTAAACGTTGTAGAAAGAAGTATCTTGAATAAATATTGCTTGATATTATGGGGGAAAGTAAAGTCATTAGTCGTGTTTTATTTGGAGGACGTTGTGATGGTCATTTTAGTGTATTTATTTTTTCTAATGGGCCCTAGCTTTTTTATGTTGTTTTCTCACTCCTCATAAAAAACTAAACAAAAATTGTATAAAGCACTTTGCAATTGCTCTTATACCAACGAAATAACAACGAAAATTCTGAATGGCTATACACAGGTATAATTGTGAACATATACCTGCTGTAAATAATGAAAAGTATAAATATATATTGAACACCGGTTATACTGTCATCATTGCTAAAGGACCTGAAGTGTAATGAACATAGTCAAAACCGTTTGTACATAGGTCTCGGCACTGAAAGGCTTGGCTTATGCAATAAATAAGAACTGATTTGCAGTGCTTTTAATAAAAAAACATATTACAAATCACAAATCTAAGCTGGACTTTTCTAAGAAGGTCTGTAGGCCGTTATTTCTGGTTAACTGCATCCAAACTTTCAAACTGATTTTTCCTCACTTTAATTTTTGCTACACTTTCATTCATTCAAAACAAAATTACACCGACAAATTATATGTTAGTTATATGTTACTGTACATTTTATAAAGCATAACAAAAAAATACCGACGCATGGAATTCAGGATTAACTTAGTACTTTTGGAGATAAAAAATAAAATGTGTGCAGTGACTGCAAAAATTTTGAAATTTTTGCTATGCAGGTCATTATTTTTTTAATTTGCCTTATAGTTAAGATATTACAAAACCCAAGCTTCAGGTGTTTCTAAAAGAGTTTCTTTTTTTAAAAAAATCAAATTTTTATCGAAAAAATGGAATGAATTTGATTTTGTAATTTGCAAATTTTTTTAAAGAAAATTTTCAATTATTCAAAAATGAATTGACATACAAAAATGAAACTCAGCCAAATAGTTCCACATAACACCCTAAATATGTATACAAACAATTAAGAATGTAGCATTAAAATTGTGCAAAATAGAAAATTTTGAATTACCGCAAAACGTTACGTTTAATCGCCTTCAAAAGAAAAAATAATCAATAAGTCCGCAAGATCTCAAAAGTCAGGTTGTTCACGTGCTCTTGTTCTCCTATGCCGCAGCCGCCACTGAGTGTATGCTTTGAATACAATATATAACTCCTAAAATTCCTGGTAATGCGTTTGCTTTTGTCTCCAGTACTTAGAGAGTAAAACTATTCAGCATTGCAGAGCGACACGTTACTAACAAACATACTCGTTATTGCTAACAGACAGCGTTGATATTTCTTTGTGAACAAACTGTCACGTGTCCCCAGATATGTGTCGCTGGGAACTGTAGCTTGTTTTAAGCCATATCTCTTTGTTGCTTCCCGTCAGAATATACGTGTTACCCAAAACCGCTTTTTTTGTGTGTTGTCTAGTACATCCATTCTTTGATACTGCAAAGTGAAGTATTTCACAGGAAATGCTGACTTTAATGAGGCAGACTGTAAAATATCTAATGTGTTAATTCACGTGACTTTTTCTTGTCACACTTCTACAATTTATGTTTGTAAAATCTACCTACTTGCTGACAATTGATATTTGTTACAGTTAGAGAAACTTTAAGGTCTATACTACATAGATATTTCAGTTACCTCCCTGAGAAAGCCTTTCTTCTCTCGATATAGGCACGTTTTGAGATCACCTGAATCCAAAAAAGGACAATCTATACGTGTGTCTCTGTGAAAAGCGTAACTGAAAAACGAAAATTTGGTGACATACCAAACTTGGTATTTAAGTTCAACCTCTTCCAGGAATGCGACACGAGGATTTTCAAGAAAATTCCCATACCCAAACTACCCCTTACAATGTTCGTTACTTTTGATTTTCTCTAAAATAGGTAACGATTTCGTAGGGGTTTCTCCTTGGTAGACCCCCACTACGTTGATTGATGATGATGGATGCTGTGTTACGTACCTGTAGGTTGTCTTGATGCCCGTACTCTTGTAATGTATCATGAGGTTCTCATAGACTGGAATCTGATGATCATGTATCTGTATTCTTGTGTGTGTTAGTATGTTGTAATTATTATTTCATAATTATGCCACGACTGCTGTATTGTGTCTTGTCAGCGTTAGGTATGGAGAATGTTAAAATATTTTGCACACAAGTATTCTGTTAAATATTTCACTTGTGTTTTAGATAAACGACATGTAAATATTCACAATCCACTATCACTTTTGTTATGTTAAAATATGTGTAACTAGTAGACTTTAAATACGTAGCTTTAGCGTCTATTTAGGGACGAGTTTATACTCTATCTTCCTGCTTGAACACTGACAGGCTTCTGTTAGCGTTCCCTTCAATCGTTTTCTTAACGTATCTATTTGAATTATAGGTATGTATCAATTGCACCTGATTGGTGCTGCTATCCAATAACACTTTACAGTTTATATGTTACAGACTTCCATCGTCTTAAACATGAATCCAAGATTCGTTACGTGCTTACGTAGATACTACTGCATTTCTCGTAATTTTATATTACTGTTTACATAGCTAACAATGGCCTTTCCCTCTTATGCTATATTTTATATGTTATAACGCTATATACTTATTCTCTACCATGTGTACATTATGAATATATGCGTTTTTAACATCCTCTTAATTATTATACGTACAATATTAGCAAAGAAAATACATAACACACAAAACTTGGAACAAAAAATTAAAGAAAGAGATTGTTAATCTTTTAATGCTGAGAAGCTGTGAATTAGATACATTATTACATTAATGAGTTTATTGTATTAATTTATTCGTGGCTAGTACTGTATGTTTCTTCAATTTTGCATGACAAAATATAGATATTTAATTTTCTGGGAACAGCCTGTTACTAAATCTTATTTTTCTGTCTACTACATTTTAATCCAAATAAACCTTTGCAGAAATAGCTACATTACACGTTTCGTTAGGATACGAAGAGAACAGCGATAGTCAAATGTTTAAGAAATGGACATTATATGTGGGCCTTAAAATTCCATACTGTTTCTATGGAATCGCGAGAAACAACTGAATGTTGAAAGTACTTCAAAGAAAATGGCCAAGTAGTGAACAATTCGAAGCAGTAATACCGGATATCTCGTAAATGGCTTATGCTACAAAAAAACTTATTTGAAATAAAACACGAGTTTTAAAGAGATCACATTTTTGTGTAATAACTTTACGTCTATCGCTTAACGTTTATCAAAATTACACAAAATTCCTTCCGAATAAAGAGAACTTCACAGGCTATTCCCAGAAAATTAAAGAGATATACATTTTATTTCCATGTAAATATTTTTAAAATACGGTACTTTAATAAAAATCGTTAGAGCCATTTTTTAGAAAAACAAAATCGTCAAAAAATGTTCCATGTAAAGGGTAGTTGGGATGGGAGGATTTTCTTGAAAATCTTTGTGTCGCATCCTTGGAAGATACTGAACTTAAATACCAAGTCGGGTACTTACCATACGTTTCGTTTTTGAGTTATGCTGTTCACAGACACACATGCTGACATTTTTGTGAAAATGCTTTATTTGGATTCAGGGGGCTGCAAAATATATATTTCCGCTGAAATTCGATATCGATTTTTGGGTGGAATGCAATACCTTCTTTATCTACTAGGTATGTGTAGAAGAATAAAAATATAGATCTGGTTAAAAACACACAACTTATGTCAAAATATTTTGTGGAGTTAACCATTTCCGAGATATTCCTTGTTATTTGTTTGAAGTTATAAATTCTTATAATTTTCTTAACTGATACGTAGCTATTCATTTTTTTCTCACAGTCATGTAAAGGGCATGGAATTTCAAAGTCATTACACAGCGGCGCGCTTTTTAAAAATCCATCACTTTAGCTTACTGTATTATTTTTATACCTGCAACAAAACGTGTATAGATCGTAGCAGGTTTTAGGAGAAAATGAAAATCTAGCGTAGTTATTGAGTCATGAGTTCTTTTTATATCTTATAGCGTGGTAGTATGGGAGCAGTAATAAATTTTAAAGAGTTTATTTTTCAGGAAATTCATTTGTAACCTGTACTAAATAGTTCATTATAGAGTGGGTCTATAAAAATACTGTCATACTTTGAACTGGTATTGCGTCGCTTTGGATAGTTGTATTTGGGTGAAGTTGATGACATTGGAAAGAAAAACTCGAATATGTTTTGCTATACCTCATAGACATTGAATGTGGCCCCCTATGAATGACGCTGCAGACATCAAGGTGATATTGTCGTAGCCTCTCTTTAAAATACTTCTCAGAAACAGACGGGGGAGCACTCGCTTAGCAAAAGGCACCGGTGAATTAAACAAGATATGCAAATGGCGAGGCTACGACGGGGGAACGCAGCTAAAGAAAAGTACAGAAAATATTACTAATCAGAATAATACCTGGCTTTAAGGTAGAGGAAGGATTCTACGCTACCATAATTAAAACTCGTCAAGAGTGGATGGCTAAGGGTTTAATGAGATAAAGACTAATTACATTACTTACACTCTTTTCCCATTGTCTGTTGACGAGGCCATCGTGCCGGAGCACGAAGAAAGCAGTTCTATGTCTTACCTACTCGGATCTTACTTGCTGATTCCCCAACCAACGCTAACTCTTCAAGCGTCACTGACGCTATTCCCTCCCTAAGACTTAGTTCCCCCTGACTCACCCCTACTCACAGACAAACTGCCGTCTCGGATCTCGGTGCCCAGAGAGTCGTGTATCCTATTATCTGTGCATACGCCACAATATTCCCACACACGCTCCAACATAAATGGATTGGATGGCAGCAGTGATACGAAGTTGCACTTCTTGCAGGCTTTGAGACAATGGTGGTACATATACACAATCCTTTATGTAACCCCATAAAAGGAAGTCGCAGACCGTCAAGCCAGGCGACCTCAGCGGCCACTTGTAGAAGACATTATCATCATTTCCGGCACGTCCAATCCACCTTCTTGGAAGCCGCGCATTCAGATGTTCCCGAACATGTAAATGCCAGTGAGGAGGTGCTCCATCTTGTTGGAAAATAAATTCGTTGCCTTCCTCTTCTTCCAGTTGTGGAAATAACTATTCATTGAGCATATAAAGATAATTTGGACCATTGACAGTGGGCTCTCGAAAGAAAAATGGGCCATATGTTTGACGTTTCGATACGGCACAAAAGACATTCACTTCAGGAGAGTCTCTTTCAGTTTCCAAAATGGCATGTTGGTTCTGGCTCCCCCAAATCCTAAATTTATGCCTGTTTTCTTTTCTACTAACGTGGAATGTTGTCTCATCACCGAAAATTATTTTTTCTTACAGATGTTCATTATCCTCATTAGTACTAATAAATGTTCAGAGAAATCTAATCGTTTTGCAGGGTCATCAGGCTTCAACTTATGCAGTAATTGCAGTTTGTAGGGGGTGAAACTTCAGTGCCACTTCAAAATTGATGTGTGTGTGTGTGTAGGGGCTTGATGTTGAAACCTTCGCCTAAAAGCACGCTGAACCTGCACCAGACTCTGCGTGCTATGATATTCCAAAACACACCAATTACTTTTTGTGGGTTCGCCATAATTCCTTAAAACTTCTTTAACAACAACACAATTTTAAAAGCAAACATGTAACCTGCCTACTAAATATCCAACAATGAAGCCACATCGACTAATCACAAACGTGAGTGAATTTAGTTTCTGTGTTTGATTCCCGCGTTCCCGTCTATTGCTGTCCATTGTTGATACACCCAAAATATTTTAGTTTTTCTTTAGAATGTCACCAATTTCGTATAAATACGATTATCCAAGGCGACGTTGTGTCAGTTTGGTGTGTGGCAGTAGTTTTATGGACACACTGCATTTGCACCAATTATAATCATAAACAAAAGGATTATTAGTGTTGCATTCGTTTAAGAATTGACTCCTTAACCGCTACTAATTATATTGTAATCTAAATTTTCTTCCCCCTGACGTAATATTTAAGTTATGTGCATCAGTACGTTTGTTTCTTATGAAGGACTTGAGAGATGTGATGGAACATTTTCGTATAAAAGTGCTTTAAAAGCACGCTCCTCAGACGAGGTAAAATCAAAACCGGTATGGCAATTTCTGAAGTTCTTGTCATCTCGCAACAGGTTCGAAATGCAGTGGGTGCCGGGGCATGAGGACATCTATGGAAATGAAAAAACTTATCAGCTGGCTAAAATCGATACTGAGATGTCCTGTTCTGGCCCTGAACTCCTGGCTGGAATCAATACAGTCCTGCCAAAACCTCAGTTAAGGCATGGGTTACTGAAAAACACACCAACTCGGGTGGTAAACCTATCCTAGACTAAAAAATAGCCAGTAAACTGGTCTTAAGTCCATACAACACTCACAACATAGTCACTTTAAGAAACATCTGCTTAATGTAAGCCTCTACAGGGATGAACCCCTTTGTAAAATGTGCCAAGAAGATGAGGAAACCGCCTCGCATAACTTCTTTGACTGGTCATTCCTGGCAAGAAAGACACACATGCCGGGCTTCACCAACCCTCGGCAAATTTAGCTTGAGGGATGTCAAACTAACCTTGCGTCAATTTTTGCCGTATCGTCAATGACAATCACAACAAAATGCGGTTCGTTAACTATGACGATTCGTTACATAAGTTTGTGAAAGTTGGCAATGGTAATGTTTGCTACATCGTTTTCCATTGGCTCAAATTTGAGGCAGTATTTTTAACACTTAAATGATTTCAGTCTAATTATATAATATATAAATTCAATAACAGCCCACATTAAAGAAATATATGTATGTAACAAGGTATAAAAGTGTATATTACAGTCATTGTATATGTTTATATTATTGCATGCATGTAATAATGTTATCTGAATGTATTACGTAATTTAATAATGTAGGAGCTGTGAGAATAATAGGTTAAAAGTTGCTAACAATGAGGTAACCTTGACGCAATAATGAATTTGAAAGCTTAACAATACTACTTGTAATTCTTGGAAAAAATAATGTAATTTTTGTGACAGTTAATAAAATAGCCAATCAACAACCAGAAAAAACTTTAGTTAAATGAAGGTATCCTATTGGACTAGGATTAGCCAATCAAAAACTTAAATGGAGCGAAATTTACAAATTCAGAAGTCAGCTGCTTGTAGACAGTGTTCCTAACCGGACGCGAGATGCGTCCTCGAGAAATTTGATACGTATTCGTGTGAGACGAAAATAGTTTTTACGTGTTAAAAAATGCAAGTATTTAATAAAAAAACAAATCTCACCGCTCTCTCTCTCTATATATATATCATTGAAGTGTTATTTAGATCGTGTCAAGAATTAATAAAAAGGAGTGAATTAAAAATTATAATCTGTGTAAGCCTACATTCTTCAGTTGCACCACTCCCTGCTAAGACATTCGTGTCTCTAAAAAAAATATAAATACTGACGCAGCCGAGGCAAACATAAATATATAATATTTAAAGAAATAGTCAAAATTACGAAGTTAATATTATTTAAACATTTGGGGCGAAGGCTACCCGAATCTTTTTACCAAACGTGCGGTTGCAACTACTTCAAATTCGGCTCCCCAACATTCGAAATATAATACATCTTCTTCAAACTGGCTTTCCATACGTAGCAACAACAAACCTTCATCAAATTGGCTCCCAAAGCGTGGGGCAAATAACAATACAACAAAATAACTTCTTCAAATTGTGGCTTCAAAATCAAAACAGAAGCGCGAGCGTATGTTTAAACTACGCCACGCCCCCTCGGTAATCACTGTCGCCAAGAACAAAATGCCATCTTCCTGTCTCGAACAGCATTCTCAACCAACTGTTGTCAAATATGAGCTGTCATGAACAGAACCTGACCAGCGTACCACAATATTGGTAATTAGTAAACTTGCACTCCAAACCGTCTGAATGTACTATATATTTCGGCAGGAAAATTTGCAGTTGCATAAAATTCTTGAATCACTGGCCGTTTGCTTCCGTTTCTTTTTCTATGCGTCTGCATACTGTGGATGTTGAAACTCCGTTGAAGTCACCATTAATACGGAATGACCCCCTGGAAAAGTATCTGAGTGTTATAAATAGCTGTTGAATCCGTAAAAGTAACCGGTTTTTGTTTGTAGGGTATTCTATTTCGGTTCAGTATCTTCCAATATTTTCAACACTCATGTTTTGATAATCTATAACGAGTCACAAAGTTTACGTCATTCACTTCGTAGTTATGGTTATTTCTAACCCGTATAACAGGTTCTGGGACCATATTTTCAATAAATTCGTTGAACAACATTTCATACCGAAAATATCCATATTCAATTACTATAATGAAAGTAGATGTCATACCGTTTCTCAAGAACTAGAGCACGTACATAACTTTTAAACTAGAATTAACGGACCGTCAATGATTTGAATGCAGGAAAATGGAGCCTCTAAAGGTGACAGGAACTTCGGCTATCAAAAGGATAACGCACATTGGTGAAACCGAACTTCAAATTTTAACGAGCCGTCAACAGTTTGACGATCTTCAAATGCCTTGACGACGGTTGGTGGAACCCGGCATTACTCTATCTATAACCAGGGAAAACCTAGGATAGGATGTTGATATTGGAATCAAGATACTGCAACTTGTGCAGGGAACAAATTTTGGGAAACGATGAAAACATCCTTTCTAATGGTTACACAATAGGCGTTTTAGGCTGACGCGCGGAAGATCGACAAAATTCCAATAACAACAACAATAAACCGTTGTCCATTCCATCCATCCATCGAATTTTCTGTTACTTGACTATACCGTTGAGTAATCAAACTGGCGACTTGTTTATTCTCCTAGGAGGTGAGACTAAACAAACGTTCTTTCCATAATATTTAACTTGTACATTAATGAAGGTCCTGATAATTCCTTTGATTGAAAATAAAGTATAACCTAAATTCAAGGTGGTTCTTATGATGCCAACAAAAAAGCGATTCACAACACATTCAATTGAAAACAATAACACGAATTAATAAATATCAAAGCGGAACAACATAAAATCATTACCAGTCATAATTAAATACAACTAACTGGAAAGCATTAATGTGCATATTCACACAATTTGTTACAAGGTAAATGTGTACGGAACGTTTACCTGTATTAAAAAGAAGTAAATAGAAGGATAAGCTTTTGTAAACATGGTTTGTATAAGAGCGTGAAGAGGAAGTCATGTGAATGCACTTTTTCCATAAATAGTATAGTAATAACCATATGAAGCCTAATGTTTTCCTTAAAAAGCCTCGCTCTTAACTTTATTTAGTATTTAAATACACAAATAAATTCATTTATTCATGAAGTACGTTAAAGTCTTTCAATTGCTTAGGATCCAAATAAACGGAGTTCATAATACTGTTGTTGTTTCTAAGGCTCCCCATAAGGTCTACTACGTCCTTGGTGCGTAACCCGTTCCATCAAGCGATGGCTGAACCTATTATGGGAACGAGGGGACCTACAGCTCTTACCGTCGACTCTTTGGGTATACTTCACATGAGATAGAGGTGAAAGCCTGGATAGGGGCAACTAAAATCGTCACCCCATAGCCGCGAGTTGAACTACGCACCCTGTGGTATATAATCCGCGCCACTTGGCTTGCAGCTTGGGTTGACAACACTAAGCGTAGCTTAGGTTGGCTACGCCGGTTATACCAATGTAGAAGTTACCCCTCCATCTACCTCTCGTCGGTACAGATGGGCTGCCCTGATTTTCGACCCAGAGAGACTGATTTCAACCTTCGAGTCAGCAATTCTGGCTTTGGCCATTTGTTTATGTCGTCGACACTAGTGAGACCATGTTAGATCATGATTATATTTGGTAATACATGTCTTTGTATTTGTAGACTTTGGTTATCCCTCATAATATGGCGATTCTTTCATCTCTTTTAAATTTTGTGCAACTTGTTATTGGGCTGTGTTAAGAGCCATGGTATAATGGAGCAGTTAGCTCACTGCGAATTCAGCTTTTCTTATGTTCTATGAACTAAGTTGACCAAGTGAATTACATTATATGCTGTACTACATACCTTAAATTCAGCTTTTCATTGGTTTAATACTTGAGTTGTAATTGAGGGTTATACTTTGTACTCGCTTTGTGTTCAAGTGTGAATCACTTGTACTGAATGCTCCATTTTAAACATTTGTTTTATGTTGCACACACGGATTAATTATATATGTCTTTGGCTAGCTGAATTTATTACGAAATGCAAAGAATAGGAACACGATTCTTTAACATCTACGAGGGCGGATTAATAAGTCCATGCCTTTGAGGAGAGATACTGTTCTAATCACAGGTTTCTTGTTTACATCCAAGACTTACACATATTCTGGATATAATCTGAGAAATTAGTCGTCATTTGTTTCTTAAAACATTGTTGAGAGCGTCTGAAATAAGCAGATGTGTGTTGCTTCGTAGAAAATGGAGAAAAGTTAATTTCGTGTTCTGATAAAGCACTACTTTTTGCCTGGTAAGACGATGAAGGAAACAGAATAAAAGCTGAACAAGTATTATGGGGACTCTACTCTATCACATGCCATAGTTCATAACTGGTTCCCAGAATTTCGATGTGGCCATTCGAGTACAAGAGATGCCGTGCGCACAGGACGGCCGATTGAGGTCACAACAGAAGAAATGGTGAACAGAGTTCACGATATTGTGTTGGAAGACCGCCGAGTGAATATTCATGAGATAGCCAAGACCGTAAATATCTCAAGTGAATGGGTGTATAACATTCTGCACGAAATTTTGGGTATGAGAAAGCTGTCAGCAAGATGGGTGCCGCGACTGCTCACAGTTGAGAACAAGCGGAATCGTGTGACCATTTCACAGGGATGTTTGAACATGCTCCAACGAATCACAAATGAATTTTTGCGACGTTATATCACGGTTGATGAAACTTGGGATTCATTACTACCAACCTGAAACAAAACAACAATCAAAGAGTGGCTTTCCTTCGGCGAACCTGCTCCAAATAACGCGAAAACCATTCCGTCGGCAGGAAAAAACATCGCAGCTGTCTTTTGGGATTCACAATGTATGATAGACATCCACTACCTGGAAAAGGGTAGTTCATATTATGCCGCAATGCTGGATCAGTTTCACAAGGAATTGTTAAAGGAACGACCTTTCTCTTTCACAGGATTATGCACCCGCACAGAAGTCAGCCATTGCCATCGCAAAATTTGTGGAATTGGGCTACGAACTGCTACTTCATCCACCATATTCTTCAAATTTGGCTCCGAGCGACTTCTTCCTCTTCGCAAATCTGGAAACTTGGCTCGTTTGGAAGAAATTCACATCCAGTGAACACATCATGGCAGAAACCTCATATTTTGCAGACTTCCGAAGAAGATATTTTTGGAAGGGTTAAAAAATTGGAGAATTGTTGGACAACTTGAATTGAAAGGAGACTATGTTGAGACATAAAATTGATTTTTGTTTTGGAAAACAGTTGTTATTTTCTTTAAAAAGTCACTGCCTGTTCAGTCCGCCTTCATAAGTTCATGTCACTGCATTCTTATTTGTATATAGCTCACAGATCATTCTAGTATTTATTTCCAAAGAGTTGATTGCTCAGATGGCAGACAAATAATTTATATATGTTATGCACATCTTACTATATTTTATGTGTGTTAAATTGTTACAAATTGTATTCATATAGTTGTTGAATAATTATTATTCATACAGTTTACTCTTTAAATTATTATTTATGCTCCCCTATCGATCCAGGAGTTTCCTTAGCCTCTTAGACCCAGTACGATTACAAGTTAACCCAACCACCTAGGAAGTTAGGGGATTCCAAAAAACACTCTCGTCAAGTGATTTACGTAACTTGACGAAAGGAGGTACGTTGCAACCCTCATTACGAAAGCCACGGATGAAACCCAGAAACAACCAAGAAAGAAAACCGTTATGTGAGATAACTTTGCAGTGACGGTTATAACTTGAGACAAACTATAATTTTCAGCTTTAGTCAGAGGATACGAAAGCTGAAACTTACTTTGTGTTGTTCCCAAGTTATACCCAAAGTTTCCCAGATTTACAGAATGCTTCTTTACGATGTTGCATTCTGCGTCATAAAGATATTAATTTTTGGAAATGTTCGGCTGCATTTTACGAGTAGGTATTAGTACCAGTGTATTTGTCAACAATGCCATTTGCTATGTTCTCCAGCTACATTACAAACCATTACAAAACACCCACTAAATTAACTTTTGCTGCTCTGAACAACAGCACTACATCCAATTTGCAGTAGTCAAGAGCATATGCGATGTTATTGTTGAACATACGTGATTTCTGACTATGAAGCGTATGCAGGTCTGTTAATGGCCCTGTAAAACAAGTGTTAGTAACACATTTCGGAGTGTAGAAATGAAATATTCACTTCCATAAAAACATGTTAAGAGAGATTAAATAGGACCTGCTCTGAACTATCTGATGAAACAGTGGTTGTGTATTTTATTACTATCTGAGGAATTTTGTAATTCGGTGCAAGGAAGCAGGAAAACGAGTTTTCCATTTGTGGAAATTGTTAAATCCCTCTAAAATTATTCATAAAATCTAAAAAATCTGGTGTGTTGCATGCACATGTATCTCTCTACTTACTCTTCTACGAATTGTTCTTAAAAATCTCATTCTTCTGTCTATTTCTTTACTTTTAATTCCTTTTATACCTTACCTTTAACTATAGTGGTCTTATTAGAAGCGTTTCCTTTAGAAGATATTACTGCCTAGAGGCAATGGTGTTAACTCGTATTCGCTTGTCATTGGTCATTCATACGTCTCCAGACTCTGGAGAGGATAAGGTATAATCTTGGCTAGAGAAAATATCCCACCCCCAGCTTGGAATCCAACCCGGTACCTCTCGTACAACGGGTAGTTACTCTACTAAATGAGCTACGGAGCCAACCCTGTCTACTTCATGTTATTCGATATATATTATGGACGCTCTTTAACTACTGTAGTCCTTAGCATCCCATGCTACCTGTGGGCGTGAAAGTTTTCTCAGAGGCCTCTTTATGAGGATTGCAGTTCTTTTACGCGCCGTAGATCTACAACACGGGAGAGTTGCCCACCGAGCGAGTTAGTTGTGGTGGATCTTCAACTCATTCACTGATAATTGTATCTTTCTTCACTGATAATTGTATCTTTCTTCGCTGATAATTGTATATTTCTACACTAATAATTGTTTCCTTATCACCGATTTTTGGACATTTGACCCAAATTGTATTTTTTGAGCGCGTAGTGTTTCTGTGCGGGTTGTGAACGAGAACCAGAGGACACGAACTTGGTGTTCCGAAGGGGACGTGGTCCGGAAGTGGACGTGCTCCGAAAGGAGGCTCCACCTATTTGGAAAATTTTGGGTTCTTTTATGTTGTGAGAAGTCAGTCGCCAAAATGTTATTAGGCTCATTACCCTTGTGCTTCATTGTAGCGGGCACTGTCAGCGGCCGCATTTTTGGTGAGTAGCAAATATATGTTAAACTCCTTGAAACCTATGTTCCTTGATGTTGTGTCGTAATTCCTTGTCTTAAGTGAATGTTCCTTAACGCTGAGTGACCTATTGGTCGAACGCAACCTTTAATTTATTTTACAACACGGGACCACCAGCCTTAATTCCCTTCCGAAGGAAGCCAAGCTGAGGATTTTTACGCCCGTAAAAAATCCCGCCCTCCGCCGGATTTGACCCCAACCTCAACCAGAGGTACAATCGAGATAAACCTCTATTCCTCATTTACACATTTCTTTAGGTTTAAGAACGTCACAGTAGACTAAATAGTCAGATTTTTAAAGAACGTTTAGGTATTTATTAGCTTTGAAATGGCATGCGCTTTCCATGACCATGAGAAAAAACGACTAGCGACTTACCACTTAAATAAAATGCATTTGAAAATTCGATACAATAACAAAGAATATCTCGGATGGTTAACGTCATAAAAAGTATATTTCACATAAATTATGTGCTTTAACGAGATCTACATTTTTTTAAGCAGTAAGATTTTGTCTATATGTTATGGTTTACCAACTGTACGAACCTCTCTCCAAATCCAGAGGATTTCACAGGCTATTCTACAAACATTCAAGATATAGGTGCATTTTATATGCTATGCAAATAGCTATGTTAAATTCAAGAGCGGATCGAAAAGTAACGCACAATCATTTTTTTTACAAAAAAGTTTAATACTTAAAAACAAAAATCACAAATGAACTTACGCCTTTTACCTACTTTTCGAGATAGTCACCAAGTTTCTCCCATCGTGATACCAGTTTCAATATGCCATGTTCGTAGAAGTCCGTTTCTTTGGAGTATAGCCATCTGCGGACTACTGATTTCACTTCCGCATCTGTCGCAAAGCGTTGGCGGGCCAGGAATTTCTTCATGGGACCAAACAGATGAAAGTCCAAGGTGCAAGGTCCAGGCTATATCGTGGATGCTGGAGCATCTTCCAACCAAATTTGGTGATTTTATGACGAGCAGCAGCTGCATCATGGGGGCGAGTATTGTCATGAACAATTTTGATATCGTCAGCGATTGTCACGAAGGTTACGATGCAACTTCAGAGTTTTCATGTAGGCTGCAATATTCACAGTGGTCCCGTGTTCAGCAAAGTCCACCAATACAACACCATGTATATCTCAGAACACCGTCACAAGCACTTTTCAAGCAGATGAGTCACTTTGAATCTTTTCTTCACTGGGGAACCAGCATGTTTCCACTCGATACTTGCCAGTTTGGTTTCGGTAGTGTAGTGGTATGCCCACGACTCATCACCAATGACGATTCCTTTCAGAAAGGATGACCTTCTGCGCTGCATCACGTTAGCTCGTCATCATTCGTTGGCCCTTGTGGTTGTCTGACAGGTTCTTAGGCACCCAGCGAGCACTAACTTTACGAAATTCCAACGTGTCATGAACAATATCGTACACTGCACCATAGAAAATGTTGAACTGTTGCAGTAAGGTTCGCAGTTGCACACGCCGGTCGTTCAAAATTGCCGCCTCAATGGCTCTGACATTCTGCGGGGTTGCAGCCGTTACCGGCCTCCCGGAGCGTGGGGAATCACTTAAGTTCACACGGCCCTCTAGGAAGAATGCACACCACCTGGAGACATTGCTACGATCCATGCAATCATCCCCATACACGCCACGTAGGTCCCTGTGAATATCACTCGGTTTATGCCCTTTGGCCCACAAATATCGAACCCACCTCTCTGATCATGGCATGTGGACTAGAGTAACAAGCGCACTATCTTTGTTGCGTAGTTCACGCTTCTCTCGCTAGAGCTGCACATGAAACAAAAATACCCTATGTAGTAAAAACTTCAAACTATATCTGTGTAAAATTTCAACATTCCAACTGCAATACCAAGGCAAAAAAAATTATTGTGCGTTACGTTTCCATCCGCTCTCGTATATAGTATTTTAATCACAATCGTTACAGCTATTTTTGAGAAAATGAAAGGTAATGAAAAAATTTCCATTTAAAGAGTAGTTTCGAATGAGGGATTACAAGACAAGGCATTAGTGTGAACTATCAGTAGGTATAAAATGTCTTTCGAATACTGCACATGAGATTTTGGTACATTTTCTTTTCTTAACTGCTACACCTAAGGTTTGGACTGTATTAGTTAAACTACAGCTACATCATAGTGTTGTGGACACTTAAATCGTCGGTTTTTAGCATATTCTCAAATAATATGCGTGGTTTCTTCTGTATATGCGCACAGATCCATAAATGGATCGTTTCATCTTATACTGGAGTTACAAAGGCATCGAAATTATGAGACAGTAAAAGGAAAGGAACCGGTAGTGTGTTAAAGAAAGAGACAGGACCACAAAGGATAAAAAAAGAAAATGGGAAAGCAACACCGCGAGAGGAAATGTTATCATGCAAGGGATGAATACCATCAGGAAGGGAAGCAAAGCTTCGCTAACGAGTGATAATAACACTAACGAGGTCACTGTCAAGTTACATTGCCTGAAGGAATGAACTGCCTTTTAGTGAAGCCATCAGCGGGTAAATGCCGTACTTCCGACCAGCCTCTCAAAAGCGAAAATCGTGTTCCAAAATCTGGCGGTAACCCTCCAACCAGCCATGAAGAGGAAAACCTGCTTATGTAACGGTCATGCTGTAAGATATTTCACCCGGTGGATCCCCTGCTAGATGGGATTGTTATTTAAATAAAGGGAGCAGAAAAGCTAACACGATAACTGCGAAAACAGATTTGGAAATAGTAAAATCCTTTAATGCTATTTGTTTTGCCAATATTAGCAAATTAATAATGTTTGGTATGAGTGCTGTAAAAGTTAGAGAAGGAGTCAGTCATGCATCACAGCAATAATTACTAACAGCTAGTGCACATGCTGGTTCCAGTTTCAAGGTCACAGACATTAATATTGGTGGAAAAGTGGCGATCGATTATACACGCCTGGTTGTTGGCCTTCGAAAAAGTCAACAACTTGCAGCTGATACTCGGCTGCTGTATGAATTAAATCGTAAGTAAATATTAACAGATGAAAAGGAAGTGAATATACAAGTAAGATTTAAATGGTGAAATTCAACTAACAAATATAATTATATTCTGTATTTGGAATAATACATAAATCAAATTTTAGAGGATTTAATGTAGCTCATGCACATACGTGAAATAAAATAGAAAACTGAATACAGGAAATTCAACTTTTCACCATGACAGCATGAAAGGTAAGGGGATCAGAAAACTCTGTCGTCGAAAAAAATAATGCATATGCCTTGCATACCGAGCGAGATAGCTCGTGAGGCTCACATCTGGGAGCTCCCGAGTTCCATTCCCGGTGACCGCCCACTCTCACCATGCGTTTTTCATGGTTTTTCCCTGGTTAACACAGGCGAATGCTGGAGTGCTGTATTCTACCACGGACTTCCTCTCTTCCCCCATTTCCTCTCATTTCATTTTCTGTTGCACGTTTCAGGTTTAATCTGGGCTGTGATTCGTTCGGTGGCGAGCAGATGGCGTAGAGGCTTTGGAAGTTCTTCTCGGCCCTGTTAGAGGGAAGCTTATCGAGCCTCCACTGCTGGCTCGTGTTTTCCCGGTCCCACTAGAGGGACATCTCAGATCGAATCTCCCGGGGCCGGAACTATTATGGAACTCTGTGCGTCTCTATTGACCTGCGCCGGCCTGCTCTGCAGCCCATACTTCTCCTGTGGTTCCCTCAACTCATCCGTTCCTCCCGGGGATGTATGCACAAACAATCCATTGGAGGTCGAGGTGCTAGGTGTCCCCTCCGTTAACTGTTCATAGTCAAGTCTTGCGTTTGCAAAAGTGTAACGAGTGTAACACTAATTTTATTCTGCACGTGTTGCATATATTAATGTTCTGTATAGTTCACACTTCTTCATATTAGTTTATAATTTAGGTTAGATTTGATTTTTCGGGGAAAATCGAATTATCCTAACCCATTTTAACGAATTCAACCTACAGTGCCTTATTTCTGACTGCTGGCCGACTGCTTTGCAGCCTTTATCACAGAAGGTATTGGAAATGATGTCCTTGTGCTGCCACGCATCTCTCACACCTTTTAAGAAAATTTCCATCAACACACATTAATTCTTCTTCTGAAATTGCAGTAATTTCTCTTTTGGTGTTGTCTTTCAATTCTTCCAGTGTAGGGCTGTTCTGATAACTTTATTTTTTAAGTTCCCCATAAATAAAAGTCGCACACCGTAAGGTCTGTGGAGCGCGGTGGCCACAGTCCTTTACTGATGACCCTATCTTCAAAAATGTTCACAATTAATTTCAACGAGAGATCAGCTGTATGTGCTGTAGCAGAGTCTTGTTGAAAATATGCCTGTGTGCATTCAGCGTCACAAAAATATTCCAGGAATGGTTTGATTATTGTATCCCTGTACTTCTGTCCATTAACTGTATCCTCAAAGAATATAGGCCCTATAATTCGGTACGTATTCACAGCACACCAAGTACCAATTGTCTGGTAATGCAATGGCATTTCGTAATATCGGATTTTACTGCACCAAGTATCTGTTTTTGTTGGTTTTTTTTCGATACATGACCATTTAAAGAAAATCATGCTTCGTCCGTTAAAAAAATCAACTTTGGGTCCATTGAGCATCATTAGCTTTACCCGACACACAATTGTAGAAATTTACTCTACTCACAGTATCACGTATCCTGAACTACGGTTATCTTATAAGGTTTTAATTTTAAACGTTTAGTGGCTTTCCAAGTCGAGAATTCTGAAACTCCCGTTTCCTGTGCTAACTTAGATATTTTTGGGCTATATTCTAACCTTTGTCCTATCTCATCGAGTTTTTCTTCTGTAAGAATACGACGAGTTACTTTAGGTTTCTTATCAAGAACAGAACCCGTTTCTCTAAATCAGTTTACAAGACTACGAAATATCTCTCTGTGTGGGGCACGGATTCCGGGAATCTCTCTATAAATAGCCGTGGCATATGTCTACAAGGCTCTGTTCGTACGTAGGAATCATACATGAATATACGGTGTTCTAAAGTAAACGTATTTCTTGGCATTATAACCGGACTATCACACTTTAACCACAAAGAACAGAATACGAACTCGCACTAGCAACGGTCGCACATGCACTTACGCGCGGAGTGGAGGGAGAACAGCGGAGCCGCAACCGGTTAAAAGCACTGTGCACACGCAGCTACATCCGCCAAGCTGCCGGCCAGGAGTCGAAAATAAAGCACTGTATTTAATTTAAATTAGTCGAATGAATTAAACATTTCTTTAAACGATAAACCTTTTTTGGATTGAAAGGATAATGAAACAAATTTATTCAACATTTAATGAAAGTATGCTCAAATGATCCATTAATTGTGTCAATTGGAATAACATATTGCGTTCTTAAAAATGAAATGTTAGGCTTATAGTAGTTTATTATTTTATATTTTCTGATTTTAGTGCTTGCTAAACGACAGTTGAGTTGGAGAAGCGCATAGAATGCTCCAGTAGCTTAGAATGGGATCGAACATGCCCCGACGTTCTCCGAGATTGGCCAGGGAACATGTTGAGCCTGAAACAAGTGTTCTGCGACGATTAGAGGATTAATTCGCAGCAGATGGGTCGTCGAAAGAACAACCTAATAACCAGAATGTCTCATCCCTGTCGAGACCGGCCTTCATGGGGGAAACCTCTCAAAACCGCCATTACCGCAGCGTTATCATTTAAGAGGTTCCCCGGCAGCGTCCCACTGCCCCGTTTCGCATTGAATATCATGGACTATGGACCTTGACAGTGACGGTAAGCCGCATTTACTCCACTGAGGGACCCATGAGCCTCGTCTGCTTGAGGGAGGCCAAGATGGCATACTGCGAAAAGGAATTCTGATTACTGGAATTTATTTCATGTCTAAACCAAGCTTCAACCAGTGTTTGTCTCGCTGAACCGCTTGTGTCGCTTCGGAATGATACTGTTGGCTGGACGTCTCCGCCGCGGTGCCATTGTTGTGGCGCCGACTACCTGGCGCATCATAAGCTGCTCTTCGACGCCAATTTTTTACTTTAAGGGCCAAACCAGTTGCCCCGAATACTACCGTACCCGAGCCTTGACTGCATGTCAGCCTCCAGCAGCCTGCGTATCACCGCCGCGGTGAGAGCATTCTGCGCATCGACCTTCAGGAGATGCTATAGGCCTTGTAAGCCTAGCTCCTCAACATAAAAACATGGGTCTCAGCTATTGAGGAAACCATTTTAAACTTCAACAGCAACACTCTCCAAGGACTTCAGCAGCAGTCAACCTTCAACTACAATCGAAGCGAACAGCTCAGCCGCACGGAAGGTCATGTTGACCTCAAACTTTCGTACTTGTCCCGGAAGCTCAAGAAGATATCACAGTGCAACCAGTGGATGAAGTGTCAGTCCTCAAAAGGCACAATCCCTCCAAATTAAGCGATAGAGAAAACTAACTACACAAAAATTTAGACCTCTGTAATGCACAAATTTATTACAAGTAAGCTTTTTTGTGGCATCAGCCATTTCTGAGATATCCGTAATTAATGGTTCGAATTATTAATTACTTGGTTAATCTCTTCAGTTGTTTCTCGCGATTGCATGGAAATAGTATGGAATTTTAAGGCCAACATATAGCGTCCAGTTCTTAAACATTTGACTATCGCTGTTCCCTTTGCATCTATAACAAAATGTGAAATGTAGCTATTTCTGTAAAAATGTATTTAGATTAAAACGTAGTAGATAGAAGAATAAGTTTTAGTAAGAATAGCTTGTATACCCACTAATAAAGGTAGAGGGTAGAGAAATTCGCGTGAATGTATCACATCAGATTGTTTAAAAAGTATTTATTGATAACTCTTATTCAAAGGATGGTATAATTAAGGAAAGACTCTCACATTTCTTAATAACACATGTACGTTTTTCTAATTGTTCCACAACTTCAACTGCGGCCTTTTAACTTTGGAAAGTATTGCCTATCGGGAATGGTGTTAACTCGGATAGAGTTGACATTCTGTTTTTTTTTTGGGGGGGGGTTATGCATTAGATCACATACGCTAGACTGGACTAGTAAACAGAGGGACACCTAGCACTACACCCTAAAGGGATATATTGTGCATGCACCCCGGGGAGAAATGGATAGGTGAAGGAACTGCATGAGACACACGGGTTGCGGAGCGAAGCCGACGCAAATGGACAGAGTTCCCTGACAATTCCAGGCTTGAGCACTCGGAGACATTTCCAAAGCGCAAGCCCCTGCGCCATCTGCCCGAACACTGACCAAACCATGACCCTGAAGTCAACCTGAAATGTTAAAGAGAAATAAAATGGGGTGCCGGGAGGATAGCCGTGGTAGAATACACCACTCCAGCATTCGCCTTTCTCAACCAGGGAAAACTACGAAATGCCCATGGTCAGAGTGGGCGGCCACCAGTAATCTAACCTGGGACCTCCCAAATGCGAGGCTCACACGTTACCTCGAAGCCATCTCACTCGGTGATCACATACACATTCACACTCTCATTTATACCAGACTCGGGGAGGATAGGGAATAAACTTGCATAGACAAATATTTCCACCCTCCAGCAGGGAATCAAAACCCGGGCCCTTCGCAGGTACTCTAGCGACTGAGCTGCGGGACAAGCCTAAAAAGTTCTTATTGGATAAACGCAGATAAGTGAACTTCGAAGGCATACTAGATTTCATTTCAGTCCAAATGGTTGCAATGGTAATGGATGTTGGTAGAGCACCTGACTGCTTTGCTAGGTGTCCCGGGTTCGATTTCCGGTTTGAGAGTAGGAATTTTTCTCTAGCAAGAGTATTCGAGGCTGTAAGTATGGATGTGTGTATAATCTAATGATTAAACCCAAAGTTTACCGGAAATCCAACGATAAGCAAATACTTCAATTAAATTGAATTTTATTTATGGACGCTCCTTAACTACTATAGTCCTTAGCGTCCCATTCTATATTGGACGTGAACGGCCGGAAATTTTGCTCAGAGGCCTCTTTATCAGTCTTGATGTTCTTTTATGTGCCGTAAATCTGCGACACGGACCACCGGCTTTACTTTTCTTCCGAAGGAAGCCATGCTAAGCATTTCTACGCCCGAAAAAAATCCATCGCCCTCCGCCGGGTTTGAACCCGCGACCTCGGGAACTAGAGGCTAGCATGGTAACCATACACCACGGAGGACAACCAACAAGCGAATTCGAGTTAACACCATTACCTACAGGCAATATGTTTCAAAGGAAATGGTCGTCCTCCGTGGTGTAGTGGTTACCATGCTAGCCTCTAGTTCCCGAGGTCGCGGGTTCAAACCCGGCGGAGGACGTAAAAATCCTTAGCATGGCTTCCTTCGGAAGGGAAGTAAAGTCGGTGGTCCCGTGTCGTAGGTTTACGGCACGTGAAAGAACCTCAAGCCTGATAAAGAGGCCTCTGAGCAAAATTACCGGTCTTTCACGCCCAATATAGAATGGGACGCTAAGGACCATAGCAGTTAACGAGCGTCCATAAATAAAACTCAATTTATTTTATTTATTTCAAAGGAAAGGCCGCCGATAAGATGATGATAGTTAAAGGCGCGGTATAAATAGAACTTAAAAGAAAAAGCATTTACAAATTTATCGTTGGTTGCGATAGGGCTTTTAATCTTCCCTTAAGTGTAAAAAAGAAGTAAGTAAAATTAAACATAAACTATCAGAAGAAAAATATTGAATTTTTCGACAACTGGAACGTATAGCTTAAGTGACGTGAGAAATATAGAGGAGAAAAATAGTGAATACTAAGGGATGCGTATGAGCAGAATTTATTGAAGCACGCATTTTGGGGGATTCCAAGAATGTGACTAATTACAGCAAGGGCTATGTACCCACATGATTAATTATCGCACACATAACGTTGTCAGAATGTACACTGATTTATGAACCTCTGCGCGGGATGTAGCCTCAAGGACTGGATTTAATAACATGAATAAAATACGTGCAATGATTACATGTTATACGAGATTGCGAAACTGATTAAATATCGCCGTGCCGCAGA
The DNA here is from genome assembly GCA_030765065.1 of Deroplatys truncata. Taxonomy (NCBI): domain Eukaryota; kingdom Metazoa; phylum Arthropoda; class Insecta; order Mantodea; family Mantidae; genus Deroplatys; species Deroplatys truncata. The sequence continues at coordinate 47,006,463 of CM060985.1, forward strand.
ATTGCGATACAACACTTTTTGCATTCCTGCAGCATGAATCGATAGATTTATTGCTTTGTTCTCGCAACATATCAATCAGCCAACTCTGTGCGAGATTACTGATACTAAGAATCCGATGCGTTCCGTACATGACATTCTCTGGTCGGTCTTCTACAAATAATTGTTACAAAAGCTCATTATTCTAGCTACTTCTTGTTAATTCACATTTACATGTTTCGTTTTAAGTACAGTAGGGAAGGTGAAAACATAAACGATATAAATGTTTTGGATTAACGAGACACACAAAATGTATATCTCTTACAGTTTACTAATTATAAAAATCTAATGTGTTGCACTCACACAACATTCTCTACTCTTGTATAAACTAATTTTACAGACGATTATACTCCATCTACTTCATGTTAATCGAGATAAACGTTTGCAAAGTTTATTGATAATTTTCTTGTAGGTGCAAGGGGAATATGATAGGCTTTAAGTGATAGCTAAATCTTTTAAGAGCTGGTTGCTATGTGGAGGACATAAAAAAACGAATAACGGATTTCCATTTGAGAAAAATACTGAAAAATTCAAACAAGTAACAAGAAATATCTCGAAAATGGTTCATTGGAAAAAAAAAAGAATGTATCTGACATATACTGTGTGTTTTAAAAAAATCTGATGTGTTACACTCACATGACTTTCTCTACTCTTGTACAATCTATTTTTACAAACGCCTATTCTCCATATGCTTCATATTAATCGAGATATCGAGATATCGAGATGTCAATCTTATTGGTAATTTTCTTGTAGATGCAAGGGGAATATGGTAGCTTTTAAGCGATAGTCAAATATTTTATCGCTGGTTGATATGTGGCGCATTCCATTCTCTTTGCATGTCCAGAACATAAAAAAATCTGATGTGTTACACTCACATGACTTTCTCTACTCTTGTACAATCTATTTTTACAAACGCCTATTCTCCATATGCTTCATATTAATCGAGATATCGAGATGTCAATCTTATTGGTAATTTTCTTGTAGGTGCAAGGGGAATATGGTAGGTTTTAAGCGATAGTCAAATATTTTAACGCTGGTTGCTATGTGGCGCATTCCATTCTCTTTGCATGTCCAGGACATAAAAAAAATGAATAACGAATTTGAGAAAAAGTATAAGTATTGGAAAATTTAAGGGAATAACAAGCAATATCTCGCAAACGGTTCACTCAACAAAAGAAATGTATATGACATAAATTGTGTATTTTGACGCAATCTACATTTTTTGTGTAGTAAAATTTTGTCTATCTCTTATGGTTTACCAGTTATGAAAAAGTCGTTCATAACGAAGAATACTTTTGGAGACATTCCCAGAAAATTCGAGATATACATTTTATTTGTCATGACAATATCTTAAACATATGATATTTTCATCAAAATCGTTAGAGCCGTTTTTGAGAAAATTAAAATTTTCGAAAAATGTTCCATGTAAAGGGTAGTTTGGGGTGGGGGAATTTTCTTGAAAACCTTCGTGTCGCATCTCTGAAAGATACTGAACCTAAATACCAAGTTTGGTGTTTATCCGACTGTTCGTTTTTGAGTTATGCTGTTCACAGACACACAGACAGACACACAGACAGACACACAGACACACAGACACACAGACACACAGACAGACACACACACGGACATGTTTCCAAAAATGCTTTTTTTGGATTCAGTGAGTCTCAAAACATGTATTTCCGGTGAAATCTCGGTATCGAATTTTTGGGTGGAATGCAATACTTCCCCTACTTACTATATGTAGTAGAGAAAGTAAAAATGAATAGCGAATTTGAGAAAAAGTATAAGTATTGGAAAATTTAAGGAAATAACAAGCAATATCTCGAAAACGGTTCACTCAACAAAAAAAATGCATATGATATAAGTTGTGTATTTTAACGCGGTCACCATTTTTTGTGTAGTAAAATTTTGTCTATCTCTTATGGTTTACTAGTTATGCAAAAGTCGTTCATAATGAAGAATACTTTTGGAGACATTCCCAGAAATTTCGAGGTATACATTTCATTTCTCATGACATTATCTTAAACATATGATATTTTCATCAAAATCGTTAGAGCCATTTTTGAGAAAATTAAAATTTTCGAAAAATCTTCCATGTAAAGGGTAGTCTGGGGTGGGGGGATTTTCTTGAAAATCTTCGTGTCGCATCTCTGGAAGATACTGAACGTAAATACCAAGTTTGGTGTTTATCCGACTGTTAGTTTTTGAGTTATGCTGTTCACAGACACACACACACACACAGACACACACACGGACATGTTTCCAAAAATGCTTTTTTTGGATTCAGGAGGTCTCAAAACATGTATTTCCGGTGAAATCTCGGTATCGAATTTTTGGGTGGAATGCAATACTTCCCCTACTTACTATACGTAGTAGAGAAAGTAATATATACAATTTTTGTTTATTAAAATTTTGTCTATGTCTTACGGTTTGCCAGTTTTGCAAAAGTCATACAGAATGAAGAATACTTTTGGAACCATTCCCATAAAATTCAACATATACATTTCATTTGCCATGAAAATATTTGAAACAAATGATATTTTAATCAAATTCGTTAAGTCATATTTGAGAAATTCAAAATTTCCGAAAAATGTTACATTTAAGGGGTAGTCTGTGGTGGGGCAATTTTCTTGAAAATATTCGCGTCGTATCTATGAAAGATACTAAACTCAAATACCAAGATTGGTATTTATCTGACTTTTAGTTTTTGAGATACTCTGCACAGACACATAGACCTTTTTCTAAAAATGCTTGTTTTATTCATGGGGCTCGAAACATGTATTTCCGCCGAAATCTCGATATCGAATTTTGGGTGGAATGCAATACTTCCCCTTCTTACTATATGTAGTAGAGAAAGCAAAAAAAAAAAAAAATAACCAAGAATAAGTATTGGAAAATTCAAACAAATAACAAGGATTATCTCGGAAATGGTTCACTACAAAAAAAAAAACATTTATATCACATAAACGAGATCTACATTTTTTGGGTAGTAAAATCTCCGTTTCGCATCCTTAGAAGGTGCTAAATTCAAATATCAAGTTTGGTATGTATTTATCCGACTTTTAGATATTGAGTTATGCTATTCACAGACACACGCACACGGATATGTTTCCAAAAATGCTTTGTTTTGGATTCAGGGCACCATGTATTTTCGATGAATTCTCGGTATCGAATTTTTGAGTGGAATGCAATACTTCCCCTGCCTACATACGTAGTAATGAAAGTAAAGTTATTCAGAATGAAGAGGACGTCACAAGCTATTCCCAAAAATTGAAGATAGACTTTTCATGTGTAATGAAGATATCTTAAACATATGGTTATTTTAGTATAAATCGTTCGTCATTTTTGAGAAAATCATAATTTCAGAAGAATAAAGAGGGAGTTTTTTTCACAAAATCTTCATGTCACACCCTTGAAAGATACCGAACTTAGATACCAAGTTTAATATTTAACCTGTTTTTCGTTTTAAAGTTACGTTGTTCACAGACACACACACATGAAAAAGTAGTTTTTTCACCATCTACATGGTCACTGAACTTTTTCTCCTCGGCTAATGAAGAAAATCCTGGTCTCCCCATCTCAGATATGGGCGTCCTACTGTTCTTTTTCCTCTTGGATTGTATTCTTCAGTCTTTTTTGATATTCATAATTCCAACCGTTGTAAATTTATTTGCAGTTGTTTCTATTTTATAGTTTTTTCATTAATCTAAAGATATTTAACTCTTCCCTAATTTTTATGCTTACCTCTTATCCAATCTATACATCCCCAAATAGCTCTTAGGAATCTCATTTCAGGATCTTCTGTCACATTCCCATCCCTTTTTTTTTTGTCGATGTCCAAACTTCAGAATCGGAAAGAAAAACTTTTACCATGCTAGCCTCTACTTCCCATGTCCGCGGAGGGCGATGGAATTTTTCGGCCGTAAAATCCCTAACATGGCTTCCTTCGGAAAGGAAGTAACGCCGGTGGTCCCATGTCGTGGATTTACGGCACGTAAAAGAACCTCAAGGCCCAAATAAAGCTCAATTCATTCCAAATGTTAAGGTGATTCTTTCATTATTACCTTAATAGCCAGACAACATTTATTAGGCTAAAGTAGCTAGGTTGTTATGCAACGAAATTCCTAAAATTTGAAATCTCTGCAATCACTGGTCATCATTGAAATATTAGTAAACGTTTAGCATATACCTATACAGTGCAACTTAGTAATTTAGAAAAACATTTATCAAAAATGCACAAAAAATAGTTCTTATCAGGATAAGAAGAATACTTGTAAGAGTTAATAATAATTTTTCGTATTTAATAATCTGCTGACTATTATTATTATTATTATTATTATTATTATTATTATTATTAACGATGAGGAAATTTAACGTAAGAGAAATGGTAATGGAAAGCATATTGAAGTATTGGTATAGGATAAGTCGGTTGTCAGAATATATTTTGAAAGTTGTTTACATTACAAAGAAAAACATTTGAACAATAATGTTCGTTGAATAAAATTGAAGAGCTCTTATTGAGAGCTGTGGTCGGTGATATATGAGAGTAAAGATATGGTAAGATAAAGGGATTCTGGAAAATTGCCAGAGAAAGATATGAAGACGTTGATAAATAAGAGCTGAGGACAAGGATTAGTGAAATGCGATTATTGATATTTTACAAAATCATAAAGGTGGAATTATGAAAAGAAAAGTACGCATAAATTAGTAATAAAATGGAAAGGGAAGCAGTAGCATGGTTTAGGCCAAGAGTGTGGAAACTTAGGAGGTAATGTTATACAAGGAATGTCCTATATGCGGAGAAGTTGAAGATGGAATACACAATCTGATGGTATGTAAAGGAGCAAGTAAATGGAGGAAAATAGAGAGAAATGGCTAAAAAAGAAATAGCGTTGTAAAAATAAATAAAATGTTTTTAGATCGGTCTCAGGTAAGAAGTTTAGGAGAACTTTTGTGGAATGGAAAAATTTGAGAGAAGTTTAAAATACTATGTGAAAAGGGGGAGATTGAGAAAGATTGCAGAATTTAAGAAGGTAAAAGAAGTAACCCAGAATGTAATATCGATAGTCTACGGAACAAGTAGCCAGAGCCAATCACAACAGACCCCGAATGTATAGGATGAGCCAAAAGACTCCGAACCGCCTGCGCGGTGTTTTTCCTGTCCCCGTCTTCATCGCTCGTTGCCGTCTGCCGCTATCATAGAAAGGCGCGGATGAAACCATACATTTTTTTAAAACTACTTTTAAAGGCTTTACCTACCAACTTTATAAAAGGAAATGCTGAAACTGGCCACCGTCGTTGTCCATACATTTTTGACGCCTCTTTAGGAAACTATTCAAAATGGAATTTTTGGGGGGAATTTTCCAAACGATGACCGATGTCTAATGTTTGTTAGGTAAGAACCGAACGCCATCTTTTAGGTATCTTAGCCTGAACACTTCCTGTGGCCTGAAGTTTACTGTAAAGTTCATGGACTATTGTACGGCCTGGAACTTTTACACCTGGAAATCTTTCTGCAAATCGTACTTTCACTTGGCGAGCTGACCGAGTTTACACATACGAATTATAAATAAATACACGCTGTGCAGTAGAAAACATATACTGAACCATAATATCTTTGTGACTAAGTACAGGACAAAATAATAAATAACTCGTAATAACTGAACTATATCACATCACCGTCAAGTCAATACTGCACTTCATACTACAGAGCAAAACTACGACAGCGCGACTTTGTTTATAGCAGCAGTGCGCTATCATGTTTTTATCATATTTCCACACGCCCAGTGGAAAAACACCGGCAGCCGGTTATATTGTTCATAAAATACCCCACCGGAGTAACTTAAAACATAAAGTGTACAAGACAACCCCACACACGCTGGAAAAATTAAAAAAAAATATCCGCCAGGAAACTTCTCAATGTGAACTACGGCGAGTGATGGATAGTTTCCTAAAGAGGTGCCAAAAATGTATGGACAACGACGGTGGCCAGTTTCAGCATTTCGTTTCGTAAAGATGGTAAGTAAAGCCTTTAAAAGTAGTTTTAAAAATGTTATATGGTTTTATCCGCGCCTTTCTATGATAGCGGCAGACGGCAACGAGCGCCGAGGACTCGGAGAGGAAAAACACCGCGCAGGCGGTTCGGAGTCTTTTGGCTCACTCTGTATAAATAACTTAGCACAAGCAAATAAATAATAATTAACTATTTATGTTGTATTAACATATTTTGAAGAATTAGGCCAATGATAATGTTTAGTCTAATAATTTGATGATCTGAATTAGGTACGGGAAGTGTTATAAATATTCGGTTTGCGCTCGTCTGTGAACAGCGTAACTCAAAAACGAAATATGGGATAAATACCAAGCTAGGTATTTAAGTTCAGCGTATGCCAAGGATGCCAGAGAAAGATTTTCAAGTAAATTTACCCATTCCAATCTACCACTTGCACAGAAAATCTTCCTTATTTTCGCTTCTTAAAATGATTCTAACGATATCTGTTAAAGTAGCACGTGTTATAAGATATTTACATTACTAATAAAATGTATATCTGGAGTTTTATTCGAATACCTGTGAAGTTCTCTTCACTCTGAATGAATTTTACCGGTAAGCCATCGAAAAATGTGCATCTCATTGAAACATAATTTATATCAATAGACTTGTGATTTTCGAGATATTCCATACCCTTGATTTAAACGTTTCAATGCCGTAATATTTTGAAGTGCTTCGCCAGCATTCGATTAAAGGACAGATCCAAGAGGATTTGTGTATTTCTAAGGATGTATCCTTCCGCCTTCCGGAAGCACATTGCGTCAGTAGGCTTGCACACGAGTTAATACCCTAATGGTGACGTCAGGTCGATGCAAAGCCCCAGGACACTCTGAGTTATTACCCCGGTAACGTTGTATAGGAATACTAATGGCTCGCACTGCCCACCCCCATTATCTCCGTCCGTGGGGCCCCGCGTCGAGTAATGCGATTATTGTGAGGAAGATGTCTTTATTCAGAGTCTCAAAGATTCAAGAGAAAAGCGAAACAGATTCCGCCTCGTTAATCAAACGCTCCCGGAGATCTGAAGCGAAGTGTTTAAACCAAAGGGACGCGAGCATTTGCTTTGAGCAAACATGGGGGATCAGGAAGTAGTGAACAACACCACATCTATGTCTCTCTGCAATTACCATCAACCACATTTCTTTATAACTCCTTGTAACTACAAGATTACTGGTCGTCCTTCTCCTGAACTTTCCCGGAATTAAGCAATCTAGTGTATAAGGCGATTCAACTTTCTCATATAAAAAACGATTCTTACCTTAATCACGATACCATCATTTTTACTTTCTCCACCTTATACCTAGTAGGTAGAGAAGATATTGCATTCCACCCAAAAATTAGATATCAAGATTTCACAGGAAATACACGCTTTGAGGACCCCCGAATAACATTTTTTTAGAAAAAACAAAACGTCAGATAAATTCTAAATTTTTTATTTAAGTTCTGTATCTTCCAAACATACTAGACTAAGATTTTTAAGAAAACTCCCTACCCAAAACTATGTACCCTTTACCTGGAAGATTTCTCAAAGTTTGTGTTCTCAAAAATAACTGAAACAGTTTTGATTATAATACTATGCCTTTAATACACTTATATGACAAATGAAACGTACATCTTGAATTCTCTGTGAATTCCACTTCATTCAGAAGTAATTTTGTATAATCTTGTATAACTGATAAATGAAGTGATAAAGGAAAACGCACCATACAAAAAAATATTTATCTCTTTAAAACACATTCTAGTATGTATTTCAATAACTATATATACTGAGGCCCGCTGTACCTAAAGAAAATATAAACAAATCTGATGTGTTACACTCACATGACTTTCTTTACTCTTGTACAAACTATTTTTACAAACGCTTATTCTCCATATGCTTCATGTTAATCGAGATGTTAATCTTAATTGTAATTTTCTTACAGTTGCAAGGGGAATATAGTAGTATTTAAGCGATAGTCAAATCTTTTAAGAGCTGGTTGCTATGTGGCGCATTCCATTCTCTTTGTATGTCCAGCACACAAAAAAATGAATAACGAATTCCCATTTGACAAAAAGTATTAGAAAATTTAAGAGAATAACAAGCAATATCTCGAAAATAATTCACTCAACAAAAAATGTGTATGACATAAATTGTATATTTTAACGCGATTCACGTTTTTGTGCAGTAAAATTTTGTCTATCTCTTATGGTTTACCAGTTATGCAAAAGTCGTTCACAATGAAGAATATTTTTGGAGGCATTCCCAGAAAATTCGACATATACATTTCATTTGTCATGAAAATGTCTTAAACATATGATATTTTAATCAAAATCGTTAGAGCCATTTTTGAGAAAATTAAAATTTTCGAAAAATGTTCCATGTAAAGGGTAATCTGGGGTGGGGGGATTTTCTTGAAAACATTCGTGTCGCATCTCTGGAAGATACTGAACCTAAATGCAAAGTTTGGTGTTTATCCGACTGTTGGTTTCTGAGTTATGCTGTTCACAGACACACACATACACACAGACAGGCATACACACGGACATGTTTCCAAAAAATGCTTTTTTTGGATTCAGGGGGTCTCAAAACATATATTTGCGGTGAAATCTCGGTATCGAATTTTTGGGTGGAATACAATACTTCCCCTACTTACTATACGTAGTAGAGAAAGTAAAAAAGTATTTAAAAACGCCCATGGTTCGTGTGTCTATATGGCTATGTCTGTGGTTGTGAACAGCATAACTCAAAAACAAAAAGTCGGTTAAATACGAAACTTGGAAAAGGGCATTCCAAGGATGCGACACAAAGATTTAGAAGAAAATCCTTCCAATTCAAGTTACCCATTACATGGAAATGTTTGTCATTATTTATTTTTTCAAGAATTGCTCTTAAAGGTTTCGATTAAAATACCATTTATGTTTAAGCCGTTTTCGTAACAAATGAAATGTATATCTTGAATTTTCTGGGAATAACCTGAAGTCTTCCCTATTCGAATGACTTTTGTATTACTTAAAAACGTAACAAATACACAAATTCTTACTACGTACAAAATATAGATCTTGTTTAAGCACACAATTTATGTGAAGTAAAGATTTTGTTGCGTTAACCACTTCCGAGATATTCATTGTTACGGTTTTCAATTTTCAAATGCTTTATACTATTCTCATCTACAAATCACTGTTCTTCTTTCTTTCTTTTTCCTGCAAGCATATAGAATTTCAAAGCCATCATATAGGGACAGTTTTCATAAGATTTTACAATCGTTTTAGTTTACTGAAAACAGTATGTAAAGAATCGATTGCTGGTATATTCATTTTCCGGAACAAACCGGAAGTAGAGGTACTCGTGATCAAGTACCTACTTTTAAAATGAAACATCGTTTACCAAAACCTTCTCTATCTTCTAATGTTTATACACAAATGAAAGACAAAAGTAAAAAATTCTGATGTGTTTACACTCACATGACTTTCTCTACTCTTGTACAAACTATTTTTACAAACGCTTATTCTCCATATGCTTCATGTTAATTGAGATATCGAGATGTCAATCTTATTGATAATTTTCTTGTAGATGCAAGGGGAATATAGTAGCTTTTAAGCGATAGTCAAATATTTTAACGCTGGTTGCTATGTGGGGCATTCCATTCTCTTTGCATGTCAAGGACATAAAAAAATCTGATGTGTTACACTCACATGACTTTCTCTACTCTTGTACAATCTATTTTTACAAACGCCTATTCTCCATATGCTTCATATTAATCGAGATATCGAGATGTCAATCTTATTTGTAATTTTCTTGTAGATGCAAGGGGAATATGGTAGGTTTTAAGCGATAGTCAAATATTTTAACGCTGGTTGCTATGTGGCGCATTCCATTCTCTTTGCATGTCCAGGACATAAAAGAATGAATAACGAATTGGAGAAAAACTATAAGTATTGGAAAATTTAAGGGAATAACAAGCAATATCTCGCAAACGGTTCACTCAACAAAAGAAATGTATATGACATAAATTGTGTATTTTAACGCGATCTACATTTTTTGTGTAGTAAAATTTTGTCTATCTCTTATGGTTTACCAGTTATGAAAAAGTCGTTCATAATAAAGAATACTTTTGGAGACATTCCCAGAAAATTCGAGATATACATTTTAATTATCATGACAATATCTTAAACATATGATATTTTAATCAAAATCGTTAGAGCCGTTTTTGAGAAAATTAAAATTTTCGAAAAATGTTCCATGTAAAGGGTAGTCTGGGGTGGGGGGATTTTCTTGAAAACCTTCGTGTCGCATCTCTGGAAGATACTGAACCTAAATACCAAGTTTGGTGTTTATCCGACTCTTCGTTTTTGAGTTATGCTGTTCACAGACACACAGACACACAGACAGACACACAGACACACAGACACACAGACACACAGACAGACACACACACGGACATGTTTCCAAAAATGCTTTTTTTGGATTCAGTGAGTCTCAAAACATGTATTTCCGGTGAAATCTCGGTATCGAATTTTTGGGTGGAATGCAATACTTCCCCTACTTACTATATGTAGTAGAGAAAGTAAAAATGAATAGCGAATTTGAGAAAAAGTATAAGTATTGGAAAATTTAAGGAAATAACAAGCAATATCTCGAAAACGGTTCACTCAACAAAAAAAATGCATATGATATAAGTTGTGTATTTTAACGCGGTCACCATTTTTTGTGTAGTAAAATTTTGTCTATCTCTTATGGTTTACTAGTTATGCAAAAGTCGTTCATAATGAAGAATACTTTTGGAGACATTCCCAGAAATTTCGAGGTATACATTTCATTTCTCATGACATTATCTTAAACATATGATATTTTCATCAAAATCGTTAGAGCCATTTTTGAGAAAATTAAAATTTTCGAAAAATCTTCCATGTAAAGGGTAGTCTGGGGTGGGGGGATTTTCTTGAAAATCTTCGTGTCGCATCTCTGGAAGATACTGAACGTAAATACCAAGTTTGGTGTTTATCCGACTGTTAGTTTTTGAGTTATGCTGTTCACAGACACACACACACACACAGACACACACACGGACATGTTTCCAAAAATGCTTTTTTTGGATTCAGGAGGTCTCAAAACATGTATTTCCGGTGAAATCTCGGTATCGAATTTTTGGGTGGAATGCAATACTTCCCCTACTTACTATACGTAGTAGAAAAAGTAAAAATGAATAACGAATTTGAGAAAAAGTATAAGTATTGGAAAATTTAAGGAAATAACAAGCAATATCTCGCAAACGGTTCACTCAACAAAAGAAATGTATATGACATAAATTGTGTATTTTAACGCGATCTACATTTTTCGTGTAGTAAAAGTTTGTCTATCTCTTATGGTTTACCAGTTATGCAAAAGTCATTCATAACGAAGAATACTTTTGGAGACATTCCCAGAAAAGTCGAGATATACATTTTATTTGTCATGACAATATCTTAAACATATGATATTTTAATCAAAATCGTTAGAGCCGTTTTTGAGAAAATTAAAATTTTCGAAAAATGCTCCATGTAAAGGGTAGTCTGGGGTGTGGGGATTTTCTTGAAAACCTTCGTGTCGCATCTCTGAAAGATACTGAACCTAAATACCAAGTTTGGTGTTTATACGACTCTTCGTTTTTGAGTTATGCTGTTCACAGACACACAGACAAACACACAGACACACAGACAGACACACACACGGACATGTTTCCAAAAATGCTTTTTTTGGATTCAGTGAGTCTCAAAACATGTATTTCCGGTGAAATCTCGGTATCGAAATTTTGGGTGGAATACAATACTTCCCCTACTTACTATACGTAGTAGAGAAAGTAAAAAATTACTGATGTTCAAAATGTCCAACACCCTGTTTTGCACAACGCCGTGATCTACTTCTAACATCACTGTTGGCACTAAGAAGTTCATCACTAATGAGAGACACACAGGCTGCTCGAGTTCTTTATTTCCTATCTTGTCTAGTTGTAGGACGCATTCAATGTCTTTAATTCTCCCCCATAAGAAGAAGTCGCTTGGTGTTAAGTCAGGAAATCGGGCCGGACAACGTACTGGTTCTCCTCGTCCAATCCACCATCCAGGAAACGACTGTTCAAGAAATTGTCGAGCCCTAAGTGAAAAGTGAGTGGGAAAACCATCCTGCTGAAGCCATATCGGTAGCCGTACAGCCAGAGGAACACCATCAAGCAACTGGTACAAAATGTTGACCAGGAAGTCTATCGTTCATTTGGAGTAAACATTAGAAGATAAAAAAGAACGTTTTGGTAAAAGTTTCATTTTAAAAGTGTTATCCAACGATATCTTAAACAACCCATGTTCTCATTTAAAATTTCAAAGTTGACCAAGAGTACCCCTACTTATGTTTGTTCCGGAAAATGGAAAAACCACCAATCGATTCTTTACCTTGGTTTTGGTTATGAAATTGTTCTTGCGAACAACAAGTATATTATAATTTTAGAAAAAAACGTCGAATACGAGTCTTCTGGAACACCCGGTACCTACAACGAAATTTGTGAATGAGTAATGAAGCTTTATCGCCATTGTCAAGAATAAAATAGAAGAAAGAGTAGCGAAACCTGTGTAAGTGATTACATCACATTTATGAACCTCTAATGGCAGTTAAATCAGTTTAATGTACCTCCCCTTCCTATCCTTTATGAAATGTTTGTACAATAATCTGGAAACGTTTAACCGTGTATCCAAAAAGGGCTACTGTTATTCACGAAAACTGATACGAAATATCGCCGGAGGTTATATTTCTGAACCTTTCCCCGACAATCTACTAAATTCTGGAAACGCACAGGCTGTAAGTAAAATATGGTTTATGGGCAACAGAATTGTCGTAATGCTAGAGTGATTTTAGATAAATCGCATAGGTGAAATTTGAACTTTTTAACTTTTCTTTAGTCTGACAGTCATCTGACTAATACAAAGGCTCCACAGTTTACGCACTATGCAAAAAGCCTGACATAAATCTTCAACGAAATAAGACCAGAACTGTTGAATATGAAAATTCACCATCCTCAGGCCAGTCTTTTAAAATTTGGAAACAGCATAGCTGCAACTACAGAGAAATATAATGTCTGCAGTCGCTAATTACAACTGTCAGTTAAATAGCTTTTTACGTCATGTTGGTCACACTTTTCTCTTTTGTTACAATTGTTTAGGATAAACCGAGCGAGATGGCTCCACGTTAACGTGTGAGGTCTACATTCGGGTTCATTCCCGGTGACTATAGGTTTTTCGTGGTTTTCCCTGGTTGACATAGGCGAATGCCGCAGTGGTGTATTCTACCACAGATTTCCTCTCTCCCCCATTTCCCTTTCATGTTTCAGGTTGACTCGGGGGCTGTGGTTCGGCCGGTGTCGGGCAGATGGCGTAGAGGCTTGCGTTTTTGAACTTCTCGGTCCTGCTAGAGGGACGCCTCCGAGAGGCTCTCCCGTGCCAGCTGGTCAAGCCTGGAATTGTTAGGGAACTCTGTGCGTCTCTGTGGACTTGTACCGGCCTCGCTCTGCAACCCATATGTCTCCTGCGGTTCCTTCCGGGGGTGTATGCACAAAAGGATCATTGGGGTTCGAGGTGCTAGGTAACCCCCTCTGTTAACTAGTCCTATTCTGTCATATTTACCACACCCTAGTCATAAGTTTGATTACACCACATAGAGGAAATACAGCAAAACCTTCTTACATCGGGAGTTATAAATGTTTTGACATCCAGAAACTCCACTACATAATCTCTACAATTACAATACAATTTATTCAGACGTCGTGTAAATAACTGCAAATTAAGAAATGAGTATATCAGATAAATACCCCATCATTATAAGCAGATCCGACTGCCTTCTGTTTTGCTGCGTGTTTGTTCTCTTAGTTGCTAAATGAAAAATTGTTTTGAATGAAACATCTGCATCACTCGACTTATTTTGTGGGCTGTTTCCTGGAGTAACCACAAACATTTTCTACTCTATCTCATTTCCAACTTAAAGTCAAAGCGTTCTTCACAAAATGATAATATGACTCCTACGTTTACTTTTTTGGCTTTATAAGCCTTATAAATAGATTTTTGGTCATTTAGGGACTGATATTATATGTCTTGTAGCCAATATTCGTCGAGAGAAACAGCGTTTTTAGTGGGGAAAGATTAGTTATCAAAATTGGGTTTGTGGTTTCCTAGAGTCTCTCTCTCTCCATAGTATGAGTGAAAAATGAGTTTTTATTTATGGACGCTCTTTAACTGCTGTGGTCCTTAACGTCTCATTCTATATTGGGCGTGAAAGACCGGTAATTTTGCTGAGAGGTCTCTATCAGGCTTGAGGTCGTTTTACGTGCGTCAATCTACAACACAGGACCACCGGCTGTATTTCCCTTCCGAAGGAAGCCATGCTAAGGATTTTTACGCCCGAAAAAAACCCATCACACTCCGGGTTTGAACCCGCGACCTTGGGAACTAGAGGCTACCATAGTAACCACTACACCACGAAGGACGACCCATAGTGTGAGTATAGATAACTGTAGATAGTTGGTGAATTTCATAAAACTTTACTTAAAGTGTGGCACCAACTCTAAGCTCTTAGCAAACCGCCCTCGTGTTTCCACCTCTTAATTCTTAGTTTTACAGTTACCGGCACTTAATTTGGCTCAGTATACAGCTTCTTTGTTTACTTACTGTGGGTTGTAGATGTTTACAATAACCATTCAAATAACTCTTCAAAGCTGACAGTAATTTCTTGCAGTGTACCAGAAAGCAAATCTTCTCAGATGGCAAGAAATACGAGCTATCGTAAACAACAAATAAACTGAAGAACAAAATAGAATAACGGGTATACTTTCCAGGGATTGGCGCTGCAGTAAAAGTCAATGTGGACAAAAATCCTTTTTATGCTATCTTTTAGAAGGGAAAGGGATTCAGTCGCTATCTTGTTAAACCTTTTATTCCAGAATCTGAAATTAAATGGGTGATATATTTACTCAGCGAGATCCTGCTGTGTGGTGTCTTATCGGCCATTCCATTCCAAAGCTGTTGCAATTCTATACATTTTCTTTGTCCACTGGATTCTTGTTTGATGACTTGTGATATATAATGCTTTGTTAAGTATTGCACCACTGGTTTGTTTTTCCCAGAGGGGAAAGTTATCGTGAAAAGGGACTATTGCGTAGGAGTTAGGACATTGCAAAAATTCACCAACACATAAATTAACAATTTATTTTTAAAGTGATATATCCGTTAACAATGTTTTAGTCAGCTAGCTTTACGATTTTGTTTTACAAAATAATATGCTCAAATACAATGTGATATTCTCTTTCGCTTTTCTACATTTATAGTTGCCACCTGAATTTAAAGATTTTATAAAAGAGCAACGAATACAATAAAGTTACATGAAATGCAAAGATGTAAATGCTTCTCCTGTACAAGAATTTAGAAGACCAGCAAGAGTTAAAGGTTGAATTTCAAAGCTTACCGAACAAAGTTTAAAGATAATTTGAAGAGCCGAAAGAAGGACTCTTGGTGAATTATGCCGAAAAGCCGGCTGTCATGATGTCTAGTTGTTCCCGGCTCGGTCCCTGGCCGAAGAGCGACTACTGGTGCCTGCCTGCCCAGGAATTGCTGGAAACGGCGACGAGCATGATGGCGCTGGCGTCATGGCGTGTTACAAACCAGCCAATAATGACTTGTCCATGATGCTTTACATAGTGCGGTGATGTATTACGTCACTCGTGGCGATATGTTGTTCGAAACTTTAGATGTTACTTTCTCTGTCGATGAAAGACGTCATCATCTCTTCAGCATTGTGACGTGCTGTTTGCGTAAGCCATGACCATGTGGGAGGCGAAAACGGTTTAAATCTAGCCGGCGTCAGAGAGACGAAGATCATTCGGGTAGTTCCGTGAGCGTTCGGGACAGCGAAGCTTTGTTCATAAGACTGAATATATTCTTGTAGTAGTTATAATGGGCAACACAACTATAATCACAAAAGTCCTCCGAGAAAATAATTCATATACGAGATTTCAAATAGACAGATTTCAAACAGGTGTTTCAGAATGTTTCAAAACTGAATATTTGAAACGAAAACACACACTGATTTATGGTTCTCAAGTGGAGTATGACTAAAGTTCGTTACAATACAGCACTCTTAGCTTGGTGGTAGGGAGTTAGTTTACTGTTCATGAGGTCCATGTTCAGATCTCCGTGGAGCTAGTCAACTTTTTACCTTTTTCATTTTAAATACACGAATAAAAACAGGGTTTCTTCATTTTAATGCTTATAGCGTTTACTTGATAGACCATCTTACCGGTAGATGACAGTAATTTATCGTTCGGTAGGAGCTTTCATACTCAGTCAATTTCATTTTATAACCACAATAATAGTGTATAATTGTATACACTATTATTGTGCAATTATGTTTTTAAGAAAAATGAAGTAACACAAGGAATATTATTTAACTGCATTACAGTAAAACGAGTTATGAAAAACAAAAGATAAGAATCGAGCTCCTTGCGTAGAAGTTTAGTAGTTTGATCACTGCTCAATGCCAATCACGGTGTAGAGGTCCCTTAAATCATTGCCGTGTGGCTTGTACTGCAACAAACATAATGGTTGTGATGGGGGACGAGCTACTTAGGATTTGATTGGGAAATGGATGGTAGAGAAATGGCAACAACTTGTCTGAAACAACGTTAATGTATTGAGCAGTATCTTAAGATTCTCAGTTGGCATGTGTTTGGTTTACAATAGCAGGGTTCTCTAACCTGAATCATTATCTCTGGCAT
Source organism: Deroplatys truncata (assembly GCA_030765065.1). Taxonomy (NCBI): domain Eukaryota; kingdom Metazoa; phylum Arthropoda; class Insecta; order Mantodea; family Mantidae; genus Deroplatys; species Deroplatys truncata. The sequence continues at coordinate 47,023,314 of CM060985.1, forward strand.
TATTATTCAGCTGAAAAAGGGTAGTAACCTAAGTTCTTACCTTGACAGATGTGCCGAGAATGTGTCAGGGCAAGCAAGTGGAAGGCTCCGAGATGCTGAACAAGAGCAAAGGCCAAGAGCTCCCATATCGGGGTATGCAGCTCTTTATATATCTTAAGGTTACCCAGGAAAGGTTTTTCAATCCAGCAATCAAGAACAGGTCGCTCAGGTGATCACCACAGTACCTAACCACATATCCGGCTTTACCTGTGCGATAAAGAAGGTTTTAATGAATATACGCAAGCTTTTGATATTTATCTTGGGCGGAGTTTAGCTTTCTGCGCTGCCATTGGCTGGGTCTCGGTGATCCCACATGGGTGGACTAGCGACCATGTGGTGACCAAGTGGTGACCAAGCCCAATACTGCTTAACTTGGGCGACCGCTTGTGTGGTCGTCAAGCCAAGCAGGCCGATATGGCAGCAAAGCAGGATGGGAAAATTAGGTAATGGTATGGGGGTATCCAAGTTGGCTGCAGCGCGGGTCGCTGCTAGATGGTTACTCATCCAGCTAGTGACCAAGTCCAATGCTGCGTAACTTGGGGGTGCTTTTGATGTGAGGGATTGGCAGATCTCGGCCTCAGGGGCCCAAACCGTCCTTCGGCAACCGGTAACTCTTCCACCGCCTTGGCGCCTTATGGTTATAGCGGCCCAAAGAGTGCACCAGCTGGTTGGTGTGGTAAGTGGTTTTCGTGAACATGGTATAGGTTCTCTCCCGCACCACGTTCACGATGTATGGGAGACCGGAATGGGTGTGTAGGATGTGTGACGGGAATCTACGCCCGGTATCATAGATTATCCGAAGCGCCCTGAGTAGTAATAGTCCCGGATGAGCCGATTGGATTAACGATAATCCTGCCGCTAGGGGCGCTAGTGTCGCTAGTGTCGCTGCGTGCGACGGCGGCGGCTAGTTTGAAAAGCGCCCTGAGCGGAAGGATTATCGTTATTGCAATTGGTTCATCCGAGACGAGTTAAAAGAATTGAGGATTAGGGAAAGATGAAGGAAAAACAGGAAGTGACGTGGAGTGTTTTGATTGGTAAATATAAGACGAAATGTGATAGTTTCGTTAATTCGGGTGGAAGCTGAAGGAAGGAAGATGAAAGAGTATGGAGGACACGTGATGGAGCGGAGCGGTGTGGCGAGGTGTTGTCTGTGCGGAGGTCGGGACTGAAAGAGGGAAAAGATGGCGAACGAGGGATAAAAAGTATAACAGAAAGTGACGTGTGAAGTTGTGATTGGTGGTAATAAGAAGTGATGTTATTGGTGGAAAGGAACAAATGAAAGTTGTTGATTGGTAAGAATAAGAGATATTATGATTGGTGGAAAGAAAAAGGTGTGGGAGTGGGGTATGTTGGAGGTGATGGGAAAGGTAAGTTTTGCTAGCAACAAGATTTGCAAAAGCCTGTGGAGAACTCATCAGCAATTTTTGAACGTTGGATGGTGGTTTTGTTGAGTGGATAGAGAGATGGGGCGATATGAGATGCGGTGGCGAAAATGGGAACTAAACAAGATGGTTGAGACAAGAGGTTTAAGGACGAGGATATTTGGAGGTTAGTGGTGAACATGGCGGTCGCAAGAGATGGGGGCAAGGAGACGCGGTGCTGAGAATGGGAACTAAAAGAAGATGGCGGTAGCAAGAGCTTAGAAGAGCAGATTTTGAGGTTAAAATAGTGGGAACTAAAAATGGCGGAGGGTCTGCGACAAGGAGATGCGGTGAGAACTAAACAAGATGGCGGACGCAAGAGGAGGGTAAGGAGATTTGAGGTTACAGTACCAAAACACGAAAGGATATATTCCTACGCCAAGCAGGCCCGAAAAATAATTATGCGTGTGGTACTTACCTGTTACTGGTGTGGATGCGTCACCAAAAGCGCAACAGCTTCACGCGACGCGAAAAAATAAAAGCAAACTGTTTTTGAAAATGCTTAACCAGCTTTAAGATCAACCAACATCACTACGCACTGATATACCTAGGTTTTTTAAAGCGGTACAGACGCCCTTTGCACAGACGTAATTTAACTATAACAAAAACCTGGTACTGGACCATCGTAATGGTCGCTAGCGTACGTAGGAGCAGGGTTCTCATAGCCGGTCGAAAGCGGTCAAAAAAGTGTACGACGTAGGTGTTCACAGTAGCTGCTGTCGAGTCAACCGTCGAGGTGTGAATGAACGAGATCTGTTCTTGCAGGCAATCTGGTTGGGAGATGAGAGGCGCGGTGGTAAAAATGGGAACTAAATGAGATGGCGGAGGCATGAAGTTGAGGTTAAGGAGCGGTGAGGTGTTGTCTGTGCGGAGGTTGGGACTGAAAGAGGGAAAAGATGGCCAACGAGGGTAAAAAGTATAACAGAAAGTGACGTGTGAAGTTGTGATTGGTGGGAATAAGAAGTGATGTTATTGGTGGAAAGGAACAAATGAAAGTTGTTGATTGGTAAGAATAAGAGAGATTATGATTGGTGGAAAGAAAAAAGGTGTGGGAGTGGGGTATGTTGGAGGTGATGGAAAAGGTAACTTTTGCTACCAACAAGATTTGCAAAAACCTATCCAGAACTCATCAGCAATTTTAAATAACTAGTGTTTCGGGGTTTTCTCTGGTTGGTAGACGAATGCAAGCTGTTTCTGCTTTTTCATAGGTTTTCCCAAAATTGAAAATGCATATATATTGTAACACAAATGTGTGCAGTTCAAAAGAAAATAAAAATTAAATAGGCACACACACACACCCGTTGCAGTTGCCATACTTATATTATTCGTCTTTTCCTTTTTTTCTTTTTTTCTTTTTGTTTTTTCGTTTTTTTAAAAAATAACTAGTTTTTGGGGGTTTTCTGTGGTTGGTAAACGAATGCAAGCTCTTTCTGCTTTTTCATAGGTTTTCCCTGGTTGGTAGGCGTTTGCTGTAGTGGTTGACGAAGCCCTTTCTAATTTTCGTGGTTTTTCAGGTTTTTCGTGGTTGTCCCTGTGCGGTAGGCAAATGATGAAGTTTTGCCTTGTCGGCGCACGGATACTAGGCACATACTCGCGCGCACACACACACATTTAATAGTAGCGTGTAGCAAACTGTTTTTGAAAAAATGCTTAACCAGCTTTAAGATCAACCAACATCACTACGCACTGATATACCTAGGTTTTTTAAAGCGGTACAGACGCCCTTTGCACAGACGTAATTTAACTATACCAAAAACCCGGTACTGGGCCATCGTAATGGTCGCTAGAGTACGTAGGAGCAGGGTTCTCATTGCCGGTCGAAAGCGGTCAAAACAGTGTACTATCTTGTTTTCATGGGTTTTCCAGATCGGTAGGCGTTAGAATACTCTTAGAGCTTTTTTCAGGTTTTTCGTGGTTGTCCCTGTCCGGTAGGCAAATGATGAAGTTTTTCTATAATGTCGTCGTTTTGGCTTGTGGCGCACGGATACTAGGCACATACTCGCACACACACAGTATAATAGTAGTGTATAAAAAATTTAACAAACAAAATCTACACAATGACAAAATTGAAAATGTATATATATTTTAACACAAAAGTGTGCAGTGCAAACGATTTTCTAGCCCCTAGTGAGTGTAAAATTGCGTTTACTTCACTTCTTTCAAACTGCTTAAAAATCATATAAATGGTTGTTTCACGTCATAATAAGCCTATATATACCAAGAGTACTGAGTTTTTAAAAAGTCAAGAAATTGGATTTTCTAGCTCCTAGTGAGTGTAAAATCGCGTTTACTTCACTTCTTTCAAACTGCTTAAAATTCATATAAATGGATGTATCACCTCATAATAAGCCTCTATATACCAAGAATATTGAATTTTTAACAAGTAAAAAAATCGATTTTCTAGCCCCTAGTGAGTGTAAAATCGCGTTTACTTCACTTCTTTCAAACTTCGAAAAAAATCATATAAATGGTTGTTTCACGTCATAATAAGCCTATATATACCAAGAATATTGGGTTTTCAACAAAACAAGAAAATCGATTTTCTCGCCCCTAGTGAGTGTAAAATCGCGTTTACTTCACTTCTTTCAAACTTCGAAAAAATCATATAAATGGTTGTTTCACGTCATAATAAGCCTATATATACCAAGAATACTGAGTTTTTAAAAAGTCAAGAAAATGGATTTTCTAGCCCCTAGTGAGTGTAAAATTGCTTCCAAAGATACGACACAGAGATTTTCAAGAAAGTCCCTCCACCCCAAACTACCCTTTACATGAACTATTTTCCGAAATGTTTTATTTTCTAAAATTGTCTCTGACGATTTTAATTACAACACCATATATTAAAGACATTTATATGAAAAATAAAATGTATATCTTGAATTTTGTGGAAATAGCCTGTGATGTCCTGTTGATTCGGAAGAAATTTTCTATGATCTTGTATAACTGCTAAGGTTTGAGGAAAACATACAATACAAAAAATTTAGATCTCTTTAAAAACACACACAATTTATTTGAAATAACTTTTTTGTGACGTCAGCCATTTCCGAGATATCTGTTATAAATGGTTCGAATTGTACAATGCTTAGCCATTCTTTTTTAAAGGCATGTCGCTTTTCAGTTCTTGCTCGCCATGTTGATGGAAAGAATTTAGAATTTTAAGGCCAGTGTATAGCGTCCCTTTGGATGTATAACGGATGTGTAATGCAGCTATTCCCCGAAAAGTTTATCTGGATTAAAATTAAGTGGATATGAAAATAAACTTTCGTACTCACCTATAAGAGATAGAGGGTAGAGGTCATACGAATGTAACACTTTAGAATTTTTTATTCTGCAGTTGGTGTTACTCCTTAGAGAGGAAGTATCTGTTGATTCTATTTAATCCTTACATTTTACATAACACGTATGCACAGCACAACACAAAAACACTACACACGACACTGATAGTTTTAAATATTTGACACCGATGTTGAAGTTGGGGCAGGGTACTGTTTTAACTCCACACGCACTTAATAAATCACATAACCGTGCGGAAATACTTAACCTTCCGCGAAAAGCACTAGTGGGGGTGCAAGCTGAACCACTATTAACAACATGTAGCAAGCGTTATAGTTCTGCTCCCGTTAGGCTCGGAGAAAACAGTAAAAAGAATCATTCTCATGTGCAGCACTACGTGAAAAGACCGTGTGCTGACGCGGTTAAAGGTGTGAAAAATGAGCGTGAGAAACGGATGTTCGTCAGCGATAAAATCTTTTAAATGCAGTTTCATGGTCGATGGTAGGGATCGTGCAGCGGTGGATCGTGACAGGAAATGCACTGCAAATGACTGCGTTTACAACTTGACAATTTGTGGCGAAATAAGGCGTCAGGATTTTTAATGAGGCATTTAACTCGACGCGCATGCTGAAACTGCGGTTTAAATCCTTGTTTCACTTTCTTTAACTTTTGGTAATGCAAACAATAATTACTCTGGGGAAATGCTTTATTTCTGATACATTCTATATCGGGTCAGGCGTTTCACGTTTGTAGTTTTCTTTTTTACTTTCTCTACTACGTATAGTAAGTAGAGGAAGTATTGTATTCCACCCAAAAATTCGATACCGAGATTTCACCGGAAACACATGTTCTGACACCCCCTGAATCCAAAAAAAATCCATTTTTGGAAACATGTCCGTGTGTGTGTGTCTGAACAGCATAACTCAGAAACGAACAGTCGGATAAGCACCAAACTTGGTATTTAGGTTCAGTATCTTCCAGAGATGCGACACGAACGTTTCCAAGAAACTCCCCCCAGACAACCCTTTACATGGAACATTTTTCGAAAATTTTAATTTTCTCAAAAATGGTTCTAATGATTTTGATTAAAATATCATATGTTCAAGATATTTTCAAGACAAATGAAATGTATATCTCGAATTTCCTGGGAATAAGTCCAAAAGTATTCTTTATTATGAACGACTTTTGCATAACTGGTAAACCATAAGAGATGGACAAAATGTTACTACACAAAAAATGTAGATCGCGTTAAAATACACAATTTATGTCATATACATTTTTTTAGTTGAGTGAACCATTTTCGAGATATTGCTTGTTATTTCTTAAATTTTCCAATACTTATACTTTTTCTCAAATTCGTTATTCAATTTTTTATGTCCTGGATATGCAAATAGAATATGCAAACGCCACATAGCAACCAGCGCTTAAAAGATTTGACTATCGCTTATAACCTTCCATGTTCCCCTTGCATCTACAAGAAAATTAGCAATAAGATTGACATCTCGATATCTCGATTAACATGAAGTAGATGGAGAATAAGCGTTTGTAAAAATAGTTTGTACAAGAGTAGAGAAAGTCATGTGAGTGTAATACATCAGTTTTTCTATAAAATCGTGCTCTTTGACGTGATATAAGTTTTAGATCAATACGCGCACATGTGCGGGTGTCTAGGTTTAGTATCTTCCAGCGATGCGACACGAAGGTTTTCAAGAAAATCCCCCCACCCCAGACTACCCTTTACATGGAAGATTTTTCGAAAATTTTAATTTTCTCAAAAATGGCTGTAACGATTTTGATTGCAGCTTCGATAATTGTGCACACGGAGATCTTAGTGCTAGGCAACTATACCTGTTTCTATACGTGAACGGCAGATTGCAGCTTCGATACGTGTCCACGGAGACCTTAATGCTAGGCAACTGTATCTGCGTTTCTATACGTGAACGTCAGATGGCAGCTTCGATACGTGTCCACGGAGACCTTAGTGCTAGGCAACTATACCTCTGTTTCTATACGTGCACGGCAGATTGCAGGTTCGATACGTATCCACGGAGATCTTAGTGCTAGGCAACTATACCTGTTTCTATACGTGAACGGCAGATTGCAGCTTCGATACGTGTCCACGGAGACCTTAGTGCTAGGCAACTGTACCTGTGTTTCTATACGTGAACGTCAGATGGCAGCTTCGATACGTGTCCACGGAGACCTTAGTGCTAGGCAACTGTACCTCTGTTTCTATACGTGAACGGCAGATTGCAGCTTCGATACGTGTCCACGGAGACCTTTCGCTTCAGGTGACAAAATAACACTAGGCACTTGTGTGCCGTGGTGTAAGCCGCAATCACGGCATTGGTAGCGTGGATCACCTTGGGGCTCTCCTCGGAGTTACCTCAACACCACGTACATGACCTGGTTCGTCACGGGTACGCAGGTCTGCACTACCACTTCCTCGGCGTTGAGCAGGCCCAGGAGGCGATCGTACCGGTACACCAGCTAGCACGTGGACATGTTATCGCGCTGTGGTGTTGCGTGTGCGAGGTATGGAAACTCAAGAACGCAAAACATGCACGACCGAGGGTTAAAAAGTAGAACAAGTAGTGACGTGGAACGCTGTGATTGGTGAAAATAAGACGATCCCTGATAGGTGGACAAATTGAAATAACGTGATGTGATAGGCGAAAATAAAAACAAAGATGATTGGATGAAAAATGACGAGAAGGAATTAGCGGTGAATTTGTGAACTAAGATGGCGAAGATTTTTTTTTAAAAAAAAAAGAAGACGGACAATATAAGTATGGCAACTGTAACAATTTACGGCAAACGCGCGCCGCGCAATGCGTCACGCCGGGCATCTTGCTGAATATGCTTTTTGTTTTATTACCCGGCGTGACGCATAGCGCGGCGCGCGTTTGCCGTAAACCGTTACAGTTGCCAAATTTATATTATCCGTCTTTTTTTTTAAAAAAAAAATCTTCGCCATCTTAGTTCACAAATTCACCGCTAATTCCTTCTCGTCATTTTTCATCCAATCATCTTTGTTTTTATTTTCGCCTATCACATCACGTTATTTCAATTTGTCCACCTATCAGAGATCGTCTTATTTTACCAATCACAACGTTCCACGTCACTACTTGTTCTACTTTTTAACCCTCGGTCGTGCATGTTTTGCGTTCTTGAGTTTCCATACCTCGCACACGCAACACCACAGCGCGATAACATGTCCACGTGCTAGCTGGTGTACCGGTACGATCGCCTCCTGGGCCTGCTCAACGCCGAGGAAGTGGTAGTGCAGACCTGCGTACCCGTGACGAAACAGGTCATGTACGTGGTGTTGAGGTAACTCCGAGGAGAGACCCAAGGTGATCCACGCTACCAATGCCGTGATTGCGGCTTACACCACGGCACACAAGTGCCTAGTGTTATTTTGTCACCTGAAGCGAAAGGTCTCCGTGGACACGTATCGAAGCTGCAATCTGCCGTTCACGTATAGAAACAGAGGTACAGTTGCCTAGCACTAAGGTCTCCGTGGACACGTATCGAAGCTGCCATCTGACGTTCACGTATAGAAACACAGGTACAGTTGCCTAGCACTAAGGTCTCCGTGGACACGTATCGAAGCTGCAATCTGCCGTTCACGTATAGAAACAGGTATAGTTGCCTAGCACTAAGATGTCCGTGGACACGTATCGAACCTGCAATCTTCCGTGCACGTATAGAAACAGAGGTATAGTTGCCTAGCACTAAGGTCTCCGTGGACACGTATCGAAGCTGCAATCTGCCGTTCACGTATAGAAACAGGTATAGTTGCCTAGCACTAAGATGTCCGTGGACACGTATCGAACCTGCAATCTTCCGTGCACGTATAGAAACAGAGGTATAGTTGCCTAGCACTAAGGTCTCCGTGGACACGTATCGAAGCTGCAATCTGCCGTTCACGTATAGAAACAGGTATAGTTGCCTAACACTAAGATCTCCGTGGACTAGTATCGAAGCTGCAATCAAAATCGTTACAGCCATTTTTGAGAAAATTAAAATTTTCGAAAAATCTTCCATGTAAAGGGTAGTCTGGGGTGGGGGGATTTTCTTGAAAACCTTCGTGTCGCATCGCTGGAAGATACTAAACCTAGACACCCGCACATGTGCGCGTATTGCTCTAAAACTTATATCACGTCAAAGAGCACGATTTTATAGAAAAACTGATGTGTTACACTCACATGACTTTCTCTACTCTTGTACAAACTATTTTACAAACGCTTATTCTCCATCTACTTCATGTTAATTGAGATATCGAGATGTCAATCTTATTGCTAATTTTCTTGTAGATGCAAGGGGAACATGGTAGGTTATAAGCGATAGTCAGATCTTTTAAGCGCTGGTTGCTATGTGGCGCATTCTATTCTGTTTGCATATCCAGGACATAAAGAATTGAATAACGAATTTGAGAAAAAGTATAAGTATTGGAAAATTTAAGGAAATAACAAGCAATATCTCGAAAATGGTTCACTCAACTAAAAAAATGTATATGACATAAATTGTGTATTTTAACGCGATCCACATTTTTTGTGTAGTAAAATTTTGTCCATCTCTTATGGTTTACCAGTTATGCAAAAGTCGAACGAATTTGAGAAAAAGTATAAGTATTGGAAAATTTAAGGAAATAACAAGCAATATCTCGAAAATGGTTCACTCAACTAAAAGAAATGTATATGACATAAATTGTGTATTTTAACGCGATCTACATTTTTTGTGTAGTAAAATTTTGTCCATCTCTTATGGTTTACCAGTTATGCAAAAGTCGTTCATAATAAAGAATACTTTTGGACTTATTCCCAGGAAATTCGAGATATACATTTCATTTGTCTTGAAAATATCTTGAACATATGATATTTTAATCAAAATCATTAGAACCATTTTTGAGAAAATTAAATTTTCGAAAAATGTTCCATGTAAAGGGTTGTCTGGGGGGGATTTTCTTGGAACCGTTCGTGTCGCATCTCTGGAAGATACTGAACCTAAATACCAAGTTTGGTGCTTATCCGACTGTTCGTTTCTGAGTTATGCTGTTCACAGACACACACACGGACATGTTTCCAAAAATGGATTTTTTTTGGATTCAGGGGGTGTCAAAACATGTGTTTCCGGTGAAATCTCGGTATCGAATTTTTGGCTGGAATACAATACTTCCCCTACTTACTATACGTAGTAGAGAAAGTAAAAAGAAAACTACAAACGTAAAACGCCTGACCCGTTATAGAATGTATCAGAAATAAAGCATTTCCCCAGAGTAATTATTGTTTGCATTACCAATAGTTAAAGGAAATGAAACAAGGATTTAAACCGCAGTTTCAGCATGCGCGTCGAGTTAAATGCCTCATTAAAAATCCTGACGACTTATTTCGCCACAAATTGTCAAGTTGTAAACGCAGTCATTTGCAGTGCATTTCCCGTCACGATCCACCGCTGCACGATCCCTACCATCGACCATAAAACTGCATTTAAAAGATTTTATCGCTGACGAACATCCGTTTCTCACGCTCATTTTTCACACCTTTAACCGCGTCAGCACACGGTCTTTTCACGTAGTGCTGCACATGAGAATGATTCTTTTTACTGTTTTCTTCGAGCCTAACGGGAGCAGAACTATAACGCTTACTACATGTTGTTAATAGTGGTTCAGCTTGCACCCTCCACTAATGCTTTTCGCGGAAGGTTAAGTATTTCCGCACGGTTATGTGATTTATTAAGTGCGTGTGGAGTTAAAAACAGTACCCTGCCCCAACTTCAACATCGGTGTCAAATATTTAAAACTATCAGTGTCGTGTGTAGTGTTTTTGTGTTGTGCTGTGCATACGTGTTATGTAAAATATAAGGATTAAATAGAATCAACAGATACTTCCTTTCTAAGGAGTAACACCAACTGCAGAATAAAAAATTCTAAAGTGTTACATTCGTATGACCTCTACCCTCTATCTCTTATAGGTGAGTACGAAAGTTTATTTTCATATCCACTTAATTTTAATCCAGATAAACTTTTCGGGGAATAGCTGCATTACACATCCGTTATACATCCAAAGGGACGCTATACACTGGCCTTAAAATTCTAAATTCTTTCCATGAACATAGCGAGCAAGAACTGAAAAGCGACATGCCTTTAAAAAAGAATGGCTAAGCATTGTACAATTCGAACCATTTATAACAGATATCTCGGAAATGGCTGACGTCACAAAAAGTTATTTCAAATAAATTGTGTGTGTTTTTAAAGAGATCTAAATTTTTTGTATTCTATGTTTTCCTCATACCTTAGCAGTTATACAAGATCATAGAAAATTTCTTCCGAATCAACAGGACTTCACAGGCTATTTCCACAAAATTCAAGATATACATTTTATTTTTCATATAAATGTCTTTAATATATGGTGTTGTAATTAAAATCGTCAGAGACAGTTTTAGAAAATAAAACATTTCGGAAAATAGTTCATGTAAAGGGTAGTTTGGGGTAGAGGGACTTTCTTGAAAATCTCTGTGTCGTATCTTTGGAAGCAATTTTACACTCACTAGGGGCTAGAAAATCCATTTTCTTGACTTTTTAAAAACTCAGTATTCTTGGTATTTATAGGCTTATTATGACGTGAAACAACCATTTATATGATTTTTTCGAAGTTTGAAAGAAGTGAAGTAAACGCGATTTTACACTCACTAGGGGCGAGAAAATCGATTTTCTTGTTTTGTTGAAAACTCAATATTCTTGGTATATATAGGCTTATTATGACGTGAAACAACCATTTATATGATTTTTTCGAAGTTTGAAAGAAGTGAAGTAAACGCGATTTTACACTCACTAGGGGCGAGAAAATCGATTTTCTTGTTTTGTTGAAAACTCAAAATTCTTGGTATATATAGGCTTATTATGACGTGAAACAACCATTTATATGATTTTTTCGAAGTTTGAAAGAAGTGAAGTAAACGCGATTTTACACTCACTAGGGGCGAGAAAATCGATTTTCTTGTTTTGTTGAAAACTCAATATTCTTGGTATATATAGGCTTTTTATGACGTGAAACAACCATTTATATGATTTTTTCGAAGCTTGAAAGAAGTGAAGTAAACGCGATTTTACACTCACTAGGAGCTAGAAAATCCAATTTCTTGACTTTTTAAAAACCGAGTATTCTTGGTATATATAGGCTTATTATGACGTGAAACAACCATTTATATGATTTTTCCGAAGTTTGAAAGAAGTGAAGTAAACGCGATTTTACACTCACTAGGGGCTAGAAAATCGATTTTTTTACTTGTTAAAAATTCAATATACTTGGTATATAGAGGCTTATTATGAGGTGATACATCCATTTATATGAATTTTAAGCAGTTTAAAAGAAGTGAAGTAAACGCGATTTTACACTCACTAGGAGCTAGAAAATCCAATTTCCTGCCTTTTTAAAAACTCAGTATTCTTGGTATATATAGGCTTATTATGACGTGAAACAACCATTTATATGATTTTTAAGCAGTTTGAAAGAAGTGAAGTAAACGCAATTTTACACTCACTAGGGGCTAGAAAATCGTTTGCACTGCACACTTTTGTGTTAAAATATATATACGTTTTCAATTTTGTCATTGTGTAGATTTTGTTTGTTAAATTGTTTATACACTACTATTATAGTGTGTGTGCGAGTATGGGCCTAGTATCCGTGCGCCACAAGCCAAAACGACGACATTATAGAAAAGCTTCATCATTTGCCTACCGGACAGGGACAACCACGAAAAACCTGAAAAAAGCTCTAAGAGTATTCTAACGCCTACCGATCTGGAAAACCCATGAAAACAAGATAGTACACTGTTTTGACCGCTTTCGACCGGCAATGAGAACCCTGCTCCTACGTACGCTAGCGACCATTACGATGGCCCAGTACCAGGTTTTTGGTATAGTTAAATTACGTCTGTGCAAAGGGCGTCTGTACCGCTTTAAAGAACCTAGGTATATCAGTGCGTAGTGATATTGGTTGATCTTAAAGCTGGTTAAGCATTTTTTCAAAAACAGTTTGCTACACGCTACTATTAAATGTGTGTGTGTGTGTGTGCGCGCGAGTATGTGCCTAGTATCCGTGCGCCGACAAGGCAAAACTTCATCATTTGCCTACCGCACAGGGACAACCACGAAAAACCTGAAAAACCACGAAAATTAGAAAGGGCTTCGTCAACCATTACAGCAAAAGCTTACCAACCAGGGAAAACCTATGAAAAAGCAGAAAGAGCTTGCATTCGTTTACCAACCACAGAAAACCCCCAAAAACTAGTTATTTTTTAAAAAAACGAAAAAACAAAAAAAAAAAAGGAAAAGACGAATAATATAAGTATGGCAACTGCAACGGGTGTGTGTGTGTGCCTATTTATGTTTTATTTTCTTTTGCACTGCACACATTTGTGTTACAATATATATGCATTTTCAATTTTGGAAAAACCTATGAAAAAGCAGAAACAGCTTGCATTCGTCTACCAACCAGAGAAAACCCCGAAACACTAGCTATTTAAAATTGCTGATGAGTTCTGGATAGGTTTTTGCAAATCTTGTTGGTAGCAAAACTTACCTTTTCCATCACCTCCAACATACCCCACTCCCACACCTTTTTTCTTTCCACCAATCATAATCTCTCTTATTCTTACCAATCAACAACTTTCATTTGTTCCTTTCCACCAATAACATCACTTCTTATTCCTACCAATCACAACTTCACACGTCACTTTCTGTTATACTTTTTACCCTCGTTGGCCATCTTTTCCCTCTTTCAGTCCCAACCTCCGCACAGACAACACCTCACCGCTCCTTAAGCTCAACTTCATGCCTCCGCCATCTCATTTAGTTCCCATTTTTACCACCGCGCCTCTCATCTCCCAACCAGATTGCCGGCAAGAACAGATCTCGTTCATTCACACCTCGACGGTTGACTCGACAGCAGCTACTGTGAACACCTACGTCGTACACTTTTTTGACCGCTTTCGACCGGCTATGAGAACCCTGCTCCTACGTACGCTAGCGACCATTACGATGGTCCAGTACCAGGTTTTTGTTATAGTTAAATTACGTCTGTGCAAAGGGCGTCTGTACCGCTTTAAAAAACCTAGGTATATCAGTGCGTAGTGATGTTGGTTGATCTTAAAGCTGGTTAAGCATTTTCAAAAACAGTTTGCTTTTATTTTTTCGCGTCGCGTGAAGCTGCTGCGCTTTTGGTGACGCATCCACACCAGTAACAGGTAAGTACCACACGCATAATTATTTTTCGGGCCTGCTTGGCGTAGGAATATATCCTTTCGTGTTTTGGTACTGTAACCTCAAATCTCCTTACCCTCCTCTTGCGTCCGCCATCTTGTTTAGTTCTCACCGCATCTCCTTGTCGCAGACCCTCCGCTATTTTTAGTTCCCACTATTTTAACCTCAAAATCTGCTCTTCTAAGCTCTTGCTACCGCCATCTTCTTTTAGTTCCCTTTCTCAGCACCGCGTCTCCTTGCCCCCACCTCTTGCGACCGCCATGTTCACCACTAACCTCCAAATTTCCTCGTCCTTAAACCTCTTGTCTCAACCATCTTGTTTAGTTCCCATTTTCGCCACCGCATCTCATATCGCCCCATCTCTCTATCCACTCAGCAAAACCACCATCCAACGTTCAAAAATTGCTGATGAGTTCTCCACAGGCTTTTGCAAATCTTGTTGCTAGCAAAACTTACCTTTCCCATCACCTCCAACATACCCCACTCCCACACCTTTTCTTTCCACCAATCATAATCTCTCTTATTCTTACCAATCAACAACTTTCATTTGTTCCTTTCCACCAATAACATCACTTCTTATTACCACCAATCACAACTTCACACGTCACTTTCTGTTATACTTTTTATCCCTCGTTCGCCATCTTTTCCCTCTTTCAGTCCCGACCTCCGCACAGACAACACCTCGCCACACCGCTCCGCTCCATCACGTGTCCTCCATACTCTTTCATCTTCCTTCCTTCATCTTCCACCCGAATTAACGAAACAATCACATTTCGTGTTATTTTTACCAATCAAAACACTCCACGTCACTTCCTGTTTTTCCTTCATCTTTCCCTAATCCTCAATTCTTTTAACTCGTCTCGGATGAACCAATTGCAATAACGATAATCCTTCCGCTCAGGGCGCTTTTCAAACTAGCCGCCGCCGTCGCACGCAGCGACACTAGCGACACTAGCGCTCCTAGCGGCAGGATTATCGTTAATCGAATTGGCTCATCCGGGACTATTACTACTGCCCTTTTCTGGACGGTCTGCAGCCTGCGGATGGTGGACGCTGCCGCCGATTCTCAGACCTCGCAGCCATACAGAATTAGGGGCGGGATAATTGCCTGATATAGGCGTAGTGTGAGTTGTGTGGGCATTGTGGAGAGGAATACAGGGTACAGCTGTCTGAGCGCGAAGTGGCCGAGTCCGACCTTATATGGCGGCTGTTATGCTAAATATGGAGTGTCACCGTCCTACGTTTGACATGCAACAGCCAATCAGCGTAACGTATTCCAACATCCGACATGACGTGTGCAGGAGCGAAGTTTCAGACGACTCTGTGCAATTCTGCACGTAGATCTGCGGAAGTTGACGACATAGTAAAATCCAGTGTTTTTTGTTGTTTTCTTTTTCATCGGAAGGGGGTTAGCCGCTTCCATCCTGTTACATACGCAGCCTAACAAAGCTTCTGCATTTTTAACAAGATGTAAAATGAAATCCCAACTAAATTCAGAATATCATAAAATGACCAATAAAATATTATCAAATTAATATAAGATAAGGTCTCGCCAATGGCACACGTGACAGTATTATAGAGTTGGGCAAAGTGACGCAGTGAAGTTGATGGTTGTGAACCGCGCGATCACTCGAAGGGGCTTTGAAAAAAATGTACTGCTCAAGAGACCGCCACTTTTAATTTGACCGAGTGTTAGGGAAAGTAAACATTGACTTTGTAGTTTTATTCTATCGTATATGGATTTATCTAATTCTGATTGGTGGAACACTCTATAATCTATTTATTTGTGTTTATCTAATATATACTGTAGTATGAACAGGGCAGGCTCTTTGTTCGCAATCCACCCAAAATTAGTAAATACATTTCGTAGTATTCTATATTCGTTGTTTCCCTTCTTCCACATTTCATGTTTACTCAATATTGCTCCCTTCTTAAAGACCACTATTTGGGCTTTTTCCCGATTCACAGTTAGGTTCCATTCGTTACAGTATTTATCTACTTCTCGAAGTGCTTAATTCGGCGATTAACTGTAATTGATCCTACCACCAGATCATCAGCAAACAGTTGCCCAGGAATTACGATATTATTTATTACAGGCATACAACTATTGTTCTTACTTATCCCTAATAAAATGTGGTCAATAAATAAATTAAAGAGGATTTACACCCTTCTTTAAACATTTCCCTTGTATTATCCCACTAGATACTACTCCTTCCCCCACCCTCACATAAAAGGTGTTCTTGTACAGGGTTATAAGAATATTCACCATGTGTTGACGAGTCCTGTACATAATAGCTGTGGCTCCATCCTGTCATAATCTTTCTGTAGGTTAATAAATGACATAAATAATTTCCCCTTTTTTCCTTAAGGTATTTATCCGCTAATGTTTTATTATAAAGATATTAGCGACAGTTCTCCTCCCAGTTTTAAAACCCAATTGGAATTCTGAAAGGATATTACTTTCTTCTGTCGCATTCTGTATACTATTTGCCAAAATTCCAGTAAATATTTTTCCTACATTAGATAGTAGTGCAAACCCACGAAAGTTGTTTGATTTGGACGTACTACCTTTTCCTTTATAAATTTGGTGCATAATTCACCGGTACATATACCTTTTCTTTAAGTGAATTAAACAGACCCGTTAATTTAGCTCTGGCTATATCAGACCATTCTTTAAGAAATTCGGTAGGAATCTCATCTAGGTCAGTTGCTTTATTTCTTTTCATTATTTCAACCTGTCTAATTACTTCCTCATCCCTTACAGCATTGTCCAGAACTTCCACAAGCCTAAGCTGATCTCGAGGTCTAATGTCATTCTTCTGTCTCCATATTTCCCATAAAGAGCTTTGAAGTAGCCTAGCCACCCATCTGGGTGTTATTCGGCTGATCTACATGCAGGATGTTAAAATAAAGCTATCCAATATTTCAGGGGCTGATTAGTATGCATGAAAACAAGAAAAAATATTAAATAGATATGAATTCTACAATTCATATTGAATCCGGAATTATAAAGGCAATAATTATCATAATATTCTGAGAAGGATAGCGATATAAAATAAGTAATAATATATTTAAAATCAGTGTATGTATAAAAAGCAGAAGCATTGTGAAAATTGTTGACTGTAAAAGCGACAGAAAGACCATACCGGCACAATTTTGTTAATTAGGGACCACCCTCAGGTAGAAAGGGTAAATACTATTGAAGCAAGTTTTTCCTGGTAACAGCCGAGGACAGCTGCACTTAGCTGCACTTCACTAGCTTAGTGAAGGTCACTCTAGGCTTCAGGACGCGGAGTTGTGACGAGCGTTTGAGGGGAGAGTAGGGGAAGTGAGTACCTTGCTTTTCCTTGTGCAGCGTGGGTAAAGGCAGTCTATCTTGAGCAATCGGTGAGAGCGAGACGACATTCTCGTCGAGTTGTGAACATTGGAGGCGAACATGCAAGAGGGTAGAACGTTCAGCTGTAGTTAATAATCTTCGGTCTTGGTAAAGACACAGTAGCATCGTATGCATTTAAAAGTGATCGGCACACCTTAAGTTTTATTTTAAATTGTGAAAATAAAAGTGTTCCAAAAAAGCGTTCGTGTTTCTCTGTACACATCCACGCATACCCAGAGTTTAAGATCTCATGCTCGAGCATCCATGGTAAAGTATAAAAAACAACTAGGAGGAGAAACGCAGCAATCGTGAGGCAAAGGTAGTGCTTCATTATTGGAGGACGTAGCGTGGCTGCGTCAATATGTTCTGAGGTATGAACACTTTTTCATACGGGGTGCTCAATGTAACATCCATTCATGCATTCCTCTGCCCTTCGGCGTAAGGAATCATGCACCCTTTGCAATTGACCTGGTTGGTTTTGAACATACTCAGCTGCATTGAAGAGGCGATTCTAGCGTCTGTACGTTGTTTATTGGAGCTGCATAGACCTATTCCTTCATGTATCCCCATAACGGAAAGTCATGGGGATTTAGGTCAGTGGAACCAGCAGACCAAGATGTGGTAGCAGCTTAACAGATATGGATATCCTGTATGGTACTCTGTGTGCAGTGTAGAGGGCCCGGCAGAAAATCATATCTGCCATTTTCCTTGTAGAATAATATTCCTACCAGTAAGTCTACAAGGGAGAAAACATGCTACACTGCACCATACAAACATATGAACAGTAAATAGGCAAGATATCACGGTAAGTACCCGGAGTTGAGAGTATAGTACACAAACGAAAAGTAACACAACTATAATTACCCAACTATACCCGAACAACTGACTGAAGACTACTGTTCCACCTGATGCCAAGAATGACATCGCATAGACCACCTCCTGTGAACAAGTTTTCATGCTTCAGAACCTATGCCTTATGGAACTCATGCTTACTAGATATATTGTTTGGATGCATACTATCATCCCCTGAAATATTGGATAGTTGTATTTTAACACCCGGTATTTACTATATGATGATTTTATAGCCTTCCATATCTTGCTGACATTCTCCTCTCTAATAACCCTAATTAAACTACTCTTTTTTCCGTTCAACTCAGTTTCTTTTGTTCTAGGAGTTGGTTATAAAATATCCTATCCTGTAGATAGTCCTCCTTTGCTTCTAAATGTCCTTGTTCTCTACATTCTTTCAGCATATACACTACGTGATCAAAAGTATCCGGACACCTGGCTGAAAATGACGTACAAGTTCGTGGCACCCTCCAACGGTAATGGTGGAAGTCAATATGGTGTTGGCCCACCCTTAGCCTTGATGACAGCGTTCACTCTCGCAGGCATACTTTCAATCAGGTACTGGAAGTTTCTTGGGGAATGGCAGCCCATTATTTCCGGAGTGCGGAACTAAGGAGAGGTATCGATGTAGGTCGGTGAGGCCTGGCACGAAGTCGGCGTTCCAAAACATCCCAAGGGTGTTCTATAGGATTCAAGTCAGGACTCTGTGCAGGCCAGGCAATTACAGAGATGTTATTGTCGTGTAACCACTCCGCCACAGCCCGTGCAGTATGAACAGGTGCTCGATCGTGTTGAAAGATGCAATCGCCATCCCCGAATTGCTCTTCAACAGTGGGAAGCAAGAAGAAGCTTAAAATATCAATGTAGGTTTACGCTGTGATCGTGCCACGCAAAACAACAGAGGTGCAAGCCCCCTCCAGGAAAAACACGACCACACCATAACACCACCACCTCCGAATTTCACTGTTGCCACTACGCAAGCTGGCAGATGACGTTCACCGGGCATTCGGCATACCCACACCCTGCCATCGGATCGCCACATTGTGTACCGTGATTCGTCATGCCACCCAACGTTTTGCCACTGTTCAATCTTGTAATGTTGATGCTCCTTACACGAAGTGAGACGTCGTTTGGCATTTTCCTGCTTGATGTGTGGCTTATGAGCAGCCGGTCGGCCATGGAATCCAAGGTTTCTCACCTCACACCTAACTGTCACAGTACTTGGAGTGGATCCTGATGCAGTTTGGAATTCCTGTGTGATGGTCTGCATAGATGTCTGCCTATTACTCTTTACGACCCTCTTCAAATGTCGGCGGTCTCTGTCAGTCAACAGACGAGGTCGGACTCTACGCTTTTGTGCTGTACATGTCCCTTCACGTTTCCACTTCACTATCACATCAGAAACAGTGGACCTAGGGAGGTTTAGGAGTGTGAAAATCTCGCGGATAATGAGTACCAGGCAGTAGGTGGCAGCACAATGCACCTAAGATGAAAACCTATGTTTGTGGGGATTTCCGGATACTTTTGATCACATAGTGTAGTTCACTAGCTTTTTTGATACTTTACATCCCACGTCATACCAACTCTCCCCTTGTTAAATATTTTCTTTCGCACCTTCATTCCCTCTCCTGCCACCTGCAATACACCATTGAAAATATTTATTGATTTTTCTATTTAATTTTCATTTGACGTGAAACTAACCCGTGGCTGGCATATCTGCCTATAGCATGAAACCAAAACTCACTACATTAATCATCTTTCCACTTAAATCTCACATATTGTTTACAATAATTTTTGCTACTTCCTTGATTCTGAGTTATCTACATTTTAATGTCCCCTATCAATTGGAAGTGGCCACTGCTGGAGCTTAAATTAATTTTGAAATCATTACGAACACCTTGCATATCTATCGGCCATAAAATATAATTAATTACTTTGCCCACTCTTATTTATAAAGGTAAATAATCCATTAACATCCTGTCCACATTGCGCACTTAAGATACTCAGTGAGTTATGTTCACTAAATTGTATAAACGTGTAACTGTCCGTAAATTTAGCTTAATTTTCCTTCCGATTTCTCTTTTACTCATTATTTCATTACTCATAGTGTCTTATTTCCACATCTTTTTCTCCTAATCTGATTTTAAATCCCCTATTAATATTAACTCTGTATGACATACTTCGCCCTCAACTTTTCATAATTCTCTTCCAACTGATAAAATAGGTTAGGTTGTGAAACTGCAAGGAGGCACTAAAAGCTTGAATAATCTCTCAAACTTTGCTTTGAGTCTAATAATTTTCGCACCTCTGTATTCTCACCTTAATGGCGTGTTAACAAAAGGAAACAAAAGAAAATGTAACTGCATTACACAGCTCATTCCGGTAGGCAGTCTATTCAACTGCTTTACCTTCGCTATCAGCACATGTGATCTTCTGCTAGCAAACGTTAAATGTACGCTCACCAGTTCTGGAAACCAGAGAAGTGTTTGGTCAGTGTAGTCGAAACTCCGATAACAAGGTTTTGTTACGGCGATGTTATAGGCCAGTGCTGGTCGGTTATGTGGCCATAGCGAGTGCATATCTCTTCCTTCTCCGGCACACACACCACCACAGTTTATTAATTAAACTGGATAACTGGGCAGAACGCTGCGAATTACAACACGATGAAGATATGCCTCTCCGAGAGGATCTGCTGATTATCACAAAACATGAACAAGGTAGAGGCCAAGTATTGGTGCAAACATTTAGTGCTTAAAACTGCATCAAACTATAATATGTCTCCAAATATGGTCCAAGTTTGTATAATTATTTATAGATTGGTAGATTAAGTTAATGGAGGGATAGAAATGTATATAAAGACAATGCCCACAACGATCGCGGAGGTCGTTGAGGTATGGGCTCGTGAATAGGAGGTCTGAGGTTCAAATCCCGCCAGAAGCATCTTCCCTGACTGAGGTTAGGTGCCCTAAACTTAGGCCTAGAACGTTTCCATCCCAAATTTGCTTTCGCAATTGTCATTTTTATTTCATGTATCACCAGCGTCATCGCCTATGGTGCACAGTGGACGTTAAACACTATTCAAGATAAGGAGATAACATTTCCGAAGGAATGTTTTGTTATTCTTTCACTATTGAAAACCACTGTTAGGCCAGTTAGGAACTAAAATTGGAATGATTTCTATCGGGAACAGCAGTCTTCACAATGCCTCCATACTACAATTTAAATTTCGTTTGTGTCATAAAACAGCATTAAATACTAAAATGGTTTCGACTTTTCGTTGAAAATGTCATGGAGTACCAAATAGATGTTGCTGTTGTTGCTCCAAAGAAAATGTGTGGAGAAGAAAGCCACGGATATATCATTTCAAGCATTTCAGCATCCTGTGTACGAGGGATCACGGGCTCAATTCCTGGCTGTAGGGTGGGAATTTTTCTCTATCCAAGATTATTCCTTATCCTCCCCGGAATCTGGAAGTATGAATGTGTAAGCGATCCAATATACAAAACATACACTATAACCAACCTTTCCAATACATGTGACAGGTGCGTATTTTCGGAGGAAATTCCGATTATGAATGGAACATAACAACTCGAATATCACCAGCAGGGACTTATCCTATAACGCTGGAAAAATGTCAACGTTACACTTGAGGCAGTATTTTTAACACTTCAATAATTTCAATTAAATTATATAATATGTAAATTCAATAACTGCCCGCCTTGAAGCAATGTGTGTATGTAATAGTTTGTAAAACGTATGTAACAGTCATTGCATATGCTTATATTATTGTAAACATGTTCAATAATGTTATGTGAATGCATTACATAATTTGATAATGTAGGAGCTGTGAGAAATAGGTTAAAAGTTTCTAACAACGGGGTAACCGTGAGGCAATAATGAGTAAGTAAGTTTAAATGCTACTAGAGCAGCAGCAATAATGTAATTTTGAGAGAGTTTAAAAATAGCCAATCAACAACCAGAAAAAGCTTTAGTTAAATGCAGGTATTCTATTGGAGTAGGATTAGCCAATCAGAGCCTTGAAATACAGAAATGTACAAGTTTAGACGGTTTAAATCAATTCAGTTGCCTCCAAACAGTGCTCATAACCAGACGTGTTGCTTCTAGACAGTGCTCATAACCAGACGTGAGATGTGTCCTCGAGAAATTAATTATGTTTTCGTGTGAGACGAAAATAGCATGCGTGTTAAAAAAAAGTGCAAGTATTAAATAAAATAATCTCACAGCTCTCGATATCAGTGAAGTGCTATTTAATTTGTGTCAAGGATTAATAAAAAGGAGTGAATTAAAACTTAAAATCTGTATAAGCCTACATTCTACAGTCGCACCAAAACCCTGCCTAAGAGAAACGTGTCTAACAATAATACTGACGCAGCCGAGGCAAACATAAATATAATATCTAAAGATACAGTCAAATTACAAAGTTAATAATTTTTTAAACTTGGGGCAAAGGGCACCTGAAAGTAAATTTGGGGCGAAGGCTACCGGAAATGTTTACCATACGTGCGGTTGCAACTACTACAAGCTCGGCTCCCCAACAATTGAAATATAATGCATCTTCTTCAAACTGGCTTTCAGTACGTCAAAGACGTCAACTTCTTCACACTTCAGTAACCTCTCATATATTGTTTACTTTTTGTGCACGACGATATCAGATTTAATTTCGTGTTCCTACCTTTGAGTAAAAAGCCGAGGTATAAAAATATTAAAGGGTCCGTAGCAAAAGTAAGCTAGTGTTTAAGAGTGATAACCACACACGAAAAAAAGTTGATTTCAATATCTGCTGGTTAGCTCAAGAGTTTTAAAAATGGCTCTACAGAACATATGACAAGATGAGAGTCTCTCCCGTTAACGAATATCCGTTTAAGGGCAGAGTGCGTTAGGGTGTAGCACGACCAATATTTCATGAAGGATAACGGACTAATAGAAACGGATATTCAGCAGAGAGGTGAATGAAATGCGTGCCCATAAAGCATGAACTCCATATGAAGGATCTAGTTTAATAAAAACTCGCGGAAACCTTTGATGCCCACATTCTAATAAAGCCAGCTTTAAGACTAGGTGGCCGAAGCTGAAGAGTGGCTTTTGACCTGTTGGCAAACACTGTATAGTTTTTTAAACTTAAATACTAATGTAATCTGGAGGTATTTTAAAACTGAAGAGTCACATTAACGTGACTTTCTCTTCTACAAACTATCATACAAAAGCATATTCGTGTATCTACTTCTTGTTCATCGAGATAAGCTTTCACTACGTCTGCACATTTCCTTGTACGAGTCGTGCCTTTTAAAATATCACAGTTTTTAAAAAATAACAGAACATTGTTTTCCAAATACTTGATTATCATTCATTACCTTACACCACTTCTCCACATAGTTACCGTCCTTATTCAGGCACTTGTAACGAGAAACCACTCTTTGTATGACTTCGACAAAGAATGATGCCACCTGTGATGAAAACCAAGTCTGCATTTCTTGTTTCACAACCTCATCGTCGTTCAAATGTTTTCCATCAACGAATTTCTGTAGGTGAAGAAACAGATGAAAATCGTTTGGTGCCAAATCCGGACTGTAGGGAGGGTAATCGAATTCTTCCCAACCAAATGATACCATCATATCTTGAGTTTGTTTGGCTGTGTGTGGCCGGGCATTGTCACTCATTATTGTTTCGCCATAAACCTCACACAACTGGAGATGAATTTTTACTAGCATAACATTTCTCGCATTCAAAAAACGAATCACTGATCTGATCTGATTTCACAGTCGGCGGGTTGTTCCATTCATTTGAACATCTCTAAACGCTCTAACAGGAAAACACAAAGTGAAAGATTGCATACAACTGTGTCTGTGTTAGTTTTCAAAAAAATAATTGCATCGTGTTAGCAAGTTTCATACTATTAAAAAGATTACAAAAAAGTAATACGAGACACTCCACAAACTGGAAGTATGTGAGTGAATGTGCAAATCTACAGTAAACGCGTTAGTTGTTTCTCAAGTCAAAGCCCCCGATATGACCATAGAGGTTAAACTGGGCTAGGCAAATTAAACAAAACAATGAATACAGTAGACTAAGGCAATACCCAAAGTTTCAAAAATCTTATGGATACATTCACATGACTTTCCCTACCCTCTATCGTTTATTAGTGGATATACAAACTTTCTTACTAAGCTTATTTTTCTATCTTCTACGTTTCAATCCAAATAAACAATTGTATAAATAGCTACATTACACATTTCGTTATGGATATAAAGAGAACAGCGATAGTCAAATGTTTAAGAACTGGACGCTATATGCTGGCCTTAAAATTCCATACTGTTTCCATGCAATCGCGAGAAACAACTAAATGTTGAAAGTACTTCAAGAGAATGGACCAAAAATGAACAATTTTAACCATTAACACGGACACACCAAAAATGTCGTATGCCACAAAAAATGTTTTTGAAATAATCTGTGTGTTTTATAGAGATCTGCATTTTTTGTATGTTTTTGTCTTTCGTTTATCGTTTACCAGTTACACTAGATTATACAAAATTCCTTCCGAATGAAGAGGGCTTCATAAACTATTCCCAGAAAATTCACGATACACGTTTTATTTGTCATGTAAATATCTTTAACACATCATATTTTAATTAAAATCGTTGGAGGCATTTTTTCGAAAACTTTCATATGTAAGGGGTAGTTGGGTGGGGGATTTTCTTGAAAACCTTTGTGTCGCATCTTTGAAAGGTACTGAAACTAAATACCAAGTTTGGTATTTATTTGACTTTTTTCTTTGAGTTATATTGTTCTCACACACTCCTACATACACAGACACACTGATCTTTTTCTAAAAATGCTCTCCTTTTCTTTTTAGTTCGTGGGGCTTCAAAACACGGCTTTCCGGTGAAATATCGACATCGAATTTTTGGGTAGAATGCAATACTTCCCTTACTTACTATACTTAGTAGTGAAAGTAGAAAGCGGGTCGATATGTGAAGGATTTGGAATTCCACTTTCTTTGCATGGCCGTGAGAATAAACAAATAGGGACTTCTCAGTTTTCAAACCGATGAGAAAGAATATCTCGGAAATGGTGAAGTAAAAAGAATGTATTTGACATGAACTATGTGTTTAAATGAGAACTACAGCTTTTATATAATAAGGTTTTGTCTATCAATGTTGAAATAGGACAATATTAACAGTGAAGAGTCAATTGATAAAATAAATGGTTGTGAACCATGAGGCATCTCCGCTGATGATGAGGCCTTGATAGCCTCGAAACGATCGTCCATCTTTTACCATCATGATGTAAGTGAAGGCTTTTAATATCATTTCGACTCATTTATTTTATCACGGTTTTGCCTACCTCTTTAACTTAACCAGTTGTAGAGAATTATACAGAATTTCTTCCGAATGAAAAGGACTTTATAGGCTATTCCCAGAAAATTCAGATATACCTGCATTTTATTTGTGATGTAAATATTTTAAATGTATACTATGTTAATCAAAATCAAAATGTTCATCTATAAGTTGGTTTGGGGTGGAGAATTTTCTAGAAAATCTTCGTGTTGTATCTTTGGAAACTTAAATACCAATACAATAAATACACTTTTATTGTATCTGCTGTTCAGACACACACACATATGCGTAAAAGTACTTATTTTGGATTCAAGGGACATAAAAATGTTTATTTCCAGTGAAATGTTAATACTGAATTTTTGAGTGGAGTACAATGCTTCCTCTGTGTGTGTCTGTGTATGCGAACAGCGCAACTGAAAAACGAAAAGTTGGTTAAATACCAAACTTGGTATTTAAGTTCAGCATATTCCAAAGAATGTAATACAAATATTTTCAACAAAATCCAACACAAACTGCCGTCTACATGAAAAAATCTTTATTTTATAAAAAATGGCTGTAATTATTTTGTTTAAAACATGCCTACAATATTTACACATCTTGAATTTTCTGAGAATAGCCTCTTTATTCTGAATTGCTTTTATATAGTTTGCAAATCGCAAGCGATACATGAAAATGTAGATTCATTAAAACACAAAATTATAAGTCAAATAAAGACTTGTAGCAATAGCCATTTCCGAGACATTTTTTTTCCAAGTGGTAGGTCGCTATTCATTTATTCTCTTTGTCATGCAAGCAGCATGGAATTTCAAAGCCACCACATAACGACATGTTTTTTAAAAGTCTGATTATCGCTTTGGTCTACTGTATTCTGCTTATACCTAGAACGAATGTGTAAAAAAGATTTATCTCAATAACAATAAGTAGAGAGAAGAATAAGCTTTTGTAAGAATAATTTGTGTAAGAGCGAATAGAGAAGACATGTGAATGCAATACATCCAAACTTTTAAAATGGAAGCGAAGCTTGAAGTCACTGTATTTTCTGCATTAAGTTTGAAAATGGAAGTATGTGGGTAGCGATATTTCAGAAAATATTTGTCCATTTCTTGGTAATCCCATATACAAGTGCAGCGTTAGAAAAAAGGCACGGGTAATTCCATGAACGTACAATAACAATAAAAGCCGAATTGAAATACTATTGTCCCCTTGTATAAATAAACAATGTGGCTAATGTTTGATTGATAGCATAAAAACTTAATGCACCGCCCGGGAATCGAACCCGGCTCACAAGAATGGGAATCTTGCATGATACCACTACACCAGCGGTGCTACTTGTACTAAAACTAATGCTCCACATTTTTATGTTATCGATTAGCGGCTTAGCACGATATGCTATGAGGATGGGCATTTGAGTTACCGTGAAGTAAGCTTAAACTTTCTTCTTTAACTGCTAATCGAGTTTTCGGCGGTAATACACGTTTTGAGGTCTCTAAAATCCAAAAGTATTCTTAGAAGAAGTTCCCTGTGCGTGCGTGCGTGTGTGTGTGTGCGTGTGTGTGTGTGTGTGTGTGTGTGTGTGTGTGTGTGTGTGTGAACAGCAAAACCCAAAAACGAAATAACGGATAAATACCAATCTTGGTATTTAAGTTCAGTATTTTTGAACACAAGGGATTTTCAAGAAAATCCTCCAAACCAAGCTATGTATGAATTTGTATTCTTAATTTTCTCAAGAATCTCTCTAACAGTTTCGGTTAAAATACGCTTTATTATGAATAATTTTCTTTATTCTTGTATAACCTCTAAACCACAAGAGATAGATAAAACCTATTATACGAAAAATGCAGATTTTCTTAAAATACCGGAATTTGTCAACAGGTTTGTAGCGTTAAGTATGTCCGAGATATTCTTCGGTATTTGTATGGTTTTTATCACACATTTTTGAAAGCAACTTTAATTTACAGAAAAAAGATAAAGACAAACGATATTGGACAGAGAAAACCATGTGAACGTAACACAACATATTTATGTAACACCTGATTATTACACCGACATATTATAATTTAAACCAAATGTTAAATGTGAAATCAAAAACCAGAACTTGGAAACTTCTCTCTCAGAGGAAAAACCACCGTCACCGCAATTTTAGGTATTATATGAAAATAATCCCCTTGACTTAAAGCAGTTAGGTGATTTTGTATAGATACAACAGAAACAAAAATGTTGTAAACCCGGCGCAATTTTCAAAACCTTCTTAAAATAGTAACATGACGAATTTTTAAAAACGCCAAAGAGCATAATCTGAAATACCGTTTATTCTTTCTGGATATTAAACATCAGGAATGTTTCTGATAATTTGGCTTCTAGAATTCCTTTAAGTATAAACGGATACTTCCTGATGTATTGTAAGTCTTAAAAGTGTGTTTACATTCATAGCTTTAAGTACAAAGACAAGATACTTTTTTTCTGTGTATTGCAACTTTCGTTTATTAAAATTTATGTTAATCAGTAACTTATACGGGGAATAATTATTAATTTTAGATGTATAACAATCTTTTAAAAGGTCTCACAACTGTCACGTGGTTAAATCCTGTTACGTATAGCTTTGCTTCCGTAACTATGACATGCACAGTTACTTCTCATTGGCTATCGTGGCATAGGTTTTTATGCAATTCAAAATAGCTCCTTATTTAACTTGATCGTTTGCCTTAATATCTTCGAAGAGAACTGACATATTTACATGTTCATAAAGTATGAATCAAATACATTATTTGCTTGAGTTAAGGTATCTGGAATGCACGTAAATACTTATCAACAAATAGGTAAGAGGATTCTTTGGTTTTAACCTGCCTCTCGTTATAATGAAAACAAGTGCACCAACCATAACAGTCTTTATAGAAGAATACATGTCAGATTCACAAGGTTATAAGTAAATAGGTTACATCATTTCCTGAAATGCTATAACCCAAATAAAACAATGAGATTTTTACATGTTTACAGGACTGTGAATCTTAACTAGAATCAACCTTATAAGATTCGTGTAATTAAATCCAGGGCGTTTCACTTGGATATTGCAGGTACAGATTCAGTCATCGTTCTTTTAGGCGACTAGTAAACTAAAATTTCATCTTATGTTTTAAAGCGGTAAATTGAACATTTCATGTTAATAGAGGAAACGCCGAAACGTATCGAAATAAGAATGTATGTTTATTGTAAAACTGTAGTATCAGTGCCATTATGCAATAATATGATGATAGTTATTATTATTATTTTTTTTTTTTGTTATCCGATAGTAGGAAAGGTTTAACATCTTGGGGTCGGAACAGGCCGTTCAGAAATAATAAAATTATTATTAGTAGTACTATTATTACTTTTAAGTTGGTGGTATATAAAAGCTTATGCGCCAAAATAATTACTGAACCAAAGAAACAAACAACGAAATAACCTCTTGACGACAATAATTCAGTGATAGAATAATAACTTTCGATCTCTTGTCCATGCGTTCTTCGGAAGAAACTTAAGTATAAATATCACAGCTGTTGTGCGCTTCAGCGTTGCAGGTAACTAATTTCTCACATAGCCCTCTCTCAACAACAGACTGTTCGTAAAGTTCCTCCGTGGTGTAGCCTCTAGTTCCCGAGGTCGTGGGTTCAAATCCGGCGGAGGGTGATGGATTTTTTCGGGCGTAAAAATCCTTAGCATGGCTTCCTTCGGAAGGGAAGTAAAGCCGCTGGTCCCGTGTCGTAGATTTACGGCACGTAAAAGAACCTCATGCCTGATAAAGTGGTCTCTGAGCAAAATTACGGGTTACAATATAGAATGGGACTCTAAGAACCACAGTAGTTAAAGTGTCCATAAATAAAATTCAGTTTAACTGTTCGTAAAAAATATATTGGCTACTAATACCTGTTGAACATGGTAATTACAATAGCAAGGTTCACCAACATTAACCATTTTGGTGAACTTGTTCACCGTAAAGAAACAAAAATCTGATGTGAAACATTGACATGGCTTTCTCTACCCTCCATGTTTGTTAATGGGTATACAAGCTATTCTTACTAAAGCTTATTCTTTTATCTACTACATTTTAATCCAAATGAGCTTTCTCAGAAATAGCTGCATTACATATTTCGTTATAGGTTTAAAAGGAGCAGCGATAGTCAAGGATTTAAGAACTGGACGCTATACGCTGGCCTTAAAGTTCCATGCTGCTTCCATGCAATCGTGAGAAACAACTGAATGTTGGCAGGACTTTAAAAGAATAACGAAGTAATGAACAATACAAAGCATTAATAACGCATATCTCAGAAATTTCTCATGCCGCAAAAAATCCTATTTGAAATAAATTGTATGTTTTAAAACGATATGAATTTTTGTTTGTAGTACGCTTTCGTCTATCGTTTACCATTTACACAAGCTTATACATAATTCCTACCAGATGAAGAGGACTTCACAGCCAATCCCCAGATGATTCAAGATAAACATTTTATTTGTCACGTAAATATTTTAATATGTGATATTTCAATCAAAATCTTTGGAGCCATTGTGTAGGAAATAAAACACTTCGAAAAATGTTCATATAAAGGGTAGTTTGCGGTGGAAAATTTTCTTGAAAATCTGTGTGTCGCATCTTTGAAAGGTGCTGAATCTAAATACCAAGTTTGGTATTTATCCGAATTTTTATTTTTGAGTCATTCTGTTCACATATACATACGCGCGCGCGTGAGAATATTTTTCTAAACATACTTTTTCTTTAAGGGGCCTGAAAACATATTTCCGTGAAATCTCGAATTTGGGTGGAATAGAATACTTCCTCTACTTACTATATGTAGTAAGAAAATAAAAAGCAATAAATTAAGCTCATACATATTTACAAATAAAAATGAAATAAAGTCCCAAATATTATTTAAGTGGGAAAATTTAACTATCAAATATTATTATATTTCATGTTTGCTATAATAAATATATCAAAAACAGGAAGATTTGATTTATTTCATGCACATACGTGCAGTAAAACGGACAAAACACGCAGGTAGGTTAGGTTACTAGCACTGAATGCAGGAAATTCAAGTTTCCATCATCACAGAATGAAGGGAAGCGGATAAAAAAAAAGCACTATCGTCGAAAATAGTAATTTGTTTTACATCACAGATGCTCATACACGTGCTGGGTGCTGCGAACTTTGCATTCCTTCAGAGATTAACGTTTCGGCGCTGCGTGGCGTGTTTACTGCCCACATTCACAAATAATTAGAACTGCAGGCACTCCCCTCTTACACCATTAATTATAAACAGAAGAGCGGAGAGCTTACCAGGTAGATTCCGGTATGATAATATTTTCAAAACAACGTTTAAATTACGAGCCAGTTTAAAATACGCTACGATGCACACGCTTAATCCTTTGTGGTCCAATTCTTGCGTAAATAATGCAACTTGCGGTTTCCAGCGCATAGCCCACGCTTTAAATGCATTTGTAGCTAAGTTTCCACGCGTTTAAAGCAATTTCTTCATGGCTGCAAAAGTATTTATACAGCATATTTTGGCCGCAACAGCTATTTACCTTACAAATTGTAATAAGATTGGTTAAGTGCCATAAAATGGTTCATTACGTAACTATTGTATAAACAAATACGATGAAAGCTCATTTCTTTAAACTGTTATTACTTTTTATTCTCTCTGTCGCTTATCTATGGTTGAGTTTTATTTATGAATACACTTTAACTGCTGCGTCCCATTCTATATTGGGCGTGAAAGACCCGGTAATTTTGCTCAGAGGCCTCTTTATCAGACTTGAGGTTCTTTTACGTGCCGTAAATCCATGACACGGGATCACCGGCTTTACTTCTCTTCCGAAGAAAGCCATGCAAGTATTTTTACGCCCGAAAAAATCCATCGCCCTCCGCCGGGTTTTCAACCCGCGAACCTTGGGAATTAGAGGCTAGCATGATAACGACAACACCACGTACGGTAGATGAACTGTATTTTACCCAAAAAAATCGTTATCGAGATTTCACCGGAAATACAGGATGTCTAGAAACTAAGTATTAATTTTGTGGAAATAATGATTGTATTGTTATGTTATAGTAGCATATGCTTATCACATGTTACGTTCACCATGATCACTAGTCACATCGCGACAGTACTCCCATCTATTGGCTGTAGCACGAAAGGAATTCCGGAGCATTTTGTGGTATTAATAGCTGCTGCTATCTAATTCGGTCTCGGAGCTCCGCAAATGAGCGCGTTGGCGAAACATATGCCCTTTAATAAATCCCGAGACAACGAAGTCCATCGGTGTGAGGCCGAGAGAACGCACCGCCCAGATCATGGGTTCTGTGCTTCAAGAAACACATCATTCAAAAACGTACGAACATCTATGGCATAATGGCATGGTGCTTCGTCCTGTTTAAAGTAAACAGTGTCCACCGTGATGACAAACTGTCCCAGCATATCCACATACATGACCCCATTGTTCGTGTATTCAGCAAAGAAAAACGTGCTGTAAATTTTGTCAGTGGTTATTCCCATCCACACATTAACTAGATAGAGCCTTGCTGGAATTCCAGGCGCTCCACTGGTGATATATCAGCCCAGATGATATGATTATGTCGGTTAACCTTCCAAGCATATGCTCATACGCCCTGTCAAATCCTCGTCATGTAATTGGTGCAGAATCTGCAGATGGTGCATGTTTTTTCCAGTATGTATCGCAAACATTTATATGAAATGTCCACTTGTCCAGTTCCATCGGCAATCGCCGCAACAATTTTGGATTGCTTTCAATGGATGTCGTAATGCCCTCAATTCGGTCAGCAGAGGTTGATGGATGGCCTTGTCCAGGCTCGTTGTTTCAATGCACTTAAACGTTTTCAGTATTGTTGAATTGTGTTGTCAGTAGGTTCAGGTTGTAGTGGTATTTAAGCCGATAAAATGTCTTAAGAACCACCTTAAAAATTTTAGATACTCAAAGACTAACAAAATCTGATGTGTTACACTCACATGACTTTCTCTACTCTTGTACAAATTATTTTTACAAACGCTTATTCTCCATCTACTTCATGTTAATCGAGATAAACATTTGCAGAGTCTATCTTATTGCTAATTTTCTTGTAGATGTAAGGGGAATATATATTTACAAGGGCAATATAGAAATACAGTAGCTTTTAAGCACATACATATCTCTTAATAGCTGATTGCTAGGTGCAGCACCATTGCCTTTGGCACAGATTATAAATCTTTGCATATCCAAGACAAAAAAATCTGATGTGTTACACTCACATGACTTTCTCTACTCTTGTACAAACTATTTTCACAAACGCTTATTCTCCATATGCTTTATGTTAATCGAGATATCGAGATGTCAATCTTATTGGTAATTTTATTGTAGATGCAAGGGGAACATGGTAGCTTTTAAGCGATAGTCAAATCCCTGGTTGCTATGTGGAGCATTCCATTCTGTTTGCATATCCAGGACATAAAAAAATGAATAAATAATTTGAGAAAAAGTATAAGTATTGGAAAATTTAAGGGAATAACAAGCAATATCTCGAAAATGATTCACTCAACAACAAAAAATGTATATGACATAAATTGTGTATTTTAACGCGATCTACATTTTTTGTGCAGTAAAATTTTGTGTATCTCTTATGGTTTACCAGTTATGCAAAAGTCGTTCACAATAAAGAATACTTTTGGAGACACTCCCAGGAAATGCAAGATATACAGTTTATTTGTCATAAAAATATCTTAAACATATGATATTTTAATCAAAATCGTTATAGCCATTTTTGAGAAAATTAAAATTTTCGAAAAATGTTCCATGTAAAGGGTAATCTGGGATGGGGGATTTTCTTGAAAACCTTCGTGTCGCATCTCTAGAAGATACTGAACCTAAATACCAAGTTTGGTGTTTATCCGACTGTTCGTTTCTGAGTTATGCTGTTCACAGACGCACACGCACACACACTCACACACACACACACACACACACAGACACACACACGGACATGTTTCCAAAAATGCTTTTTTTGGATTCAGGGGGTCTCAAAACATGTATTTCCGGTGAAATTTCGGTATCGAATTTTTGGGTGGAATACAATACTTCCCCTACTTACTATACGTAGTAGAGAAAGTAAAAATACCATCTAAAATAACCAGAGGGTTAAAAATGTATATGTTACGTAAAACTTTTGATTTGAAAGTAAGAGAAAAATCCAACTCAATGAAAGGGAAAAACATGAACATATAAGTTATTTGATTTGTGTGTATAAAATTGTATTTAGAATTATTACGCTATGCTTAGTATTTATATTGTGTTTAAAAGAGTTAACCAATAAATGCATAAAAATAATTAGTAACGCATTGTTGGTAAATTTGAAGTGTCACAAGCAATGAAGAAGGCCATGGACATATGTATACTTAAAATGGCGAAAACGTTTTGAAATAGAAAATAAAATCCACGGAATGTAAAGCCATCCGTGTACGTGTAGTAATAAAACCCAAACAAAAGTGATTAACAAGTATTATAAGAGATCTATATAACAAAATAATAAACCAAAGAGAACAGAAACGGAAATGTGGGAAAGTGTAAAATATGCACAAAAGTTATGGGAGTCAAGAAAACTCGTATGCAAAATAAGTCCATATTAATGATTAAAAAAGATATAAAGAGGTATATATATTATAACAGTGCATTTTACGTAATATTTAACAATTACACGCTTATTTCAGTCAAGTATTGAGAGAAAATCAGTTTTACGAATTATCAAATAAAGTATTTGGTATTGAATTATCTACTTTATATAAGATGCAAAGTTCCTGTTGAACTTTCGTATACAGACCGCTAAACATTACATAAAGTATACGAATAATAAATAATAATGGCAACCCTGAGAAAAAGTAATAATTAAAGCTATTGTTTCATACCAAACTAACTTAGAAACCTATACAGGATGGACTATTTAAGTTGAGACTGTACAATATCTCGAAAACTAACCGTTGCAGAAAGAAATGTCTTTGATAAAAGTCGCTTGATATAATGGGGGAAAGTAAATGCAATTCAGTTTTATTTGGAAGACGTTGCGAAGATCGTTTTATGGTCAATTTGAATTAACCCTAATTGTAGGTTCCCATTTTAAAAAGTTAAGTTGACCCTAAATGACCATTACAAGTCCTCCAAACAAACCACGATTAGTGGCATTTACTTTCCCCCATAACATCAAGCAACTTTTATGAAAGACATTTCTTTCTACACCTTAGTTTTGGAGATATTGTACAGTCTCAACTTAAATAGTTCACCCTGTATATATCCATGTTAACAAAAGTTCCATATGTATCCATGGAAACCGAAGTTCAACAAACTTAACAAAAATTGTTAAGATCAGATTCTCAGTTGTACAGGGGAACGGTCTGACGACTGAGCCCAGCAGCAACCTTTCAACATTGGTGACCGACTGCCAAGATTAAATTAAATTAAATTGAGTTTTATTTATGGACGCACTTTAACTACTATTATCCTTAGCGTCTCATTCTATATTGGGCGTGAAAGACCGGTAATTTTGCTCAGAGGCCTCTTCATGAGGCTTGAGGTTCTTTTACGTGCCGTAAATCTACGACACGGGACCACCGGCTTTACTTCCCTTCCGAAGGAAGCCATGCTGAGGATTTTTATGCCCAAAAAATCAATCGCCCTCCGCCAGGTTTGAACCCGCGACCTCGGGAACTAGAGGCTAGCATGGTAACCACTACACCACGGAGGACGACACAGAACATATGTTTAGCTACGTCGCGAAGCGAATGCATCATTTCCAGCAATAACTACAAATTTATATCTACAATACACTAGCATACATACATTACCCCTACACCCCTGTTTCTATAAAATCTATATTTAATTTCTGGACTCCTGTACAACATTTAGGTACATACGCAAAAATGCTTTAGGAGAAAGTTCACGTGTGTGTATGTGTATGAGAAAGTAAGAGAAAGAGAGAGCAGCATAACTAAAAAAATCTGATTGGCTGCACTTACATGACTTTCTCTACTCTTCTACAAACTGTTTTTACAAACGCTTATTCTCCACCTACTTCATGTTAATCGAGATAAACGTTCGCAGAAACTATCTTATTGCTAATTTTCTTGTAGGTGCAAGGGGAATTGGTAGGCTTTAAGCGATAGTCAAATATTTTAAGAGTTGGTTGCTATGTGGAGTATTCCATTCTCTTTGCAAGTTCAGCAGATAAAAAGAGAATAACGAATTCCCCTTGGAGGAAAAGTATGGGTATTGGAAAATTGAAACAAATAACAAGGAATATCTTGGAAATGGTTCACTGGACAAAAAAGTGCATATGACATAAATTGTGTGTTTTAACGAGATCTACATGTTTTGTGTAGTAAAATTTTGTATATCTGTTACGGTTCTCCAGTTATGCAAAAGTCATTCAGAATAAGGAGGATTTTGGGGACATTCCCAGAAAATTCATGATATACATTTCATTTGCTATAAACATATATTAAACATGATATATTTCAATCAAAATCATTAGAGCTATTTTTGAGATAATCATAATTTTCGTAAAATGTACCATGTATAGGGTAGTCTGGGGTGGGGGAATTTTCTTGATAATTTTCGTGTCACATCTTTGTGAGATAGTGAACCGAAATACCAAGTTTGGTATTTATCCGAGTTTTCGTTTTTGAGTTATGCTGTTCACAGACACACACAGACCGGAAGCCTTTTCTAAAAATGATATTTATTTGGATTCAGGCGGCCTCAAAAAATATATTTCCGGTAGTATACGTAGTAGAGAAAGTAAAACCAAACTAGAAACTGAAGTGACTGGGAAATTCAAGTAGTTCACATTAGTGAAGTGACAGTGAGTGAAAACTAAGTGAAGTCCCAGTGAAAATGAACCAGTTCAAAGCAGTGACAGTGAGAACTGAGAGAAGTGACAGTTGAAAAACTGAACAGTCACACAATCGAATTTTTTAGTGGAAAGCAATGCTTCCTATACCTACTAGGATTGCATTGCAATCCAGAACTGCTAAAATTATATTGTTGTACTTTTAAGATGCACATCACAAAGCAGGAGGATTTAAGTGAATAAGTTTTAATGCACATAATAATAGCAACTAAGAGCTCTAATTGCAGATTATGAAATACTAGAGAATTTGATTTCATTTTTGTGCGTGTTTATAACTGAAGCTCTTGTGTTAAAATCTGAAATAAGAAGTCGCGTCGATACAGAAACGGAAATGAAACATCTTTAAAATTCATAGATAAGGGAAGATGTAAGAAACTAAATACAGATTTAATGGTCATCTCTGCTCTGTAAGTAATAAACAAGATATTGAAAACAAATCCTCATTGCGAATTAATTGAGCAAAACTAATAACAGGCAGAATTATGGATAAACAAGAAAAGCAGCTACTTGAAAGTATAATAAAGGGAATAAAGGCGTATTGTCTAAAGAAAGAAGGAAGCATTTAGGCCTTATAGCTCCATTGTCTTCTTTTGGTGAAGAAAGAATTTCTTGTTTACTGTGTATCTCCCATGAAACTTAATGCTTCTTGTAGAGTCTAATTATTTAGCTCCCTCAGATTGCAGAAATAAGTATGCTTTTTATTTCCTTGGCAGTTAACTCTTCGTTTCTTTTCAACGACTGGAATGTTTGAAATCCGTTTCCATCAACGGATAAGAAATATAAGAACAAAAGATGGAAAATAAAACTATTTGAACATAACAGTGCTGCTAATGGCTTGAGGGATATTAAACAGCAAACAATATATATATATATATATATATATATATATATATATATATATTCACAACTAAACAATTTTAAAAAAAGTGTTTTTAAAGTGTTCTATTATTGGACGGCTGCATTTCAAATAGTACAAAACTGTAGATAAGAATTCTGAAGTAACGTACATCTAATGTGTTACATTTACATGACTTTCTAGACACTATTTATTCTTGCAAAGGCTTATTTTTCTACTTGATCTTAATCGGATAAATGTCTGCGGAAATGGTTTAATTGTGCAGTTCGTTTTAAGTACTTTACACATCAGGCGAAACAAAATAAATTTGCCTTAACACTTTTTAAAAATCTTAAGTGTTACGTTCTGAGGCAGTATTTTATATCATAACATGCTGCGAATGCCAGAGTTATTTTAGTGTAAATTAATATTATTGTATGTACGGTGTTTTAGATGTTTTTTAGCCATAAGTATTGTTAGGAAATAAGTTTACACGGCCTCACTGAAACTGACAATAGAAGTGGGGTAACAATAAACCGAGGAGGTGAGTTGTTTATCACTAAGAAGAGACAAACAAATGACGTCAGGGTAGAAATGGAGGGAATATCTGAGTATATATGTTAGTAGTAGTGATTGGCTGACAAAACAGACGCTAAAGTGAGCGCGATTTGGTAACCAATAGCAGCTCTATTATAATGTTCAGGCAATTCGAGGTGAAGGAGTATATATTCTCGAGCCATAAGCAAGTATCGCGCAGTTCGGAAGAATCTCTCACGAGGTGCACGTCACGTAATCCTGAAGAATCTCTCGCGAGGTGCACGTCACTCAGTCCTAAGGAATCTCTTACGAGGTGCACGTCGCAAAGTTAGTTACAAAATGCGAAGTACGCGAAGTAATTGATGCGCGGCAACTAAAACGACTGTAGTTACATTCGGAAATATCTCAGTTTGTCAGCCGTGTATAAAGATTAAATATGTGAATTATTAATTAAGTGTGACGGCAATAGAAGTGTAGAAACAAATTATTTTATCAGTGTTATCTTTTAGCAACAACTCCTTTCCGTTCACATGCCCTGCATAGAGACACTTGCTCGACTGAGCTGTAATAGCTAGCCGGAGGACAATGAACCCAAATTTAAAATAGTAAAACAAGAGGCGCTCAACAAATAATATAACACGAGCCATGAAAACTGCGACAGTTCACATAATTTTTCTCTGCCCCTACATTTATTAGTGGGTATAAAAATCGCTCTATGAAATCTTATTTTTCTGTCTGCTTCATCTTAATCGAGAAGCACCTTTGCAGAAATAACTACATTACACTTTTCCTTACAGATACAAAGGGAATAGCAGTAGTCAAATGTTTAAGAACTCGACGCTATACACTGGCCTTAAAATTAATACCGAAACACTCACCAGGGGGGACTGTGCACCCATGCGACCCTGGGAGGAGGGTGTCATCGAGTGACTCTCCCTCCCCCGAGAGCCTTTCCTGTAGGCCGGCAGCTGAAAATTAAATTCGCTCCTCCCCCATTACAAGGTGGAAGTGGATACGCCACTTACGCGCGTCAACCCCAAAAAAGGGGAAGACTACTGAGACCTCGGTGGGAACGACAGCAACCTAGCAGACTGTCTATCGTCTATCCAGGGCGGTACCGGAGGACCTTGAGGCGTCTCACAATCCCGCCTGGACGGAAAACAGCACAGACGTACCCAATCTCCCATGGGTATCGGGAACCACTGCTCCGCCGAGTCCAACTCAATACAAACGACATCCTTACGAGTGGGGCTCGGACGTTTGGCTCAGCGTACTTCTAGTGATGTCCGCAGCGCACGCAGCTGAAGGGGTCGGAACCCGCCCTCCCCTTACCGGGACCACGAGAAACAACTTAATGTCGACAGGGCTTCAAAGGAATGACAATGTATTGAACAATTGGAACCATTAATAACGGATATTTTGGAAAGGTCTAGTGCCGTAAAAAAAATTTATAGTAAAATAAATTGTGTTTTAAAGATATTTTTCTGTAGTACGTTTTCATCTAGCGTTCACGTTTAGCAGTTATACAAGAGTATACCAAAATCCTTACGAATGAAAAGAACATCACAGGCTATTCGTAGAAAATTCATGATTACCTTTTATTTAACATGTAATTGTCTAGCCATTTAAAAAAAAGTTCAAAAAAATCCTATGTAAAGGTAGTTGGAGGTTGGAGATTTTTATCAAAATCTTCGTGTCACATCTTTGTAATATACTGAACTGAAATACGGAGTTTGGTGTTCATCAGACTTTTCGACTTTGAATTGTGCTGTGCTGTTCACAGACACACCTATAAAACATACATACGGACCATTTTCTAAAAATGCTCTTTTGGATTAAGAGGGCCTCAAAACATGCATTTCCGGTAAAATCTCGGTATTAAATTTTTGGGTGCAATGCAATACATTGTCTGCCTACGTGGTAGAATGTAAAAACTGTAAAGTATTGGAAAATTCAATCAATAACGAATATCTCGAAAATTACTACTACCAGAAAAATTTTATTTATCAATTATAAGCTTTTACAAGACTAAATTTTTGGTGTGGCGAGTTTTTGTTTGTCTGTTATGGTGTATTCCTAACAGGAAATTGTACAAAGTTCATTCAAAATGAAATGGATTAGCAAAAAATTCAGGATATACATTTTATTAGCCTTGCAGACATATTAAACACTTGGCATCTTAACCAAGATCGTGATGAAAAATAATGAATATTTTTCAATATAACGTTTTTTGGGATGAAAGAATTTTTTCGTGTGGAATCCTTTGAAGACGCTGAACTTAAACACCAAGTTTGGTATTTATCCGACATTTCGTTCAGTAATTCTAATCACACACGAACTTTTCTAACAAATTTTCGATTGCATTCTTCTCACTGTTCAGCAAACTAGACTTACAAACGCTTATTCTTTTATCTACTTTGGTTAATCGAGATAAACTTCCCTGACACTTTCCGTTTTAGGTACAAGAGGGATGGAGATACTGAGATTCTTAAAGAACTGATCACTATGTACGGGTTTGAAATCCATGTTCCTTGCATGACCACGACAAAAAACGAATAGCGATAAGAATTTGAAAATGCAAACCTATAGCAAAGAATATTTCCGAAATTACTAACGTCACAAAAAATTTATGTGCTTTAATGAGATCTGCATTATTTCTGTAGCAGTATTTTATCTATCTCTTACGGTTTACCAATTACACAAAAGTGATTGAGAATAAAGGGGACTTCACAGGCTATTCGCGGAAAATTCAAGATAAACATTTCATTTGTCATGCAAATAACTTAAACATGTGATGATGTGGCACATAAGTGGGTATTGTCATACCAGACACATTATAGCGTCGCATTATCGACGGCTGATTTGTTATTTCTTTCGGCTTTTTGGAAGTTCCGTCTGGCATGACACTCCCCAGCTCTAGCCAGGGTTGGAGAGGGGGAAATAGATGTTTAGCGTTACTTCTTTGTGTGTTTGAGCGTCACTTGTTGAGTACGTGTATAAGAAGTAGGTCGCGTGTGTGAGGCATCTCCCCTCAATCCTTTATTCCCCTGTGTGTAATGTAGGGTCACTAATTGTTTTATTAATAAATCACAGGTAATGTGAATGATGTGAAATTTGTGTATAATTTGTTGAAAACCCCACGCCTTCATCGGAATGTAGTCACCAAGATCCTGGTCCTCTCGCCGTTTGTTGCTACGCTTCCACCATGTGCGTGTTGGGGTGATCAAAATTTAATAATTTGGTGGGAACCTTTTGGCCCTCGCCCCAGAATGTAACAATATTCCAATCAAATCCCCTCTAGTGTCCACGGAGACTACTCTTTCCTTTGGGCAAGCATCCGCGGCATGTGTCCGACAACGCCATATATCACAAAACCAAAAGCACACCTGAAAGATGAGAAGGAAATAGAATGCGTAATGCTATTTTTGGCGGAATGAAATATAATAAACAATACATGTAGTGTAAAGAGTAGTTTGAAGTGGGAATGTGTGTGTGTGTAATATAGACACATAGAAACTAAGGTTACAAAGCCTGCAGTGAAACGTGTACATTTTATTTCATTCAACCAATACAGCCAACTGATAGTACATACATTAGCTTACTTTTCGACATAGTCTCCATATCGGTTTAGGCACTTCTCCCTTCGTGGGGTGACTTTGAATATTCCCTCCTGGTAAAAATCCTATCCTTGCATGTTCAGTCATGTTGTCGCGAAGTGTTTAACCTCCTCTTCTGAATATCGCGGTTACATATTTTGTTCACAAAAATCAAATAACGGAGCGGATTTCTTTGCGAGACCAGTTTTCCAAACGCGTCACAATTTGTGTTTACCTGAAACTAGCGCTGTAGGTGGCGGGTTGCTGAAAGTCTGCACATTTGTCAACCGCATGTTTTAGAATTACCACACACTACTAATTTCTCTATAACGGACGAAACTTCAAGAATATCGACCTTATAACCTTAATATCTGATCACCCTTCGTGTGTGTGTATGTATGTATGTATAATATTAGCATTCATATCACATCTATGGAAGATACTGAACTTAACTATCTAGTTTGGTTTAACCGGTTTTTCGTATTGTAGTTATGCTGTACACACCTATTGCATCTTCGCAATAAAACAAATAGTCATTTATTATTTATTGATTATGAAAGGCGTTTGATAAAGGTAAACGGTCAAAACTATAGGAAATACTACTTCAAACAGGATACCCTCCACAATTAATAAGAGGTGTATGCAGTCGAGGGTGAGAGCTATCACCCACCCTTGTGAATATATATCTTAAAGATGCTATTGAAAATGGCTGAATGTGTTACATTGTAATTTTATTATTAATGAATCACTTATGAATTGTTAATTGTTTGCGGTTGAGCAACTGGTAATGGCTAATTCACAGAATAACCTACAGATGGCTGCACATGAGTTATGTAAAATAACAAAAGAATATAACCCTAAAATTTTACAAAACTAAAACAAATACGTTTATCGGATCCCTACATAAAAGATCAAAAATTGTAATTGACTCACGAATTATTGAACAAGTGAGCAGCTTAGAATATTTAGAATCTAAAATATCATACTACAAAAGCAAAAAAAAAAAACTAAATAAATACGGATATGTTTGTGAAACCACAAGAAGATGCCTAAACAATAACACAATAAAGAAACACAATTAAAGCTTTATAAATAAGCACATTTGCCAATATTTATTTATGATGCAGAGAAAAAGGAGAGTAGAAGCGTCAGAAATGAGGTTTATAAGATGGTATGTGTCTAATTGAAAACAAAAAGGGTGAATAAATAAAGAAGATAGCTTGGCAGAAAAGGAATACTACACCATATAGACAATTTCGTAAGAATTGGAAAGAACATTTAGACAGTACGGATGAAAGTCTTAGGTAAGAGTGCGCTTAATTATGAACCGCAAGGAAAACGGAATATAGGCCGTCCAAAATTAAGATGTAGTAAGTGTTTCTAATGGGGACGGAACGGACCTGTGACTCAAACCCTGTGGATAATGATGATGCTGTACACATACATACACTCCGTCACTCATGCACCTTCTAAAAACCCTTTTTACTTTCTCTACTACGTATAGTAAGTAGGGGAAGTATTGTATTCCACCCAAAAAGTCGATACGGAGATTTCACCGGAAATATGTGTTTTGAAACCCCCTGAATCCAAAAAAAGCATTTTTGGAAACATGTCCGTGTGTGTGTCTGTGTGTGTGAACAGCATAACTCAGAAATGAACAGTCGGATAAACACCGTACTTGATATTTAGGTTCAACATCTTCCAGAGATAATACATGAAGGTTTTCAAGAAAATCCCCCCACCCCAGATTACCCTTTACATGGAACATTTTTCGAAAATTTTAATTTTCTCAAAAATGACTAACAATTTATATTAAAATATCATATGTTTAAGATATTTTCATGTCAAATAAAATGTATGTCTTGAATTTTCTGGGAATGTCTCTAAAAGTATTCTTTATTGTGAACGATTTTTGCATAACTGGTAAACCATAGGAGATAGACAAAATGTTATTACACAAAAAATGTAGATCGCGTTAAAATACACAATTTATGTCATATACATTTTTTTTTGAGTGAACCATTTTCGAGATATTGCTTGTTATTCCCTTACATTTTCCAATACTTATACTTTTTCTCAAATTCGTTATTCAATTTTTTTTGTCCTGGTAATGCAAAGAGAATGGAATACTCCACATAGCAACCAGCTCTTACAATATTTTACAATCGCTTAAATACTACCAATTCCCCTTGCATCTACAAGAAAATAGCAATAAAATTAACATCTCAATATCTCGATTAACATGAAGAATATGGAGAATACGCGTTTTTAAAAATAGTTTGTACAAGAGTAGAGAAAGTCATGTGAGTGTAACACATCAGATTTTTTTTATCCAGACGTCCTCAGTATGTGTATTTCTAGTAAAATCTCGATACTGAATTAATGAGTGGAGTAAAATAACTCTTATACTTGCTATAGGTAAGTAGCAGAGGCAGTAAATACGCCTTTTATGGGTTCAAGGGGCCTCCATGCATATATTTCCGTTGAAATTTAGATATCGAATTTTTGGATGGCATGCAATACTTTCTCTATCAACTTAGGTATGTGGTAGAAAAAATAAAAGTTATTATCTTGAACGAAAATTGCTTTTAAGTCCTGCCTGAGAAAGCAAAAACATTGAACATAAAAATATGAAGGGCATTATTTTCATACAATAAAATTCTTAAGGTGTGCCATGTACAGAACAAAGATTCCCAAGATCGCGGGTTCAAGCCCGGCAGAGGGCGATGGAGGCCGGTGGTCGTAGATTTATGGCACGTAAAAGAACCTCAAGCCTGATAAAGAGGCCTCTGAGCATAATTACCGGTCTTACACGCCCAATATAGAATGGGACACTAAGGACCACAGCAGTTAAAGAGCCTCCATAAATAAAACTCAATTTAATTTAATTTCAGAACAAAGACGTATTAATTTCATCAACCTGAAAAGTACAGAAAGAAAATTTCTGACGTGTTACACTCACATGACGTTCTCTAACCACTATCGTTTATTAGTGTGTAAGTATACAAATTATTCTCTACTCCATTTTAATCGAGATAAAGCTTTCCAGAAATAGCTGCATTACACATTTCGTTATAGTTACA
The DNA here is from genome assembly GCA_030765065.1 of Deroplatys truncata. Taxonomy (NCBI): domain Eukaryota; kingdom Metazoa; phylum Arthropoda; class Insecta; order Mantodea; family Mantidae; genus Deroplatys; species Deroplatys truncata. Next base: position 47,067,858 of record CM060985.1, read on the forward strand.
AAGTGAACAGCGATAGTCAAATGTTTAAGAACTGGGCGCTATACGCTGGCTTTAAAATTCCATACTGTTTCCATGTAATCGCGAGAAACAACTGAAAATCGACAGAGCTTAAAAATAGAATGGCTAAGTATTGAACAATTCGAACTATTAATAACGGATATCTTGGAAATGGCTAATGCCAGAAAAAGTTATTTGAAATAAATTGTGCACGTTAAAGAGATCTGCATTTCCTGTATAGTACATTTTCGTCTATCGTTTAACATTTACCAGTTATACAAGATTGTACAAAATTTCTTCCAAATGAAGTGGACTTAACAGGCTATTTCCAGAAAATTTAAATTATAAATTTTATTTTTAATGTAAATGTCAATATATGACATGTTAATTAAAACTGTTGGATCCACTTTTTATAAAGTAAAAAATTTCAAAAATGTTCCAATAAAGAGTAGTTCAAGTTGGAGGGATTTTCTTGAAAATCATGTCGCATCTCTGGAATATACCGAACCGAAATACCAAGTTTGATATTTCTCTCTTCATTTTTGAGTTATGCTGTTCACAGACACACACGGAGCTTTTTCTAAAAATTCTTTCTTTTTTTATTCAGAGGGCATCAAAACATTATTTTCGGTGAAATATCGGTATGGAATTTTTGGGTGAAATGGAAAACCTTTTCTACCTACAATGTACGTGGCAGAGACAGTAATAAATATTATAAAAGCGACAAAGTTATAAAGTTCACAAAAACAGAAGTCCACACAATGTATTATGAGCCAAAAGGTTGATCAAAGAACTAACATATTCCAAAAGGTTTAGTAACTTTTTTGTGGCCATTAAAGTTTAAACTGACTGGTAAAGCCTTTGTTGCGACATGAAGCTGAAGGCTGTCTGCACGATATTTAAACCTTGCGCTACCCCGTCGTCAAAGACATTTATGGGCATGTGGTGTTAAGCTGTTGTACTGTAAAACTTCGCCTAACATGTCAAGCGCATTAAAAACTGCTTCTCAACTTTACTTACTGCTTTTTTTCTTCTTCTTCTGATTTCCCCCTGCAGAAAACTTTGCTTCCAACTCAAGTATCGAAAAAGGAGTTTTCCGTAAAGAAGAAAACTAAAAACCCGTTCCTTGGGGCCCAGGAATATATGTATAATGGTGAAACGATACGACACGTTTTAACGACTAAGACAGGTAGAATACGAGGAACATACTTTGTCTTTCAGATATTGAATTTTGTACTTTCAAAACTTGCTGAAACCTTTTTGAGTATATGTCGTACAATGACTTGTGCTGAAGAGCGGATAAAAATCTGATATGTTGGTCACCTAAGCTGCTCTACGCATTATAATTTACTTTTATGTATGTTTTATACATTATTCATATAAAATCTCCACTAATCAATATACAATTTTTGCAGAAATGGTTTCAAGTATGCAGAAATATAGGGAGTTTCAGGTGATAGTCTAATGTTTATTAAGCAGATTAGCTGCATATGTGTACATTTTAAAACTATATAGTAAAATTACATTTTAAAATTACATGACAGCGTGAGAAACAAAAGAATGCTGAATTCGGAAATTTCTCTGAAATGCTTAACGTCACAAAAGTTTTGACAAATATTTGACTATCTATTATGTTTTCCTAGTTACATAAAATTATACAAAATTCATTCATTAACTGGCAAACGTTTTACGCAAAAAAATGTAGATCTCTTTAACATACATAATATATTTCAAACGATTTGTGGCATTATCTATTTCCGAGATATGTTATTATCGGTTTCGAATTAAAATCTGGTTATCGATTCGGTTTTCTCTATCCCCCTTCTACCTACAACGAAATGAAACTATTTCTGGAAAGGTTTCTCTCCATTAACATCAAGTGGATAGAAAAATGAATTTTCATAGAAATATTTTGTAGAAGCATTACAAAAGTAAATGATAGTGGATAGAAAAGTTCGTGATAATGTAACACTCCAATATTTTCAAGATAGATCCTTGTCTAGAAATAGCTTATAAGGCTGGAATATAAAATTTTAACAACCCTTTTTATAAGACAATGGCCGTAAATTCTATATTCTGTTAAGAAATCTCTAACAAGAGATTGCAATTACAAATATTGTCTACCTATAACGATGGCGTGCCTCACAGTTTGAGAACCGCTGGATTGTAGAGTGTTTTAGATCATGCGTAGAAAAGAAAAACCATCAAGTGCGTTTACTCAATACACTGATGGCTAATAACTGCATAGCTGTTAGTACGTCGGAGCAAATGAGACAAACCTGCTCCTGCCCAGCCGCGAATGGCAATTAGTTGGAGAGGGGGCGGAACGCTCTAGGCTGAAGTAAATCCCATGAGATATAACGAGATACTTCCGGGAGATTCTTTCTCCCGCCTCCTGCGAACTCTCTCGAAGCTCCTGCGACTGTATATGGCGAGCGTGCCTGTGACAATGATTGAGTGAATTAGTTGGTGACTTAATAAGTTGTTGCTAATGCGACGTAAAATGCGGATTATAGTGCGAATAGAACGAGAAGACAAGTCCTGTGTTCGACATTTGGCTAGCTACTGAAAGAGAAAGAGGTCGCTACGCATAGGTGACAGTGAAAACTCAGTAAGTTACAATAATAATTACGACGGCGTTATTTTGAATCCTGTATGTGAATCGTGTCAAATCAATGAAAACCAAAAGACTTAATCCAAAAGAGTAGTGCTGTTGGTTGACAATTTCATTTGTATTCTCTTTCACTACAGTTTATCTCTGTGTTGATGCAGTGACAATAATCGATCTAGATTATGCTCCATTTCCATATATTATGAAGTTAGGGCCTCTACAATTGATAATGATTCAAATATGAGATGGTCAGTTTACTGCTGTTGCGTGCAATCCCCAACCGGAAGCCTGAGGTCTTTCGGTACACTGACCCTTCATTACTTGCTTGCATCACACGAGGTTAATGTGCAAACCAGGCACTGCACTTGATTAATTAAGGTTAATCACATTATCCTCGGTCACACGAAAGCAAAAAGCCCTTTAGAATCAATAATGGCTAATTAACTTGGTTCTCATTGCATGGGCATGATAGCTGATTTAACCTTTACAAGTGTAACGTAGCAGAAATTTTAGCTCACAAGGGGCATTGTAACATTGGTGTTACAGATCTGGTTGGAATTTTTTGGGTGGAAGTAGACCGCAAATAAAAATGTCCGTGTCTCGGCTTCCTCTTCCATAGGTCCAAAGCATTTGACAAGAAAAAGATTAGTTACAAATTAGAATGATTCACTAGTAATAACTAACTCCTTGCACATATCAGTGTTTAAAAAGTATTAAACAAGATAACTTACAAAAATGTGCAACTTTTATCTCTTCAGCTTTATTTTTCTTGGAGGCAACCATCACTAGGAGAAAAATTAAAACGTAACTCCGGCCTATTTTCTCTTCGCTACATGAAATCTTGATTATAAATTATCTTCAGTGCAATCTTGCGCACAGATACTTGTAGCTTTGGTTCGGGGCAAAGTTTATTATCCTGTCCCATCCTCGGTTGTGTTGATGCATTGACGAAGGAATACAATATTTTCTTTCCATTAGTTTCATGTCTCCATGCACCGTGGTGTGTGTTAATTCTCCTTTAAGATTAATAATTTGTGGAATAAACCTATTACGAGGACGGATTGATAAGTCAGTGACTTTTTAAAGAAAATAAAAATTTTCTTCCAAAGAATCAGTTCTATTTCTCCTTTCAATTCAATACACGTTGTCCAACGTTTCTTCAATTTTTAACACTTCCAAAACATACGAAATCTGGAAAATATGAGGTTATTTCTACCATTATGTGTTCACTGGACGTGAATATCATCCCAGTGAGCTACTTTTTCAAGTTATCGAAGAGGAAGAAGTCGTTTGGAGCTAAATGTGAAGTAGCAGTTCGTAGCCCAATTCCACAAATCTTGCGATCGCAATGGCTGACTTGTTTTCGGGTGCATTATTCTGAAAGCGAACCTTTTTCTTCACCAAATGGAGTCGTTTCTTTAACAATTCCTTGTGAAAATGATCCAACATGGGTATAATATGAACCTGTGATCGTTTTACCCTTTTCCAGGTAGTGAATTTCTATGACCCCTTGTGAATACCAAAAAGACAGCTACCATGATTTTTATTGCCGACGGAATGGTTTTCGCTTTCCTTGGAGCAGGTTCGCCGAAGGAAATCCACTGCTTTGATTGTTGTTTAGTTTCAGGTTGACAGTAATGGATCCAAGTTTCATCAACCGTGATATAACGCCGCAAAAACTCATTTGGGTTGCGCTGGAACATGTTCAAACATTCCTGTGAAACGGTCACACGATTCCGCTTGTTCTCAACTGTGAGCAGTCATGGCACCCGTCTTGCTGACAGCTTTCTCACACCCAAAAATTCGTGCAGAATGTTATACAGCCGTTCACTGGAGATGTTTACGGTCTTGGCTAACTCACCGTTTTCACTCGGCGATCTTCCAACACAATACCGTGAACTTTGTTCACCATTTCTTCGTTGCCGTCCTGTGTGCATGGCATCTCTTATGCTCGAAGAGCTACATCGGAATTTTGTGAACCACTTATGAACCATGTCATGTGATGGAGCAGAGTTCCCATAATACTTGTTCAGCTTTTCTTCCGTTTCCTTCACCGCCTTACCACGCAAAAAGTAGTGCTTTATCAGAACACGAAATTCATTTTTCTTCATTTTCTACGAAGCAACACACATCTGCTTATTTTAGACGCTCTCAACAATGTTCTAAGAAACAAAGGACTGCGAATTTTTGCTATTATACCCAGAATATATGTAAGACTTGGGTGAAAACAAGAAACCTGCGATTAGATCGCTATCCCTCGTCAAAGTCATGAACTTATCAATCCGTCCTCGTAATTATGAATGATCCAACTTTTGGAACGTCTGAACGTGTATATATCAATTAATTTTGAAGATTTAGAAGCTAGTAACAGTGATGTGTCATAATTTAAAATAAATAAAGTTGAGGGTTGTTACACTACATCACTAACATGTTCTTACTTGAACGCGTTTCGGGAGACGGTTTGCTTCCATCGTCAGCATGTTTTCAACTGATTTTGCCGGTCATTGTCTGGGGAATGTGTGTGGCTAGTGTTGTTCTCTGGTGCTGGGCTGATGAACCTCTAAAGGCTGCTGGGTGGCGGCAGTTCAAAATTCATTAGGTGATTCCTGTGTTTGACGATATGTATTTTTTTCCCAGATGTCCAATTCATTGCTGCTGTTGATCGGCTTTAAGAGTTTCATGCTTGGAATGATATAATGGTTTGAAGACCAGAAATGATGTGCTACTGCTGATTTATCTGGCTGCTTTTGGTAAATGCATCTCATATGCTCTTTAAGTCTTATTTTAAGATTTCTTTTGGTTCTTCCTATGTATACCAGGTTACAGTCATTACAAACAATTTGATATATACCAGGTGATTTATCGTTGGGGATAGGATCTTTTGTTCTGTTGCATAGTAGTTTCTGTATATTGTGGTTAGTCTGTGGAGACAGGGTGGTGATGTATTTCTTGAAAATCCTTTGAAATTTATGATGTGTCCAAGGGTGATAAGTGAATTTCCTATATGCTTGTGGCTTTTGTTGTCTGAGTGAAGTACTCGTTTGTTGGAAGTGTTATGTAGTGTAACAACTTTCAACTCTCTGTATTTTAACGTGTATACATCATTCAATAATACTCTATTTCTTTATAAGGACTATTAAAAATGTATCTATATTTGGTTTTGATATAAACTACGAAGGGTATTTTAAAAGTAAGGTCCACTTTGCAATAAAATACCAAATACTAAATATTTTCCGATAGTTTACTTTTAACCAAGACTTCATAACTTACACTGCTTTTTCATCAGTTATCTAAGTTTTTCGAAAATTTTTCTTAGCATAGCACAGGTTTTTTACAGCCTTGTCACAGACTTCTGCCGCTAGTTCATCTAGGAAACGTGAAGATGTTTCTGGAATTAAATCTTTGCTTTCTCTACTCGTATAGTAAGTAGGGGAAGTATTGTATTGAACCCAAAAATTTGTGTCGAGATTTCATCGGAAATATATGTTTTGAGGCCCTCTGAATCCCAGAAAAAGCATTTTTAGATAAAGGTCCCGCGCGCGTGCGTCTTTGAACAGCATAACTCAAAAACGAAAAGTCGGATATTGGTATTTAAGTTCAATATCTTCCAAGGATGGACAGAAAGATTTTAAAGAAAATCCCCCATCCCAGCTACCCATTACATGGAGCATTCTTTGATAGTTGTGATTTACTAAAAAAATGGCTCTATGACTTTAATTAAAATACCATATATTAAAGATATTTACAAACAAATAGAATGTGCATCTCGAATTCTCTGGGAATAGCCTAGGAAGTCCTCTTCATTCGGAAGCAATTTTGTATAATCTTGTATAACTGGTAAACGTTAAATGATGTATGAAAACGTTAAATGTATATCTCTTTAAAACTCACAATTTATGTCAAATAAGTTTTTGGTGGCATAAGCCATTACTGATATATCCGTTATTATTTGTTCAAATTGTTCATTTCTTGGTCATTCTTTAAAGTCCTTTCAACATTCAGTTGTTTCTCGCTATTGCATGGAAACAGTATGGAATTCTAAGACCAGCATAAAGCGTCCAGTTCTTAAACATGTGACTATCGCTGACTTTGTATCTATAACGAAATGTATAATGTAGCTATTTCTGCAAAGGTTCATTTGGATTAAAATGCAGTAAATATAAAAATAAGCTTTAGTAAGAATATTTTGTATACTCTCTAATAGACGATAGAGGGTAGGGAAAGTCATGTGAATGTATCACATCAGATTTCTCTGTATTGAAAATGAGCAATGATAACCTTTAAGGGACAGTCATATGCTGCACATGTACGAAAGCTTCTTCAAGTAAATAAATAATGAGTCGTCTGTTTGGCTAACATTTTAGGCAGTATTTTTAACACTTAAATGATTTCAGCCTAATTATATAATATATAATTCAATAACAGCCCACCTTAAAGCAATACGTGTATTTAACAATATATAAAAAGTGTATATAATAGTCATTGTATATGTTTATATTATTGTATCCATGTGTAACAATGTTATGTGAGTATATTACGTAATTTAATATATAGGAGCTGTAAGAAATAGGTCAAAAGGTGCTAACAATGAGGTAACCTTGAGGCAATAATGACTTTGAGAGTTTAAATGTTACTTGTGATTCTTGGAAGCAATAATGTAAATTTTAGTGACAGTTTATAAAAATAGCCAATCAACAACCAGAAACAGCTTTAGTTAAATCAAGGTGTTTTATTGGATTAGCATTAGCCAATCAGAGACTTGAAGTACAGAAATTTACATGTTTAGGCGGTTGAAATCTATTCAGTTGATTGCAGACAGCTTTACTAACCAGACGCAAAAAGTGTCCTCAAGAAAATTAATACGTATTCGTGTGGGACGAAAATAGTTTTACGTGTTAAAAAGTGCAAGTAATTAAAGAATCTCACAGCTCTCTCTCTCTCTCTCTCTCTCTCTCTCTCTATATATATATATATATATATATATATATATATATATATATATATATCAGTGAAATGGTATCAAGTATTAATAAAAGGAGTGAAGTAAAATTATAATCTGTGTAAGCCTACATTCTTTAGTCACACCACAACCCTGCTAAGAGAAACGTGTCTCTAACATTAATACTGACGCAGCCGAGGCAAACACAAATATATAATATTTAAAGAAACAGTTAAATTACAGTTAATATTTTTTTTAAACTTGGGGCAAAGGCCACCTAAAAATACATTTGGGGCGAAGGCTACCGGAAACTGTTTCCTATACGTGCGGTTGCAACTATTACAAGTTCGGCTCCCCAACAGTTGAAATACGATATAACTCCTAAAATAAAACTTTCTCACATTACATTAACTTGAGATTCAAAATTGTTTTGTTTCAGTTACTGCTGAATTCAGGACCATTAGTTTCTCCTGAAACCAGCATAGCAAGAACGTGATTTCTTCTACCATGAAATCTTAGATGCAGAAAAAACCCATCTCAGAAACTATACGATAGCTTTATGAACTGGGGGCGAATTTCAGTTAGGAGAAGCCACTAAAATGTATTCTACACCAGAATAAGAATTTAATTGATTATGAAAATTGTGTGGAAAGAAAGCTTAGATTATACGGAATGGAATTAAAAGTTAGTTAGTCAAAATATTCAGTAGTTCTTATATAATTACATAACAGACCTTACTTGAAAAACATCCCTCGTATATTCGAAATAACACTTTTTTAAAGTTTGGAGCAATATGAAGAACATTTGAAATAAGGACTCTTATTTTCATATTATGCCTACGTTGTCATTTTCAAACTCTTTAAACATGCATATTACGTTTTAATTCATGTTTATTCGCATTTCACTTGTCGGTTCCGAATTCAATATTCCGATTCTTGAGAAATATGTCTTTCATTTCCTTTGTGGCTACCTTGCACACAATTACTGCTGCATCTGGAGGTTGATCGTTGAATGGAAGACAGGCCTAAAGTCAGCCGTTACAACTGAAAAGAGAGTCGAGACAAGGTGCTTTTGTGTTCAATGTATTTTCGCTATAAAGCATTGCAGCTCAAACGGAGACATCAGTCTGCCAATGGTCCCTTTTCAGCGTTAACTTTATTTTTAAACCGATGCGGTATATTTTGGGCAAATTACTACAGAAATTAACGAAATTCTACAATCATCTTTGTATATTCTAAGACAAAATACATTGCAGAATAATTTGAAGATATCCAAATGGATCAAAAGTAATGTATTGTAAAAGGAAAATATCCTGTTAGATTGCAAATATTAATAACTGAAAACATTTTAGAAGTATCTCACTTTCAATATCTAGTGTGTGATATTAGTTGTAAATTTAACAAAAGTCAAACAAATTCCAAGCCATTTCTGAACATTTAAAGATCTTTTAGGAAAAAAAGCTAGAAAATACACCTAAATTAAGTTCTAGGTGATGATTTCTCTTATTAAGCGTTCTTAATCATGGGAATAACACAAAATCTTATGTGATACATTTACACTACTTTCTCCACCAATGAAGAATTCACGTATGTCCGTTATATATTATAGTACGCATATAAAAAGTGAAGGTAATATCTAAGTAACGTTTCTCACCATATATTTTTGCATAGAAATTATTTTAAGTTAAGCATAGAGAGCATAGCATAGAGATGAAGTTAAATTCTCTGTAACGTCCTTGTTACAACTTAAGGAAATAGTATTCAAATGTTTATTCGTGGTAAAAAGCACTTGTGATGGAGAAAAAAGAATTAAAGTGAGAAAGAAGCGCAATCTTTAAAGTATGTCGTTAGATTGCAGAAGGTGTTTTGTTGTATTGTTATTTGCAACACGCTTTGGGCGTCAATTTGAGGTAGTTTGTATTGAAGGAGTTGTATTATATTTCAACTGTTGGGGAACCGAACTTGTAGTATTTGTAACCACACGTATGGTAAACAGTTTCCGGTAGCCTCGCCCCAAATGTATTTTTACTGTTTCTTTAAATATTACATTTATGTTTGCCTCGGCTGCGTCAGTATTTATTTTAGAGACATGGATATCTTGGCAGGGTTGTGATACGACAAGAATGTAGGCTTACACAGATTATAATTTTACTTCACTCCTTTTATTAATGCTTGATACGACTTAAATAATACTTCACTGATAGAGAGCTGTGAGATTCTTTTATTAATTAATTAATTACACTTTTTAACACGTAAACTTATTTTTCGTCTCACAGGAATACATATTATATATCTTGAGGACACAAGCAACGCATCCAGTTATGAGCACTGTCTGTAGGCAACTGAATTGATTTCAACCATCTAAACTTGTAAATTTGTGTATTTCAAATCTCTGATTGGCTAATCCTACTCCAATACAATACCTTCATTTAACTAAAGCTTTTTCTGGTTGTTGATTGGCTATTTTATAAACTGTCACTAAAATTACATTATTGTTACTCCAAGAATTACAAGTATTACAGTTAAACTTTCTTACTCATTATTGACTCAATAATGTTAGCAACCTTTAACTTATTATTCTCACAGCTCCTACATTATTAAATTATGTAATACATTCATACAACATTATTGAACATGTATACAATAATATAATCATATGCAATGATTGTTACATACATTTTATAAATTATTACATACACATATTGCTTCAAGGCGGGCTGTTATTGAATTTACATATTATATAGTTAGACTGAAATTATTTAAGTGTTAAAAATACTGCCTCAAGATGACCCTCAGTATAGAATACTTTAACACGGAGTATTTCAGAAACGGCTGACACTACGCAGAAGTTTGATACAAATTGTGTGTTTTAATGTCCCCACATTTTTCCTGGGAAAAGTTTTGTTTATAGTGTGTGTTCCTTGTAATATAAAATTGTACAAATTCAGTCAAACAAAGGGTACTTCACAGGTTTTTACCAGAAAATTCAAGACATACATTTTGTCATACAAATATCTTTAAAATATGTTATTTTAATCAAGACTGTTAGAGCAGAAAATAAAAAATAATAACATTATTTCCGTACAAACAGTAGGGGGACTTTCTTGAAAATCTTTGTATCGCATCCTTCGAAGATGCCAAACTTGTATACCAAGATCAGCATTTAAGAGATGTGTCGTTTTTGAGTTATGCTGTTCACGGACAAACATACGGTGGAACGACAACACACACATACATGGACCTTTTTCTAAATTTGTTTTTATTAGGGGCCTCTAAACGTGATTTAAGGTAAAGTTTCGGTATAGAATTTTTAGATGCGGTACAATATTTTCTGTCCCTACTGTAAGTAAACAGGAGAGAAAGTAGGAACTTAGATGGACCTTTTATCTAAAATTGTTTCTTTTGGATTCACTTGGCTTCAAAACGTGTATTTCGGTGAAGGCTAGATATTGATTGTTTATTGAGATACAACACTTGGTATAGGCATTTACTTACCCATGTAAGTAATACAGAAAGTAAAACAGAAAGAATATGTATTCAGCAGGAACAACGTAGCGGAATGACTTAGCCGGTAGAGTCTATGTCCAGCATTCAGGAGGTCCCGGGCTCAAACCCTCGGGGCCTATAAATCTGACAAGGTTGTTTTTTTCATGGTATTCCTCGTTTGCTAGGTGAATGCTGGGTTGGATAATTTTATCTACAAAACTTCATATCACCCCTTTCAACACTGCATCTAATTTCCTTTTTTCCTTCACCACCATACCAGGCATTGGACTGATCACCCATCCTGGATATGCTATGATCTAGAGTTTGCTTGCTCCTTGACAGACTACTGACCCAAGGCATTGGACTGATCAGCTATCCTGGATATACTATGATCTAGAGTTTGCTTGCTCCTTGACAGACTACTGACCCAAGGCATTGGACTGATCAGCTATCCTAGATATACTATGATCCAGAGTTTGCTTGCTCCCGACAGTCTGCCGACCCAAGGCATTGGGCTGATCACCCATCCTGGATATGCTATGATCTAGAGTTTGCTTGCTCCTTGACAGACTACTGACCTAAGGCATTGGACTGATCACCCATCCTGGATATGCTATGATCTAGAGTTTGCTTGTTCCTCGACAGGCTACTGACCTAAGGCATTGGACTGATAACCCATCCTGGATATGGTATGATCCAGAGTGTGCTTCCTCCTCGACAGACTACTGACCCAAGGCATTGGGCTGATCAGCCATCCTGGATATACTATGATCTAGAGTTTGCTTGCTCCCGACAGTCTACTGACCCAAGGCATTGGGCTGATCAGCCATCCTGGATATGCTATGATCTAGAGTTTGCTTCCTCCTCGACAGACTACTGACCCAAGGCATTGGGCTGATCACCCATTCTGGATATGGTATGTTCCAGAGTTTGCTTCCTCCTCGACAGACTACTGACCCAAGGCATTGGGCTAATCAGCCATCCTGGAGATACTATGATCCAGAGTTTGCTTGCTCCCGACAGTCTGCCGACCCAAGGCATTGGGCTGATCACCCATCCTGGATATGCTATGATCTAGAGTTTGCTTGCTCCTCGACAGGCTACTGACCTAAGGCATTGGACTGATCACCCATCCTGGATATGCTATGATATAGAGTTTGCTTGCTCCTCGACAGGCTACTGTCCCAAGGCATTGGACTGATCAGGCATCCTGGATATACTATGATCCAGACTTTGCTTGCTCCTCGACAGACTACTGACACAAGTTATTGGGCTGATCATCCATCCTGGATATACTATGATCCAGAGTTTGCTTCCTCCTCGACAGACTACTGACACAAGTTATTGGGCTGATCATCCATCCTGGATATACTATGATCCAGACTTTGCTTCCTCCTCGACAGACTACTGACACAAGTTATTGGGCTGATCATCCATCCTGGATATACTATGTTCCAGAGTTTGCTTGCTCCTTGACAGTCTGCTGATCCAAAGCATTTCCTTGCAAGTCCTTAGGGGCGTAAGTCTTACAATGAGGAGGGTTATCCGTTGAAGAACAAGTAATAGATGTACTAGAGCTGATAAAATACAAACGACTCTATGAGATCAAATTGGAATATATTTTCAGTTAATTTAGGATAGATTACGGGAAAATAATGTGGAAACAACACATATACAGAATGTCAGATACTGGATTACAAGCCCTGCCTCAGGGAACTGTAAACCTGCTTTAATTTTAGAAACAGATTAAAAGGGGTTTGTCTCTGAAATTACTTTCATTCTGCTTGGAAGCGGATACGCCTCTTATTTATTAACTGGGATGACAGATTATTGTCTTCCCTGTTAAATCTCGCCTTCCTCTGAGCTAAAGGCGCAGGAACTCCAACATGCCCTGTAACTTACGAACACAAAAACCTGTGACGTTCCCTAGTGTAAGGAGATATTGCCTTGTACCTATGTACGTGTCTGTATACAGACCAAATATATAGCTTGAATGTTTTTACTAAATGTCCAATAAAGTTACCTTCATTAAAATTGAGTTTTATACAGGTATCTAGAAAACCATAATTAATCGACGAAAAATTCTTGCGGGATAAACACAGAGCGCATAAAAATATTACGTTATGGTGTGTGTGTGTGTGTGTGTGTATGTGTGTGTGTGTGTGTGTGTGTGTGTGTGTGTGTGTGTGTGTGTGTGTGTGTGTGTGTGTGTTGCTCATCATATTTTTCTTCGTAGTTTTGGGGACATACAATTCCGCTACCAGTTCATATAATTAATGTGTATAAGAATAAGAAAAGTAGTTTTTCCGCGAGAGATTAGCTGGTAAGCTCCCAAAGCTTGCACTTTCAAAAAGGACGTTGGCTTCCGGCGTGGATCGGACTAGCTTGAGTTTAGCTGGTATTTTTGGCATCAGAATTATTGGGAATTCAAAATTCTATTCATGACCGTTTCCATGTTCTTGCTGTTATACATCCAGGTAACATCTGCATTCAGTATATAGAAAAGTGATAAGAACTTTGTACAGTGTATTGTTGTGTTTCAAAAGAAAGTTACGAGTTTGAAGTGCTTAAGAATTATATTTCACAGATTTAAATTTTACAATTCAATTTCGTAATACTTTAAAAGAAATGTTACTCGGTTAAATTTTTTATGCACACATTTATCGTTTATAGATTTACAACAATTATTCACAGCTGCAGCTAAGGTGTGCATTTATTGATGCAATCTTCACTCTCCATGATCTTTGAGGGTATATTTTAGCACATTCCACAATTCTAACCACATTCCTTCCCATAATGCAATGCATTGGTGAAATTTGGTAAAAGATATAAATATTTTCTGTTTTTATTATACTTATAATTTGTAATTTTGTGCTATACATTTGTTTCTTGATATCAATTTTAAACCATGGTGGATATTCATTGAATTTTAAACCCCATTTGTTTTCCATTTTTCACTACACAAAATGATCCTTAGTCCATAGTTTATAACTTATATTTTAAGGAGAGCTTTCTAAATTACGAATTTAAAAATTTTTGTGCACTACTTAAGAATATTAAATAGTTTAGTTGAAATTATTTTTTTCCATAACTCACAATGTACAAGTTGAAAAATTGAATGACATTTATACAAAAAAGGTTTTATCTGAAACTAATTAAAATTAAAAATAAATACAAAACTTTCTTTGTTTACTTAGCTCAAATTAAAAATACAGTGATGGGGCATTTCAATCATATCAAAAAGTTATTAAATATTGTCTTAACAATAGTTTGACATAGCTCGTTAAAACTTTGTGTGCATTACATATTTATCTTCTGAGTATATGGTAAAAATGTCAAAGCAATCGGTAGAAAACTGTAGATTTTTGTATTTTCACAGATGCATTGCCTTCTGACCTGGTACGAAGGGCTGGGGCAACATGAGAAAGTAATAATTTTAACAGAGAAGTGAGCATGACTTCTTCAAGGGCAGCAGTAATATATATTGTTACAGTTGGCATCTATTCAATATCAAGCTAATTTTTATGCAGGATATTGGAAAACAGGAATGGCATTAACTTATTACAACGATGCATCATTTGAATAGGAACCGTTCCCTCTTTTACCTGCCTTTCACGAGTATGGGTACCAAACCAATTTCCGGGATTACTCATAGCCGCGGAAAATCAGTTGTCAGAGCCATCTACCGAATATATTATGATAAACACCTCTCAGTAGGTGAAGCATTGCTCTGTATTGCCAAATAGGGCAAGAGCTTTTCTTTCAATGCGATGGAATTGATGTGTTGCAATCACATGTATTTCTCTACTCACTCTTCTACAAACTATTCTTACAAAAGCTTATTCTTTTATTTACTTCATGTTAATTGAGGTAAACTTAGATAAGCGTAGTCAGATTTTTAAAACCCGTGTAGGTATGTGACGATTTTCAAATTGCATACTCCTTGCATGAGCACAAGTAAAAACGAATAGCGACTTACCACTTGAAATAGAAGTTCGAACTAATAACAAATGGTTACTGCTATAAACAAATTGTGTGCTTTAATTAGATGTACATTTTGTGTAGTAAGATTTTGTCCATCTCTTAGGCTTTATCAATTATCTAAAAATCATTCACAGGCTATCCTAAGAAAATTATAGCAATGCATTTATTTGTCATACAAATACGCTAAACATATGGTAGTTTAATAAAAATCGTTGCTGCCATTTTTGAGAAATTAAAAAGCTACGAAAACGGTTCAATGTGTAGGGTAGTTTTAGGGGAGGGGAGAATTTTCCTAAAAATCTTCCTGTGGTAACCTGGAAGATGCTGAACTTAAATACCAAATTTGGTATTCATCTAACTTTTACTTTTGAGTTATGCTGTCCATAAAAAAGGGACTTTTGTTTTCCTTTCAGGGACCTCAAACATATGTTTTCTGTGAAATATGCGTATCAACCTTTTGGATGGAATACATTACTTCCTCTACTTGCGTTGATAAGCAGTATAGAAAGTAAAAAGGTTCATTAAAGAAAGAGTCCACCACGATTACGGTTTTAATTATTTCGTAGGATGTTTGTCTAAGCTTATTCTAGATCATCAACCTTTGTCTCAAATCCTGGGATCATTTAGTTCCCCAGCTCTTTAACTTGTATTTTGCACTAGCTTACAACTTTATTGGGCCCTAAGCGCAACGAAAATGGAACGCCGTCTACCAGGAAAGTTTAAAAGCTGTATACCTCTCCCCCTCTTGCAATGTAGCTTAGATCATTTATTAGAAATCTTAAAATCTTTCTTGGAACAAGAATTACACGTCTAATATTGTCAAACTTCCATCACCCTTCCAGCTACCCGCAACTTATAAAACCCTCTCGATGACATCCCTGAGCTACGTCCCCGTCCTCGTCACATCTAGTATAGGCGTCGGTTTGGGCTAAGTGACCCTACGTCACATCTGGGGAGCCGCCAAGGGCTCCGTTGCAGTATGCTGATATATTAATAAAATGAGAACATCTATATGAAAAAATAACCTTTTTTAAGTTTTTTTAGAGTCGGAAAATGTAAATTCACATCACATATGTGCGCTAGGTGTTATCGCAGGAGCGCTTTCGAGAGATGTTTCTCTCATCTTCAGCTGAGAATCCGACTGACGGATCTCCCTCTCCCCTCTCCCCATGAAGCTTTTCATTAAATGTTATTTCTGCCCTCTGTTGGGAAACCTTGGAACTTAAAGCTATTGCTGCCCTCTGTGTTGTCTGTTGGTCACTCATCATGCTTCTTTCTTCTCTCTTGTGATGTAATTGGTCTGCATTCTGTTGAAAAATCTTGAAAACACTTGATCTTGAGTTTGAGTTTCAAGACTTTTCAACAGAATGCAGACCAATTACATCACAAGAGAGAAGAAAGAAGCATGATGAGTGACCAACAGACAACACAGAGGGCAGCAATAGCTTTAAGTTCCAAGGTTTCCCAACAGAGGGCAGAAATAACATTTAATGAAAAGCTTCATGGGGAGAGGGGTGAGGGAGATCCGTCAGTCGGATTCTCAGCTGAAGATGAGAGAAACATCTCTCGAAAGCGCTCCTGCGATAACACTTAGCGCACATATGTGATGTGAATTTACATTTTCCGACTCTAAAAAAACTTTAAATGTTACATAACATCACTATAAATAATACTTCTGGTTTATCATAAAATAACCTCTTACTGATGAAATAAGTGGTGATTTTATGCCTGTCTTAAACAGAATATTATGTAATAAACCTTTAAAGAGTTTTAAAATATTCTATATTTTAAAATGTTAACTGTATCGTGTTTTATCACTCATGGGTTAGTAGCCAAGGTAAACGTGACGTACATATGAACCAATACATTGTGGACAATCTGTAAAAAGACATGAGGTGGTAATGGGTATACTAGGTTGTGAGATTGATTATTTAGTCTAATATGTGATACTTAAATTTCCTTCTTTTTATTATTATTTTGAACTACCTATTTATTGTAAAACGGGTAAATGCAATAAGCATTTCTGGTCATAAGTTATATCTTGAAATTTAGCAGCAGTTTTATGAATTTTCTGAACGCGAAGCGTTAGTATTATCAGCCAAAAGGAAAAGGCAAAGGCAAAATTTCAGTGGGAAAGAGGTGGTGCCATTTGCTTTCCTAGTGCTTGGTAATTCTGAAATCTCATTGGACGGTTTATTTATGGGAAACCAATCAGTACGGTATTGTTTATAAAATGGAGGCTATGGTAATGAAGTTAGTGAAGTAAGTGACCAAAATGAAATGTTGATAGGGAGAAAACTTATCTGAGAACCGAATAAACGGAATGACATGAATATTGCTTCATTTCCTTATAGTTTTGTCGTACAGCAATAACCTAAGATTAATATTATCCTAAAATATAATTGGAAAAATAAAATAGGGAGCTTTATGGAATAATTATTTGTCTAAATATTATACTTCATTCAGAAAATTAATTTTCTCTCGATGTCAGTTCAAACCAAAAGATTAGTAATGGTATGAGACAAACACTAATTTTATTTGAAAATGCTTTCCTATAAAATCAGCTCTTTATTTTCCCCTGGGTTCCTCAATTTACAGCGATGCAGAGTATAAAATTTTCCATGTGAATTCCTATTTTAAATTTCAAACTTTTCATTATTACTAAAAGAGGAAGTTTACTGATTTTAGTTTTAACATATCCAATATCCAAAGTGTAATAAATTATTTATCTATTGAATCTCCAAAAACAAAACTGAAATATTACATATGATTATGAATGTGTGTTTTAAATTGCATAGAGTATTGATAATAACATTGATGCATTGATAATAAATTCTTTACGCAACAAAAAGTTTCACCTTCCTTATTCAACACAATTGAACTACAAATTGCTTTGATGTGTTTATTATCAGCTCACATAAATGTTCAGATTAGACTTAGTGGATAGTGGCTGAAGCACCAAATAGACTTGTGGCGTTCTGAATCCCACTTATCAGCATCATTATCATCATCATTTACCCCCATAGACAGCGTTATTGTCCTTGGCAGTTTACATTTCTTTATACTTTCATCGTTTCCTGACAGGTTAGTTTCTTCTCCTTTTATGTTTTTAACTAATAATTTTGTATGAAAGTCGTTCTTTTTACGTAGGGAAATCCATATAGTTTTACAGGATATAAATAGTGCATGTGCAAGGCTTGGTGGTAGATAGACGAATATAATGTAATTGTATTTTGTTAATAAACCCATAAAGAGAAACGCCTTATTTACATGCTGGGGTATCTGAATTATAGATGATGTAACCATTATGGATCATAAAATATAGAAAAGAATCAAAAGAAAATTGAAGTAATTTAAGATGTCATTTTAATCAACTGATAGTGCTAAAATGACTGTCTACAACTTCGATATATTGTGTGAATCGCGTGGTTATATGATGTCGGATTCTTGGAAAGAGTTCCAACTCTGGTATATTGTGTGACCATGGAGGTGTAAGCTGCCTGTTTCACTTAAACGCCTCTCCAATCTTGAAAACATGGTGTGGGCTGGTGATGTCTGTTGGGGTAACGTTGTTGGTAGAGCCAGCAAACCACTCTTGCATGCCTTCGAGCATACCTGTAGACGAGAAACACCTTGATCTAGTCTGCATTTGTCTACAATGTCACCGTTGTTCACTTCTATTTTATAATAGCCACACAAATGAATACTTTAAAGTATAAAACCACTAAACACTACCGTTGGCTGTGGGTGTAGTGAAGAACTCCTGTACATCACGTAATGTGATGCACTGCTACTGGTGAGTAACAATTAACTAGACGTCCCTCTTCCCATTTCGGAGGCTCTCGCGCTTAAGCAGTTTCTGGACATGGGATTTATAAACAAATATGATCATATGGTGCACATCAATCAATCACCGAGCCTCAATATATTATTTTTATAGCCTGTAGGGCTCTCCTTATTGTTCCATTTACATATTTAAATGTTTCTCTTTTCTATCTGATTTAGGATTCTTGCTGACATGGTGTATTCTAAGTCTGTCAATTCATTAACTTCTTCAAGACATTTATTTACTGTAATTATCTGTATTTTGTGTATTTTTTGCACTGAAGAAATGCATTTGCATTATTAATATATACAGGGTGTAAAAAAGTATATCAATTTGGGAACACATTTCTTGTGGATAGAGGATTAAAGAATGTTCTATGTACATAGGTCTAGAAATTCTTTATTTCCGTTTTAGGGTACCTTTTCTACAGCTGCACCCCACATAAGTGCACTCAATGACAGAACCGTGGGGAAACAGGAAATCACAGCAAATGTTCAAAATGGCCTCCATTAGCTCCAATGCATCCGTCAACCCGCGGTCGCATGGACTCCCTAATGCACTGAGTAAGGCCTGGAGAATTTTGTATTGTCTGACAGCCTTCCACAATACGAGCAAGAACAGTCTCTGCATCTGGAACCGAAGTTGCATGTACAAGAGATTTCAAATGTCCCCACAAATAAAAATCTAGCGGGTTTAAGTCAGGCGAGCGTGGAGGCCACGAAATTGGTCCACCTCTTCCTATCCATCTACCAGGAAACCTGCTATTCAGAATCCGAAGGACAGAAAGACTGAAATGAAGAGGAGCACCATCGTGCATTAAGCACACGTCTCGCCGTATTGTTAATGGAGTATCTTGCAACAAGGCAGGTAAGTCATTCCGTATGACCCTTCTGTAGCTTCGCCCATTAAGACGAGGTGGTAGTACACGTGGTACCACCAAACAGTCATCAACAATCCCGGCTTAAACGTTAATGGAGAATCATGTTGATGCTTTGCTGGAACAATTGCATGCGGATTCACGTCAGCCCATACATGCTGACTGTGAAAATTCACAATCCTATCCCGGTGAAATGAAGCCTCATCTGTAAACAGCACACTTGCAGCGAAGTCTGGATTAGCACATTGGTAGAGAAGCCATTCGCAAAACGCCAATCGTGCGGGATAATGAGCTTGTGATAATGCTTGCACGCGTTGTAGATGGTACAGATACAGTAGGTTCTCATGCCATATGTTCAACGTTGCGTGTTACAGCTAATTGTCGATCGTTGACACTAGGGTCTTCAACAGCATGAAATATCGCCTCCTCCAGTGGTAGTGTTCTGGTAGCTCTGGAGCTCTGGGTCTTCCCCAGTCACGAGTAGCAGGCTTGAAGGTCCCATTTTCCCTCAGACAACGATCAATTGATTGAAACGTTCTCCTATTTGGACAACGGTCGGTCTGAGCGTAACTTGCATTACCTTCAGCTAAACCGTACATTAAATGAGCAGGTGTTACTACACCTGAAACTCACAGAACAGAGACTGCTGTGCTCGGCGCTACGACAAGCAATGAACTGAGTACTGTTGCCTAACAAGCGGACTACGTACCGTACTGTAGCACAATGACAACAACGGTGAAATGCAGCACCTCCACCCAATTTAACCAGATGTAAAAGCGAATGTTTACTACTGTACAATTAAACAACTTTTCAATTGTGGGGTTATGGCCACAGGACAGCTACGTCTTACGCATCTCACCGTGTAAGCAGGGTTGTAGAAAAAGAGCTCTACCATGGAAATAAACAATTTCCGGACCTATGTTCATATAACATCCTTGTATCCTCTATTTGCAAGAAATGTTTTCCCCAAGGTATGACATACTTTTTGTTACATCCTGTATATATATAACGTTGTCTTGCACTTTTATTCAATTTATACATTGGTTTTGAGAGCTGTCTGCGGAGTTGGCTAGTCACTTGATCTGCATATTCAAGTGCCATTATGTTTTAAAACAAATCACATTGCTTTAGAACTTGCCAACCTTAATCCAATGATTCCATATTTGTTGGCCAAAGTTAAGCTGGTAATGTAAAAGAGGGAAAATATTTATTTTAACGCTTATGCAGACTTTTTAAAGCAAATAACTCTAGACGAATAAACACGGGTGTCTGTAAAATACCTCATATCTTATATATCTATCTCCCTGTCATCTTGACTTAATTATCCTTCTTCCTCTCGACTAAAAGCGAGGAAGAAAGGAACGCGTGAAAGTTGTAGCGCATATTTTAAAACATATCTACGTCTGCATATTGCTACTGGATTTCCTTTTACTAACCGTGCATCACAAAATGAATATTTCATTAGATTCCAGAAATCTAGCACTTCTTAATATTCAAAATGGCGGAAGCTTCAAAGAGGACTTGAGTGCATGAGGGAATCACTAATGTATACAGCGGGAGCTTAGAAAAAATGTGATATTTTACAATCACACAACCTTCTTTACACATTATCGTTTCTTTTCGTATCTATACTGCAAGTTATACAACAGTTATTTAGGACAAAAATTGCAAAACTAAATATTTAGTAAGGAGTGAGGTCATAAACCAACGAGTTATTGAAGGTTATTTTGTAACGTGTTTATTACAATGTTTTATCTACATTTCGTATACAGGTGTTAAAAAAGTATACC
The DNA here is from genome assembly GCA_030765065.1 of Deroplatys truncata. Taxonomy (NCBI): domain Eukaryota; kingdom Metazoa; phylum Arthropoda; class Insecta; order Mantodea; family Mantidae; genus Deroplatys; species Deroplatys truncata. The sequence continues at coordinate 47,089,367 of CM060985.1, forward strand.
ATATTTTGAGAGGCAGTAGTGTGGGTCAAAACAAGAAAAAAAGTCCAGTAAATATGCGTTCTAAAATGCATACCTTAAGAGCTATGAGTACTTGTTCATCTTCGGTACTGTGAAACATCTGTTCTACTGCAAGCTCTTTACGTAAGTACGACATACAGCAGGCAGTAAACAGATGAGGACGCATACATGCCCATACATGCAGCATGCAGTAGATATCTGTTAGTGTTGTTACTGTAAACCGTATTCAAAGTTCTGGCTAAGTGAAACGCATACTCTTATTAGTTCTAATGGAATCAGTTTGTGTTTTGTAAGTTTGTGAAATGCGTTTACACTGTAGTTTTATCATTAAATCTTTGGTGTATGCAACCCCCATAAATGATGTGCAGACACTATAGGAAGGCGTCATCAATGCCTGCCTGCCTGACAGCCAGAGCATCCGTGACTAACTTGGAGTGGTGAGAGTGCATGATTCCCTAAGACGTGCCTTGCTATGAATGGGCACCATATTGAGCATCTCCTTTAGCGATGTTTACAAGTGCAAGTCTTAAGTAATTCCAAGATATTATATTATAAGCATGTTGTTTCACAATAACAGAGTAACTATCCTTATTTGTTTACTGCCTTTTGTAGGTCATACACAATAGCAAAGAGCTTGCAGTAGAAGATATGTTTCACAGTGTTAAAGATGAAGAAGTGCTCATAGCTCTTAAGGTATGCATTTTAGAACCCATGTTTACTGGACATTTTTTCTTGTTTTGTTCCATACTACCACCTCTCAAAATATGGAATACTTTTCCTTTAACATTCTGTATTTAAGGAAATTTACGAGTATTTTCAAATTTCAGGAAACCTAAATTTCAGTTTATTCGACTTGGCCAAGGCCTAACTCTTTACATGATCGAGGAACGGTTTCCTGGTAACAAGTGAAATCAACAAACACTGTTGCTGTAAGTCTTAATTTTAGGTCTGGTTTTCTTGCTTCAAAAATTTAAAATAAGGGAAGAAGGTTAATAGTAGAGAAGAGGGAGGTGTAAGTAGAACTAACAAGCAAACATTCAGGAGGGGCAAATAAAAATATTGGATTTTCTGGTACTGTTGGTTGCAGCATTGCTATTTATGCAGAACTGTACAAATCGCGGAGAATTACGGTACGTGTCACGGTCATTTACAAAGTTATTCTGGAACATCATAAGTTACCATACATTATACGTGGCCGTTCGTTGACTAATGGCAGGCAAGCTGCTGACGGGGTATTCAGTCTGTCATAGTTCACGGGCGTTTTGTGAATGTGATTGTAACTTGAGCGACTCGCATTCGGGAGGTCCCGGGTTCAAATTCCCTGGGCCGATCAATCTGACCGAATTTTTTTGCGGTTTTCTTTGGTCACAAGACAAATTCTAGGTTGGATAATTTGATCGACGAATTTTCTAACATCCCTTTCATCATTCATTTCCTCCTTCACCACCCTACCAGGCATTGGCTGATCACCCATCCTGAATATGTTATGATCCAGTGTTTGCTTGCTCCTCGACAGACTACTGACCCAAGGCATTACTTGTGAGTCCTTAGGGGTGTAAGTCCTACAAAGAGGAGGGTAATTGGTTAAAGAGGAGAGAGCGAGGTGTATGACTGTATGTAAAGATGAATTTGCTCCATGTGGCAGAAATACCTGTTACGATATTTGAATCCGAAGGATATGTATATGCTTCCTTTACGAATAAAGAAATAGAACCAGCAAAACGAAAACTTAGTCACGCCTGATATTGTTGGCCAAGCCAGTCAACAACTGAGGGTAAGATGGCTGCTTGCTCCAAAACAGTGAGCTATGTTTACATGCCGCATGAATTAAATCGCAAGTAAATGTTAACAAATACAGATGTTAACATTTAAATGGTAAAACTCAACCATCAAATATGATTATATTCTTGTCTGCAACAATAAATATACCTATCAATAGTTGGAGGATTTAAATACATTTCATTAACCTCTGCGATAAAAATGCAAAACGCACGGATAGCATGAGTGGGAAGTGGATAAATAAATATTATTTCAGAGCATGTTTACATAAAAACTTAAAATGCGGATTTTATTCATTATGGCAATACTACGAGATTATAATATGTAAATCAAAATCAGTCATTTTTACTTTCTCTACTACGTATAGTAAGTAGGGGAAGTATTGCATTCCACCCAAAAATTCGATACCGAGATTTCACCGGAAATACATGTTTTGAGACCTCCTGAATCCAAAAAAAGCATTTTTGGAAACATGTCCGTGTGTGTGTCTGAGTGTGTGTGTGTGTGTCTGTGTGTGTGTGTGTGTCTGTGTGTGTGTCTGTGAACAGCATAACTCAAAAACTAACAGTCGGATAAACACCAAACTTGGTATTTACGTTCAGTATCTTCCAGAGATGCGACACGAAGATTTTCAAGAAAATACCCCCACCCCAGACTACCCTTTACATGGAAGATTTTTCGAAAATTTTAATTTTCTCAAAAATGGCTCTAACGATTTTGATGAAAATATCATATGTTTAAGATAATGTCATGAGAAATGAAATGTATATCTCGAATTTTCTGGGAATGTCTCCAAAAGTATTCTTCATTGTGAACGACTTTTGCATAACTGGTAAACCATAAGAGATAGACAAAACTTTACTACACAAAAAATGTAGATCGCGTTAAAATACACAACTTATATCATATACATTTTTTTGTTGAGTGAACCGTTTTCGAGATATTGCTTTTATGTCCTTAAATTTTCCAATACTTATACTTTTTCTCAAATTCGTTATTCATTTTTTTATGTCCTAGACATGCAAAGAGAATGGAATGCGCCGCATAGCAACCAGCGTTAAAATATTTGACTATCACTTAAAGCCTACCAATTTCCCTTGCATCTACAAGAAAATTACCAATAAGATTAACATCTCGATATCTCGATTAACATGAAGCATATGGAGAATAGGCGTTAGTAAAAATAGATTGTACAAGAGTAGAGAAAGTCATGAGTGTAACACATCAGATTTTTGATAAAGTAAAAATCCCTTGTGTTACATTTACTCTGTCGTTTATTAATGGGCATACATATTATTCTTCCAAAAGATTATTTTCGTATCTATTTCATTTTAATGTGATAAAACTTTTATACAAGATTATAACTGGAAAGCGTTGTTCCTCTGGTTGATGCCCTCTGCTACAGTGATCTTGTCTCCGGCCATTGCTCCTCAGCGGCTGCTGATTTCTCCAATCCTAATAAATTACCTATCTAACTAATTTCACTAGTCTCAGGGTTTTCGTAGGTAAAATAAATTAAAATACACTGCATTTCCCTTAAAAATGTAGTTTATTATCAAATAAAAGATATTGGGCGGCTAGCTTTTCCCATTATAACAATTCCCACCCTTATAATAAATTAGGTGCCTAGTCAAACTGCACACGCTTCCCACCCAATGCACACTGTGTGTCGCCTAGATTCTATAAGAAAGAGAAAATCTGGGGCTTTCTTCCCCTTTTTTATAGCTAAGCCTAGTGACACTCGCCTTCGCGCCTCAAAATGTAACGACAATTCTAATTGGTCCTCAGACCGCCTTACCTTATTATGTATGAGAATATTCTGCTCCAAAAGATTTCGCATACGCGTCCGAGTGACGCGCCCAGAAGCAGATTCAATATCTCTGTCTCTTTCCTTTCTATATCTGTCTCTTTGTATTTCTCCTTATTGCTACCAGTTCCTGGCTCATTAGCTTGGTGAAAGGTGGGCTCTACCTAGAATTACCTTTTACCTGGAATTAGCTAGTTTGCCTGTTCCTTACTTATCGTAGTTACAATCTGCCTTTGTACAATTCTGGTTGTTAAATATTCTAACATATTTCCTGGTAAATTATATTATAATGTCCAATTCTTGTTTAATATTGCTTTATATGTCTATGTATATATATATATGTGTGTGTGTGTGTGTGTTATATCCCCTTTCAGTTCCTTCGAATGAAGAGGACTTTACATGCTATTTCCAGAAAATTCAAGATGTATTTGTCGCAAATATCTTTGATAAATGGTTCTTTAACTAAAATTGTTAGACCATTTATTATAAAGTAAAAAATTTTCGAAAAATACTTATGTAAAGGGTAGGTAGGGGTGCAGGGATGTCGTGAAAATCATGATGTCGCGTCTTTGGAAGATATTAAATTCAAATACCAAGTTTATTATTCATCCGACTTTTTATTTTTGAGTTATGCTGTTCACAGAGCCGGGAGCCTGTTCAGGAGCCTCAAAACGTGTATTTCCGTGAAATTTCGGTATCGTATTTTTGAGTGGATACCTTCTCTGACTACAATGTACGAGGTAGCAAAAGTAAAAGTTACTATCGTCGAGAAATAGCTATTACAAGAGAATGACGAGATATTGTATCAGAGGATGTATCAGATCAACGAGGAATTCTATTGAAAACGCAGGTATTGGAGCAGGTCGCTTTTCCTTCGCTGCAGCAAGTATATACAAGGGCAGAACATGTCAGTTCGGCTGTCTGCTTCCAGGAGGGAAGCACATAATCTCCGCATTGTATTCGCAACACTAGGAGCAGGGGATTATTGCAAGAACATTTCAAACGCCGTCCGAGTACCTGATTTATATTCAGTTGTCTATGGGCTTAGAGAAAGAGGATTCGCAGATAAAAAGGAAGGTAAACTGCACTTTAAGAGAGGCACTCAGACACTTAGTGGTTAAATTGTGCCTGTCTAAACAATGACAATGTCTGTCCATTCTCAGCATGCTGTGCTTAATGATACATGAGCTGAAGTTAATGTTATTCAACACTATACGTAAAGCTCTTATACAGAAAACAAAATACAGGGTGTAACTGAGTCCTTTTCTTTACAGTCTAATGGATGCTGTGATCGAGTTCACTGATGGAAAAGATGGGAGTATCTCCACTGTCTTTGAAGAACAAATATGAAGAGAAAGTATAGATACTTGTGGTCCTTTAAGACATCAAGAAGAGGACGATGGGCATGTTGGGCGCTACTGGTAGTCAAATACGAAGCTACTCAGAAGTGAATCAACTGATATAAAGGTATGATATCAATTAAATTCTATAAACCGCAATATACTACTTGTATTTATTTTATGTTTCTCAACGAAATTATTTCTCTGACTTTGCTGATTAATGCAGTAAAAATAACTGTAGATTGCGTGTTCTAGACGGTTCTCCTTTTAGTTGTGTTCGCCATTAATGAATATCTATTAAGATTGCATTGACCATCCGATTGAACAACTCAGAAATAGTTAAACTTCGATTATGAACTACTGTGCTACCTGAAAAGCTAATAGTTCTAAGTCTATAGAATGATAGCTTCTAGCGCATGCGAACTGGATTGAAAATTTGTGTTTCCTAATACGTGTTACATCGGTTTTTTTTGGGGGGGAGGGGAGGCTAACAGTCAACAATGTGTATGTGAATTTTAACAAATTGCAAGAAAACTAAAGACTATTATATTAAAAAATCAGTTTTCAACCCAAAAGTTAGAAGCAAAAAGTAGTCACCTACCTATAGTATGTAGAGGAAATATTGTATTCCATTCAAAATTCGATACAAATTAAATTAAATTGAGTTTTATTTATGGACGCTCTTTAACTGTTATGGTCCTTAGAGTCTCATTCTATATTGGACGCGAATGACCGGTAATTTTTCTCAGGCTTGAGGTTGTTTTACGTGTCGTAAATCCACGACACGGGACCACCGGCTTTACTTCCCTTCCGAAAGAAGCCACGCTAGGGATTTTTACGCCCCAAAGAAATCCATCGCCCTTCGCTGCGTTTGAACCCGCGACCTCGGGAAAACTAGAGGCTAGCAGGTAACCACTACACCACAAATTCGATACTGACAGCTCACCGGGAATACACGTTTTGAGATGCCCGGAATAAAAAGAACGCACTTTTAGAAAAAGTTCCGTGTGTATGCGTGTGTCTGTCGGTTTGCCTATCTGTGAACAACATAACGAAAACAGCAACATTCGGCAAATACCAAAGTTGGTATTTGCATTGAAAAATTGTTACTTTTTGTTTTCTCAAAAATAGCTCTTAACGATTTCGATTAATATATCAATGTAAAAAACATTTAGGTTACTATTAAAATGTATATTATGAACTTTCTGGAAATATCCTGTGAAGTCCTCTTCATTCTTGATTTTGAATAAATTTGGTATAACTGATAAACCATAAGATATTGACAAAACGCTGTTCTGCAGTAGTAACCTGTAGCATTTATTACAAATAGCTTTTATGTGCCCTCAGCCATTTACGAGATGTTCATTGTTATTTGTTTCAATTTGTCAGCGTTTGTCATTTGTTGAAGTGCTGTCACCATTCAACTGCTTCTGGCAAACGTCATGGAAACGCCAGATTATAAACATTTAACTATCGCTTCAACCTACCACATCCCTGTGTACCTACAAGAAATGTATGATGCAATAACTTCTGCAAGCGTTTATCACTATAAATATAACAATAGTTTGTAGAAGAGATGTAACAATAACCTTATGTATTACATTCTGCGGTAGTACTGCATGGGAGGTGCTGTGTGTCAATTTGGCGGCACGGAATTTCAGAAATGGTCCCGGGTTCGATGCTAGCCCAAGGACTCACATGGATCTTAGGTCTACGACTGGTTCATTTTCTTGCCCGTTTATTTCCCGTCACCTTTTTTTTTTAAATATGACACCTGATATTACCTCGTCACACACACACACACACACACACACACACACACACGCATTTCTTTATTGCTATGCTTCATTCAATCGCGCCTATCCGCCGACACTCACGCTTGTTTTCAGAACAACCTACAAGAAAATATCAAGAACAAGTGTTTTCTAAACTCTCTTGTTTCTTTATTTCAAATTTCCTATCTTCCCATTTCACTATCATGATTTCTACCTTCTTTCTTATTGGTTGCCTGTGGCTATCAGAGCACTGACCTTTCCTATCCATCTGTTTTTCAGGTGACCTAACGGTACACTAACAAAGCGTATTCTGTTCCCACTTGGCTACATTGGGTGGAAAAACCAATCCCGTTTCCTGCCTGCTGTTGGCACTGTCTTTTCAGCCCATATTCAACTTTACAGTAATACTCGCTTCCCAGTCTTATTTAATAATACCATTCCTACTGTTATTAATATTTATTTTTCCTATGGTTATCAATTTATATTTAGTTACGCAGAACGTACTGTCTCAGTTCACATAGCTTTCTCTACGCATTCTTCAACAGAATATTCCTACAAACGCTTATTTTTCTGTCTACTTCATGTTAACCGAGATAAACATTTGAATAAAAAGAGTCTGCTGCGCATTTCCTTGTAGGTACAATGGAAATAAGGGAATACAATAGTTTAAGCGGCGAAATATTTTAAGAACGCGTCGCTATGTGATGGTTTTGAAATTCTGTTCTCTTTGCAAAACCACGAGGAGAAAAAAAGAACAGCAACTTTGCAGTTGAAAAACTATAAAGTATTTGATAATTCACACCAATAATAAAGAATACTTTGGAAATAGTTAATGCCACAAGAAATTTATTTGTACAGAAATTGTGTAATAAATTTTTTATCTGTTTCTCACGGTTTACAGGTTATAAAAATGCATTTCAAATGAAGAGAGCTTCACAGACAATTCCCAGAAAATTCAAGATTTGCAATTTAGTTGTCATGCAAATATTTTCAACATTATTATTTTAATCCTGGAGACCGTGGCCGAATGATTAAACCGCTCGCCACCCACTGTAGTGGTATACTTCTGTTATATTTATTTGTTGAGCCCCACGTTTGGAAAGCCAATTTGCGATGGTAAATTTATAATGTTATTTGTGTATTTACTCCACGTGGTGAAGCCATTTTGTGACGTGATTCTTTGTTAGGTTTGATAGCTCCATCTGGTGTTAGCAATTTGCGGCATTATTAATGTTTGTTTGAAAGAATGCTACTGTTATTTTATTTAATTTTGGTTCACTGTCCTCCGGCTAGCTATTATCTTTTTGGTCGAGCACTTCTCTTTATACAGGTTGTGTAAACGGAAAGGAGTCTCTTATCCAAAGATAACATTGATGAAAGAATTTGTTTTACACTTTTTATTGTCGAACACATTCACTGTCACATTTACACATTGATCTTGACACTCGCCAAACTGAAACTGTTATAATAACTTCATTACTGATCACTTTTAATTCGCGTACTTCAACTTTTTGTATAATTAACTTTACAACACTTTAGATTTTTCATAACTCTGCTGGACTGAAGGCGACGTGTAACGTACAAATATTTTCGATGAACTGACGGACTGAAGGCGACGTGTAGCATACAAATATTTTCGGTGAACTGACGGGTCTATCTCTAACCTAGCCCTTTTTATACTCCTACACCCCGATATGCCTAAAGATTATAACTGAGCTGCTATTGGCTAATAAAACGCGCCAACATTAGCGTCTATTTTCATATCCAATGAAAATTATGAATACATATGCTCTAGGGAAATGTTCCAGAAGATTCTAAAGAAAAACGCGCCAATATTACGTAACTTCCTCGTCTCCAATAATGATAAACAGCTCACCCCCTCGCTGCATTATTGCACGCTATTATTGTCAGTTTCAGTAAGGCCGTATAAACTTACTTCTCAACAATAATTACAATCAACAAACATCTTAAATCAATGACACATAAAAATGCATATTCATACTATAATCATTCTTTACATTAAAATAATTTGTGATACAAATTACAGCATCACCACCAAGGCAGCCTGGGTTTGATCCCAGGGAACCGTATGTGGGATTTATGGTGGACGAAGCGGCGTCTGGGCGGGTTTTCTCCGGCTTCTCCGGTTTCCCCTGCTATTCATTCCACCAAATACTCCATCACGCTTCCTTTCACCCATTTCAACTCCATTTCATATCATCTCCTTCTGTTCTCTCATACCAGGCTTCAGACTAATCATCCATTCTGGTTCTTCTATCCGATCCAAAAGTCTCTCTGCTCCCCGATAGGTGTCCTACCCCAAGCGTTGGCTTTTAAGTCCTGGGGAAGTTTAAGTCCTCCAAAAGGGGAGGGTAAACCGAGAAAGAAGTATTTTAATAAAAATAATTATAGCCATTTTTTAAAAAATCAAAATGTTTGAGTATTTTCCCATTTATAGGGTAGTTTGGGATGGCGCAATTTTCTTAAAGATCTTCTTGAGTAGTAGTAGTAGGAAATGTAATAAACGATAGTACCTAGAGAAAATGGTGTGAATGTATCACATCAGATATTTCAAAACACTATCGCAGTTATGTAAATACGCAAATACATAGCAAACAGAAGCGTTTATGTAGCAAGAGCACTGTAATTTCCACAATTCAGCAGTTCTGCAGTGGGCATGCTGTTGTCAACGCAACAGTAAGCAAACACACATTTAACTTTCTCTTCGTCTCAAAGCGCTTCTTTGGCAGAAGTGTGGACGTTGTTTGTGTGAAAGCAGCTCCATACTATATGATGGCAGAGTGCTAATTCTGCAGGTCGCTTTTTATAGGAGAAATAATGTAATGGCAGTTCCCAAGATTTCAAAGTGGCTGAATTTACACTAAACTGAAGTACTGCCAACCCTAAAATGAGGATTACTAGTTTCGAGTCAGTCAGTAAGTAATATCTTGTTTTGAAACAACACAAGTTGGTTAAATAAATTCCAAGCACTAAATGTGTATTGTATTTAATGGAAAACTGTATTGTAAAAACAATTATAAAGTGTGGAACACTTATGTAAGCACTAAAACTATTACAAATAAACGCACACTAGAACTCAACGGCCTCTGCCCAAAACAGGGATTATTTACTTTAAACTCAACATATACCTTCAATGTAACAGCTGAAATTAACACCAGTTATGGCCATATCTTTACTATGCATATATCTTAGGAGCAGTTGTTGGAATTGATGTCAACTGGACAAACAAAATGTCACCAAAAGTAACCAGAGCACAGTATAATGGGGAGGAAATATTCACCGTTGGCTTTTGGTGAATTCCAATAGCTTGCGTTCCCTATACTATCTCTACCACGCATCTAGGAATTAGAGGAAGTATGTTTAGAAAAAGGTCTCGTTTTTCTTTCACCCTCTCTCCCCCTGGTGTGTGTGTGTGTGTGTGTGTGTGCGCGCGCGCGAAAACCTCGGTGAATACCAAACTGCGGCATGAAGATTTTCAGAATAAGCCCCCAACCCAAACTAACCTTTACATGGTAAAAATTTCGATAGTTTATCTTTTTTTCAAAAATAGCTTTTTACGATTTTGATTAAAATACCATATATTTAACATATTTACATCACAAATAAAATGTCCTCTTCTTTCAGAAAGAAGATTGTATAATTTTGTATAAGTGGCAAACGTTAATAGACAGGCAAAAACATACTATACAGAAAATGTAAAATTCTTTAAGAATAGGCACCTGACAGACAGGTGCGTGCAGAAATTTCTGACGCGATAGAAACAGTTTTTCCTCAAAGCATATCTTTCACTGTATGCTGCACTCCCCCGTTCATTGGGCCTGGCCCTGAGGGAAAATTCATGGCATCTAAGAATGTATCTCTAGTGACTATAAAGATGTAGTTGTGGACAGAATATTGAGACCTTTTTACCTGAGAGAGGGGAGACGACCTTCCCATTCCACTGTAAATTTTATGACACTAATGTTGGCACCAAACACCGTCAGACTTCAAGAAGCGCGGTTGTCAGATCCAGCAAGTTTACAGATTTCCTCACTTCTAAGTTCCTACTTGTATGTGGATGTGTTGATGGAAGTGAATACTATTCGGCGTTGTTAAGTGGTTAAACATCTTCTGAACATGATATTAAGGAGGTTGAAAATCCTGCTCCTTCATAGCAAGGGGCTACAGTTTTTGGTTTAAGTAATTAAATATTCATATTTGTTAATAACAAAACCAGACAGAAAACTAGTTTATTAGCATTTGTTATCTGTTTATTTATTTATTGTCCTGAACAAAACAAGCATAAACCCACTTACAAAACTTATTAAAAAATATAGTAACACACAATCATTTATAAATCTAACTTATACAGAGGAAACAAACAAAAATTATAAATAGCAATAAAAGTTCCGGAGAATAGGAACGAAATAAGAAAGAATAGTAAGGAATATAGACAACTAGAGAAGAAAAGAAAAGAGAGGGTGACATGCTAATTATACAACTATTTCTAATTTAAATATTTGTATTAATCTACGAAAAAATAATTATCGACTATAGAAGTTGTGTTTCACACATATTGAAAATATCTACATCGAAATAATGAAGTTTGTTGTATAAATATACAGTTCTGTTTAATGGTTAATTTTTATGAATTTCTATGTTTTCTCTTGGGGTGAAAAAAGGGTCTTAAATGCACTAACTTTATTTGGTACATAAAATGATAGATTTGCGATGATATTAATATCATTCAGTAATAGAATGTAATACTTTGTACAGAAATATTAATCCCACAATGTCTCTTCTAAAATTTAAAGCTTTAAATTTAAATATATCTAAAAAAAAAAGGTTTCGTAACTTGTGTACGTGATAACATCCAATTATTTTAAATAGTACATATTTTTAAATTTTCTGTTGTACTTTTTTCCTTAAATTTATATGAATTTCTAATACTGAAGCCCAGACATTTTAGTAATTTTGTTACGATTAATTCAATGTGTCTGTTAGATCTGAGATGATTTATTGTAAAATTTACTCCTAAATCTTTCTTTTCAACTACTTCAACAATTGGTGTGCTATTGCTTTTATAGAGGTATTTAAAGGGATTTTTGCTTCTGGTGAAGGACATTTTTACACACTTAATACTATCTAAGTGCAAATATCTAACAGTAATCGTGATATTTGATTTAGGCCCATTTATAATTACTTTAGGGAAGTGATTCAGACAAATAATCTACTCTGTGATACAAGGAAAGTTGTACACAAAGTTTCATAGCAATTGGTTCAATTAGTCTTATGCGGAAGGTTAATAATAATAATAATAATAATAATAACAATAATAATAATAATAATAATTGCACAAATATAATTTGAGTTTATGATTGCTCATCAGTTATTTACCGGTATTCGAAAATTATCACCATAATTTTGATAGAAGTAGTTCATTACTGGACATGTGTTCGGGTTCTGCCGGAGCTACAGAGGCAGGTAACAATCATCACAACAGAGTTGTGCTCAAATCCTGCAACAACAGGGATGGGAAGTACACGAAGCTCATTGTGTTTCTACAGACGATTCTAACAGGAGAGAGGACATCACAGCCATCAATAGGAACAATAATATTAGGTCCTACCGTTCTCTTTCAAAGAGACTTAAAACAAGCAGAAAAGGTAAATTTCGAAAAGCAAGTAATTTACGAACAATGCATTCCATTCCTGTCTGCTAAGTTCAGTATCACAAGGGAGAAATGGACAACGAGAGATCTTCTGTTTGGAGCAAGAGGTACCGTTCCTAAATGCACAAAGAATGTTTTAGAAAACCCAGCTTATACAGTTACAAATATTGCATTTCCATTTATACCCGAAGAAAAATATAAGCATCTAAGATAATTGTTTCCAAATAAAGTCTACAAAAACATAAAAATGTTAATACAAATAACTAGGATATAATTATTTTCAAAATCACTTGTTAATATGTAGAATACTATTTTCAAAATCAACTGTAAGCAGTTTTAAAAATTTGTTTAATACCGATGTATTATGGAGCCATATGGCCAACCTTAATGCAGTACAGATCATTTATTTATTACTAAATCCTTCTCTCGTGCTATCATCGTTATCATCATCTTTCTTATTATATCCACGACGCTTTAAAATTATAATGCACTATATTAACCAACAATGTGAGAAAATTGAAGAAATAGGTTAGTTAGAGAATTTGACGACATAAAAAAAGACATGACAGCTCTGTTAAGGCATACGTTCAGATCTATTCTCTAACTTTCTGGTTAAGAAGATTGTTACCGTTAATCTTTAAGATCAAGAAGCTTTAAAAGTGCGTCCATTTCCAGCCAGTAATGGTAATATTACTGCCTCTATCAACCGGTCTCGGAAGATGTTCTTGTTGTTAGGATGTTACATAATACCAAGTAGTGCATAGAAACTGGTTTGCGTCTTAAACAAGTTGTTAAACTTTAACCAGATGTTACAGAATAATTTGATTGTGAATATGTGCCTTGGTGTACATCAGCAGGATGGAATATGCAGGAGACTTAGTGACCAACAGGTTACTGAGGGAGGCTGCTATGTTCTGTTCACCAGTATAATGACTAAGTTCTTGTTGAGAGTGGTCGATCACTTTGAGTTTGAGCCTAGCACTTCCTGAATGCTACCCTTAGACACTACGTCTGGATCCATTCTGCTCGGTGACGGGATGTCATAATTTTGATAGGATCCGAATTTACAGCAGAAAAGGTACTCGATTTGTGAAATACTCGAAAAGTCTGTTCTCGTCTTCTGTGATAACCGTCGCTTTCAAATTCTGCATTAGTGCCAGGTTTAGAGACGCTCCTAAACCTCTCGGGATTTTAGTCACGCTTGTACAGAGGAAGACAGAGTGTTACACGATCTAGTAGTTTTATGGTCGATGTTTTACAGTCGAAATCCTCGTAAGAAGCACAGCTCCCGCCCCATGTCTGTTACGATACAAGATTTGTTTACGCGCTCCGTCAGTTTACTGCCGTGACGTGAGCCAAGCATCGCGTACGAGAAATAGCTGTCTCTTAAATCTTTGTCCCTCCCTGCCTTTTTCTTTTGTGTTGGCTTACAAGCGAGCACAATGAAAGGATTACAACGGTGTACGTCTTACAGTAAAAAAAGTAAATCGATTAGCGTCTATTTCCAGAAGGGTGGGCAACCCTCTGTTTTTTCTTAAATACTCTGTGGCAACCGGCGATCGCTTTAGCCTTGCTAACAAGGGAAACACCCCAACTAGACCTATATTCTCGAGAGTTGGGACTAACAGGTTAGCGGCCAAACGGTTATATTTCTATTTCACAACAATGTGATAAATATAACTTTATAAGACTAGGATATTCAAAACAAATTTCGTTTAAGAGGAACAATACAATTGTCTTTTGCAATTATGGCGAGTCATTCCTCGGATGCTTGTGTAAGCACAAAAGTATCGCATGATTTTTTTAAACAACGTCTTTGGAATATTCGCGAAGCTTTTGGCACGTAGATGGAATGTGCAAGATCATGCTGACACCCGCAAGCATCAATGCTGGCTAAAGCACTAGTCAGCATACTCCTCGGGTATTTAAAATTAGAGTTTCTTGACGCCTGTCTCTCTGCCAGACATATACTAACAGGAAGCTGTAACACTATATATTTTAATATTTAACCTTTTAGTCTTCGGCAACGCCGCAAGACCTCCGGAACATGCAAAGCCCAATCTTCTTCACACCCCAGGTAAACTTGTCTGTTGCAACCTTATCATTGGTTGATGTCTGTAATAATGTAGAATAGAACTTAAGCTAACTAAATCTTGCTGACGTGTTTATAGTAGTGTAGAGTAGCACTGTGGATAATTAAACTAAATTGGGAACCAGAGTTACGCGCCAATAATTTTCCACCCCTTTCCACTGCTGCACCCAGCACCCCCACCCGCTCTGCCAAGAGTAGCTCTCCTGTTTGGAAACCTTCTACATCCCTTTCCTGGTCTCGTGTTTTAGAGGTGCCAGGGCTTCCGTGACATCTGCCATAGGCAATGGTTTAGGTCAAAGTGACCTTACGTCACAATATGATAAATATGCAACAAACTATACAGAGACCGCGGCCATTGATAAATTTTAATCGTGGAGTTAGGAAAACAATAATCCAATAGCAATAGGTTTATGGAATGCTACCAAAGCTAAAATGATAAAGAAGGGGAGAAAAAATAAAGCATTTCATTATTTCAGTCCCCCTTGCATACGGAAATCGTAAAAACTTCCTTTAGTTTTCATTTTAACCACAAAATAAATGATAAGGTAAACAAATTAGTGTGTAAGAGCAATATGGGGAAATCAAATCAATCTGGCGTACACTTTTGCTGCACGCCGCCATATTGTTGAGGCAGTATTTTTAACACCTAAATAATTTCAATTATTTTATATAATATGCAAATTCAATAACAGTCCGCCTTGAAGCAATATGTACGTAATAACTTTTAAAATGTATGTAACAGTCATTGCATATGCTTATATTATTATAAACATGTTTAATAATGTTATATAAATACATTACATACTTTAATAATGTAAGAGCTCTAAGAATAATAAGTTTAACGTTGCTAACAATGAGGTAACCTTGAGGCAATAATGAGTTTGAGAGTTTAAATGTTACTAGTCATGATT
The DNA here is from genome assembly GCA_030765065.1 of Deroplatys truncata. Lineage (NCBI taxonomy): Eukaryota > Metazoa > Arthropoda > Insecta > Mantodea > Mantidae > Deroplatys > Deroplatys truncata. The sequence continues at coordinate 47,104,760 of CM060985.1, forward strand.
AGAGCAACGATAATGTAAATGTTCTGACAGTTTAAAATTAGCCAATCAACAACCATAAAAAGCTTTAATTAAATGCAGGTATTCTATTGGACTAAAATTAGCCAATCAGAGACTTGAAATACAGAAGCTTACGGGTTTTGACGGTTGAAATATGTTCAGTTGCCTACAGACCTTTGTAGTGACCGGATGGAAGATGTGTTCTCTAAAGAAATATTAGTGAATCGTAAAATAAGTATACGCGTTAACAAAGTGCAAGTTTTAAATTAAAGAATCTCACAGCTTTTAAAATCAGTGTAGTGCTATTTATTTTGTGTCAAGGATTAATAAAAGGAAGTGAATTTAAACTTAAAATCTGTGTAATCCTACATTCTTGTCGCACCACGCCATGATTAAGAGAAAGGTGTCTCCAAAGTAAGACTGAAGCAGCCGAGGCAAACAAAAACATAAATATAAATAATATCTATAGAAGCAGCTTAATAACAAAGTTAATAAATAATATTTTAAACTTGGAACGTAACAACAAAGGATACATCTTAAAAAATCTACTTCTCATACGTAGCAGCATATTCCGTAACAAACAATCTTCTTCAAATTAACGCCCAAAGCGTAGTGCAAACTAACATCAACAGCAAAACTCTTCTCAAATTGGTTTCCCAAATGTGGAAATAAATAAATAAACAACGTAATGACAATATCTTCTTCAAGTTGGCTTCCCAAGCGTGAGGCTTATAACTTACGTAAATAAATTACGTAAACAAAACACCTTCTTCAAGTTGACTCCCATACGTGGGGCATATACTTCTTCATTGTTTAATTTGTTTACGAAAATTCAACGTTAGCGTCAGTATCACGACAACATAATTCACTGACTGGAAAACTTTACACACAATTAATAACGCAGACTGGAAACGGTAAGCAATCTTTCGGGGCATGAGAATCTATTTCTATTACATGTGAATAAGTACTACACAGAAGAAAAAAAACAAACACAGTAGCTCCAACCTGAATCCAAGAGGTTGCCGCGGAGAGTGAATACAAGCAATGAATTGCCACATGTTAATGTGATGTCGGTAACGCTGGCAACATGGCGGCTGTTCCCATAGCAACGGACCCGCCGCGCTTATATTTCCTGACTACAGCGCTTATGCCAGATGCCAATTCTCAAAAATATAGGTATACACAGGTCCGATTTCTCTCTAAATCGGTATATGGGTGGAAGTTTTGTCCATCGAAACATGGTAAAAGTCATTTCGTTAGCTTTTTCGCCTGTCACGAATACGGAACTTGTAGTTACTCCGGTATTGCACTAACATGTAAAGCGTACAGAATAAGCGTGGATCGTCTGATGTTAAAAATTTGAGGCAGTATTTTTAACACTTAAATGATTTCAGTCTAATTATATAAAATATATATAATTCAATAACAGCCCGCCTTAAAGCAATATCTATATGTAACAACATATAAAACGTGTATATTACAGTCATTGTATACGTTTATATTATTGTACACATGTAATAATGTTATCTGAATGTATTACGTAATTTAATAATGTAGGAGCTATGAGAATAATAGGTTAAAAGTTGATAATAATGAGGTAACAATGAGGTAACCTTGAGTCAATAATGAGTAAGAAACTTTAACAATACTACTTGTGATTCTTGGAGTAACAATAATGTAATTTTTGTGACAGTTTATAAAATAGCCAATCAACAACCAGAAAAAGCTTTAGTTAAATAAACGTATTCTATTGGATTAGGAATAGCCAATCAGAAACTGAAATATAGCAAAATTTACAAATCTAGATGTTAGTTGCTTGTACACAGTGCTCATAACTAGACGAGTTTAAATACTCTGTATAGTTATTTAGAAAGAAATCGGGGCAGTCTACTTGAGGCACGTACTTCCCTTATAATTAAGGTAAATGCAGTGGTATCCAGAGATAACATCGATGGGTGCTCCGTATGACCAAAGCCTGGCAGAGTGACTGCGTGTAACTTTAATACTTAATGTTTGCTTTCTCTGCCATCAAAGTGTAATATAGGATTATTCCAGGAGAGTTCCCAGTTTAATATATTTTATAGCTTTGGCAAAATTTGGGATTATACAGAAACGAACACTCCAATATGTTCATAAAATATTGGGATGATTGTATAGCAACATGCACTATGTTAATCTAAATTTTCTCGGCCTTCCAGCCAGGTGTAAAGTTGGTTCGAAACCGACGTTTCGGGAACGTACATTGTCAATTTGTATCTTTCAGCTACCCTGAAGATGGAAGCGATGGAAACCCGAGAAAATCTAAAGTATTCACAACGCCAAGTCTGCTTCAGCTTATATTTCATGCACTATGTTGTGCAATAAATCACTATTTCCTCTATGTTACAAACGGTATCAGTAAATTTCTGGGGATGTTTTCACGTAGCACAGTAGGCATATCATAGGAACAGTCTGTAGGAATCCCGTTTAATTTCTGGTAGGTATAAATTAATCCACTTCAGTTAGAATAGGGGCGATAGGTCACGAAAATAATACTGATGATACTTAACTTTTGTCCAGAAAGGGTTCAGTGGTTCTGTAAAGGGCCTCATATTTCTCCTGTTGTGAAATTATGCTGCCAAAATCAGATCGTAGTTTGAAGAGCCTCACGGCACCGCTGATGCAGCTTGCAAACCATTGATCCTCTTACCATGGTGCTGCTACCCACAAGTACTGCTTGAGGCATTCTTACCTGGAGTGAAATATGCAAATTGTATTACACGAAGCATAAGCACAGCAAACGTGGGAGGCCCTTGTATTTTTAAAGCGAGAACATAAACCACATTACAGGCTCACTAATCGTGATATTTCCACAAGTCTTTTGAAAAACATTACAATATATTTAACTGTTATACATATAGAAGAGTGGTACAAATCGTGATGTGGATTTTAAGTACACGAAAATCATGTTTAATGGAATTGAAATGTATCGAAGCCTCACCATTTGAAAGACAAACTAAAAACGGTAATTTTTTTTAACTTTCTCTACCGCTTACCTATATATACTAAGTATAGGAAGTACTGCATTCTTTTGCCCAAAATTATAGACCAAGATTTCAGTGGAAATAGACGCTTTGAGATCCCCTAAAAGCAAAACAGGCTATTTTACAAAAAGTTCCGCATGTGTGATTGCGCGGGCCTGTCTATGAATGGCATAACTTAAAAACAAAAACTCGGTTAAATACTAAACTTGGTATTTAACATCAGGGACCATTTTATTAAGACTTTCCATATCCTTTATAGGGATATACGGGGTGCGGATGTGGATGTATAAGGGTACGATTCCAAGTTCGAGTCTTCTGCGCCAGATCTGAATTTCGATGTGGTGAGAATGGATCTATCCTTTTCGGGGTGTGGGATCCAGAGTCAGATAAATGAATTTGTACACTGTTGACCTGCACTGTTAGTACGTTCTTTGCCATTTTACCCCTGCCAAAACCTCACACGCATCGCAAAATTGAATCCTTCTATCGCACCTACCTTGCAACTTTTCACAAGCTACAGATTCTTGCACCATCATTTGATTCGATAATTTTATTCCATTATACGAGATATTGTAATAAAGAAAATTGACCTAACTTTTTAATCATTTCCTACCATCACGAGGAGAAAGAGGGGGAAAGAGTATTGACTCTCTACCATCACACGAAATTCCACTAATGTGCAGCGGTTAGTCTGGCCGTGACCAGGGTTAGAAGCAAATCATTAGTCTGAGCTCCATCAATTAATGTTCAGTGCTATAATAGAACAATATTTTAACATCAAATTCTTCACAAAACTAGGAAAATATGTTACAAATATTTGACATAAGTTTATGGTGATCAGTGTCTATCTCGTACGCAAGTTTTCAGAGTGGTTTAAGAAATTAAAGGAGGTTAAAAAAAATTTCGGAGATCGGGCCATCTTTCCATCACGAAAACTAAACAAAATTTGGAGAAAGCCATTAAAATTAGATATTTGAGGAGATTGACGTTTGAGGATTTGAGCAGTTGTTATACTTACCAATATTAATAACGAAATTATTAGATTTTCTTACGATCTGGGCTTGGAAGGGGTCTGTGAAAAAGGTGTGCCAAGAATCCTCACACCCGTGCAAAAGGAACATCGTGTGAAATGCTAACGTGTGAATCGAAAACATCATCGTGTGGATTGAAAACATTAAAAGCAAACCTGATTTCTTCAAAAATGTGTAATATGCGATGAAACTTGGATTTTTCTACATGATCCAGACTAAGCGATAATCCAAGCAGTGGGAGAGCCTCCATCCCCCCCCCCAAAAAAGAAAAAGGTGCTCATGAGCAAATCAAAAGTCAAACTGTCAATCAGTTTTTTATAAAAATATTCTGAAGACCTCCGTGAAGGTGTGCGACGAAGGAGACCAGATTTGATGAAGTGATCCTCATGGATCTCCACCAGGACAATGCCTCAGCCCACAACGCGCTCTCTGTGAAGAGTTGTTTAGCGAAATATCCACCGTATTCGCTAGACATAGCATCGTGCGACCTTTTTACTCCAAAAATTCGACATCTAAATTGCACCGAAAATGCATGTTTTCAGACCCCGTAATAAACGAAAACATTTTTAGAAAGACGTCAATGTGTGTGTATATGATATGTCCGTGTGTCTGTCTGTGAACAGCATAACTCCAAAACGAAAAGTCAAGAAAAAATTTAAGTTCAGTGACTTCCAAAGATGCGACACAAAGATTTACAAAACCCTCCAACCGCAATTACCCTTTACATGGAACATTGTCGAAATTTTCTATTTTCTCAAAATGCTTCTAACGATTTTGATTAAAATAACATTTATTAAAGATATTTACATGACAAATAAAACATATATCTTGAATTTTATGGGAATAACTTGTGGAGTTCTCTTCATTCGGAAGGAATTTTGTATAATCTTATACTACTGGTATATGTGTTGACGAAAGCGTAATACACAAAAAAATCTGATGTGTTACACTCACTCTACTCTTGTACAAACTATTTTTACAAACTCTTATTCTCCATCTATTTCATATTAATCGAGATAAACATTTGCAGAAACGATATTTTGACATGCAAAGAGAATTACATTTTACACATAGCGACCAGTTCTAAAAATATTTGACTATCGCTTAAGGCCTACTATATTCCCCTTGTTTTGTATTTGCAAGGGCAATATAGAAATACAGTAGCCTTCAAGCATATACATATCTCTTAATAGCTGGTTGCTATGTGCAGCACCATTCTCTTTGCCACAGATTAATACTCTTTGCATATCCAAGACAAAAAAAATGAATAACGAATTGACATCTGAGAAAATAAGTATTGAAAAATTTAAGGAAATAACAAGCAATATCTCGAAAGTGGTTCACTCAACACACACACACACACGGACATGTTTCCAAAAATGCTTTTTTTGGATTCAGGGGGTTTCTCAAAACATGTATTTCCGGTGAAATCTCGGTGTCGAATATTTGTGTGGAATACAACACTTTCCCTACTTACTATACGTAGTAGAGAAGGCAATTAATCTGTTGAACGTAAAGTAAATCTGTTGGATTTATTGTGTTTCAATGTTGTGCAAAGTGAAATAGTAATTATCTCAAGAACGGAAAGCTTTATGGAAAACATTTATTAAGGAAAAACATTCAAAACAACGTGCTCTTTTATAATTTCCACTCTGTATATCTGGATTTGTCTGTGAACATCCTATAAGGATCTCTTCATACTGACTGAAATCAGTACAATTCTTTTAACTGGAAAGCCATGGGTGACTCGCCACATATATGTGTTTTGAATGAAAGGAAGAAGCTAACATAGGAGAGCGCAATGCTATTGAAGAAATCTCCATGGAGCCGCGCTCACAAAACTACCAATGCAATACGGATAGAGCCCGTTGAATCAGTGTATTTAAATAATGTACCACGTGAATAGAAGTGTGCAGAAACAAATAGAAAATAGACGGTGATAAATTCAAAAGGACGGGTGACACCAGCTGTCAACGCGTATAGACGTACTCTTGAAAAAGTTCACAAATTATTGTCGATGAAAGGATGTTTATAACGAAGTAGGCGAATAAAGGACTACGAGGTGCGGCAATAAAGAAACCTGATTCATGCCCTCACACTTCATGGAAACAAAAATCAGCCAATGACAATGTTATTTCCTCCAATGCAGTCTCCCCGCTGCATGCAAACTTTCCACTATTGGAAGCAGTGCTGTATTATACCGTTCAACAGTTGCGTCGTTTTTGGAGTTCACTACATCCACGGATTAGAATCTGGTTTCTTTGAGCGCGGACTTGGCTTTCGTAAGGAGAAAAATCTGATGTTATATTCGCATAACCCTCTCTACCAACTATAGTTTATTAGTGGGTATGCAAATATTCTTACGAAAGTTTATTTTCCTATCTGCTCCATTTTAATCGAGCAAAACCTTTCCGGAAATGCTACATTACACATTTCGTTGTAGGTACAAAGGGAACAGCAATAGTAAAATGTTTTAGAAGTGGACGCTATATGCTGGCTTTAAAATTCCATACTCTTTCCATGACATCACAAGAAACAGCTGAAAATCCACAGGACTTTATAGAATAAAGGAGCATTAAGCAATTCAAACCATTAGTAAGGGATGCCTCGGAAATGGCTTATTCATAAAAAAAGCGTTTCAGATAAGTTGCGTGTTCTAAACAGAACTATTTTTACTTTCTCTACTACGTATGGTAAGTAGGGGAAGTATTGTATTCCACCCAAAAATTCGATACCGAGATTTCACCGGAAATATATGTTTTGAGGCCCCCTGAATCCAAAAAAAGTATTTTTGGAAACATGTCCGTGTGAGTGTGTGTGTGTCTGTCTGTGAACGGCATAACTCAGCAACGAACAGTCGGATAAACACCAAATTTGGTATTTAGGTTCAGTATCTTCCAGAGATGCGACACGAAGGTTTTCAAGAAAATCCCCCCACACCAGATTACCCTTTACATGGAACATTTTTCGAAATTTTTTATTTTCTCAAAAATGGCTTTAACGATTTTGATTAAAATATCATATGTTTAAGATATTTTCATGACAAATGAAATGTATATCTCGAATATTCTGGAAATGTCTCCAAAAGTATTGTTCAATGTTAACGACTTTTGCATAACTGGTAAACCATAAGAGATAGACAAAATTGTACTACCAAAAATGTAGATCGCGTTAAAATACACAATTTATGTCATATACATTTTTTGTTGTTGAGTGAACCATTTTCGAGATATTGCTTGTTATTCCCTTAAATATGCCAATACTTATACTTTTTCTCAAATGGGAATTCGTTGTTAATTTTTTCTATCCTGGCACTGCAAAGAGAATGGAATGCTCCACATAGCAACCAGCTCTTAAAGTATTTGACTATCGCTTAAAACCTACCAATTCCCCTTGCATCTACAAGAAAATTAGCAATAAGATTAACATGTCGATTAACATGAAGCATATGGAGAATAAGCGTTTGTAAAAACACTTTGTACAACAGTAGAGAAAGTCATGTGAGTGTAACACATCAGATTTTTTCTATCCTGGCACTGCAAAGAGAATGGAATGCGCCACATAGCAACCAGCTCTTAAAACATTTGACTATCGCTTAAAGCCTACCAATTCCCCTTGCATCTACAAGAAAATTAGCAATAAGATTAACATGTCGATTAACATGAAGCATATGGAGAATAAGCGTTTGTAAAAACAGTTTGTACAACAGTAGAGAAAGTCATGTGAGTGTAACACATCAGATTTTTTTTCTAATTCTTCAGCATCTGCTGTTATGGCAACGAACAAATAAACACTTATTTATAAAGATAAATAAAATCTTGAGAAGCCCAAGCTACAACACTATGCTTCCTTTCCTTGTGAATTATAAAACTCTCTGAATAATTAAAGCAAGACAACAACAGAAAATTAATGGGAACATGTTTTTAATGTTCAGAGAACTCCCTCGCCAATACAAATAATTCACAACATTTTCTCCAATTCTGCTGCCTCTACGAAGTACGTCCGGTTTGTTTTTTATTTCTTCCACTGTTCGAAGTGTTCTTTCTTGGAACGTTTCCACATCAGGCACTTCGATAATGTATACGCGAGTTTTCATATCACTCCAAAGAAAACAATCGATTAGATTTAGATACAATTTTGGTGCCCATCTAATTGATGCATTCTGAGCGATCCAGTGTTCTACACAGGTGTTGCGTAGATGACCACACACATGTCTACGTATGCACGGAGGTGCGCCGTTATGTAACAGCCACATATCATTTCTTACTGCGAATGCAGAATTGGTAGCGTTTCTTGAAGAAACTGGAAATAGATGGTTCCTGCCAAAATCAAAGAAGAATCCACTGACCATTAATGTGCTTCCTATGATTCCTGCCCAAACATTTACAGAAAAGCTGTGCTAAAAGCTGTCTTGATTTATTGTGTGTGGATTGCCGTAAACCCATATGTGTTCATTATGGTAACTAGTTACTTCATATCTGGTAAACGTAGCTTCATCCATTGCAAACATTTTAAAGGTAAAGTCCCTTTAGATAGAGAGATACTGGACGTGCTGATTATCACAAATACCTAACGATTCTCCTTTTAATGTTCTCAAAGCAGTCCAATGGGATACGCCGATAGTGTGAAGAAAGTATGGTCTTTAGCTTGTTGTTGCTACGTATGGAAAGTCAGTTTGAAGAACATTATTGTTTTTCAATGTATGGAAAAGCCGATTTGAAGATGTTGCATTGTTATTTGCAACACGTATGGAATCCAGTTTAAAATAAGAGTTGTATTGAAGGAGTTGTATTATAGTTCAACTGTTGGGGAGCCGAACTTGTAGTAGTTGCAACCGCACGTATAGTAAACAGTTTCCGACAGCCTTCGCCCCAAATGTATTTTCAGGTGGCCCTGAATTGATATCAACCGTCTAAACTTGTAAATTTCTGTATTTCAAGTCTCTGATTGGCTAATCCTACTCCAATAGAATACCTTCATTTAACTAAAACCCCCTCCGGTTGTTGATTGGCTATTTTATAAACTGTCACTAAAATCACATTATTGCTTACAAGAATCACAAGTAACATTTAAACTCTCAAACTCATTATTGCCTCAAGGTTACCTCATTGTTAGCAACTTTTAGCTTATTATTCTCACAGCTCCTACATTATTAAATTACGTAATACATTCATATAACATTATTGAACTTGTATACAATAATATAAGCATATGCAATGACTGTAATATGCACTTTCTAGATATTGTTACATACACATACTGTTTTAAGGCGGGCTGTTATTCAAATTTATATTTCTATAATTTGATTAAAATCTATAAGTGTTAAAAATACTGCCTCAAGTGTGAGCTATACCACGGCTGCTGCTTTCAGGATCTTCTTCCACAAAGTGGAGGATTTCTTCTTCTTCTTGTGCGACATTTCTTTGACCAACTTCTTCAACACGAGGCTCACTGTATCTAGAACTCTTTGACAGATGAAAACCAATGACCTATGATGTGGTGCTCGTCTATTTGGAATTCTTTCTCGATAAATTTTTGCAGCAGCAGTTGCCGCGATGTGTTTCACCATAAATGAGTAGCATTTTAAGATACTCGGCATTAGTAAAGTGAGCCATTTTATAACTGATAATCCGCTATTTGAAAACAAGCTATAAGCGCGAGAAATAACAGCTGAAGTGCGTTTCTTTCTGAAGTGTGTAGTCTCGTTGCTAGCGATGTAGATACAACTCAGACAAATGTTAAAGCTTATAAGAGCAAGAGTGCAAATTCTTTTAATCCAAAATGTATTTAATTTGCAGAAAATATTTATATTTTAATCTAAGAAATATTTGAAAAAGTATTTAAGTTTCGTAAAATCTTCATCTAAATAGAGTTAATATTAAGCATTTTTTTCTCGAAAACTATTTTAAAAACTGCACTAATATTTGTTGTTCTATTTATTACAAAGATTCTATCATATTCAAGGATGATCATAGGTCACCTTCCAGCCTGTATATTTAATTGATTTTAAATTATATCTCAAACATACTTTAGACAAAATCGTTATAGCAATCTTTGAGAAAATGAAAAATAATTTTAGCATAACTTTTCTTTAAAATCTTCACCTAGTAGCTTATAAAGCGTCTGACAAAAGTATGAAGTTTGGTATCTATGCGAATTTTCGTTTCTGAGCAAAGGTTTTCCAACACATAAATACACGTTTTACTTTATCTACTATTACATATACCAAGTGTTAAAAAAAGTATTGCATATTTTGAGAAGTGGTAGTATAGAACGAAACAAAAAATGGTTGGCCCCGTAGCTCAGTCGGTAGAGCAATTTCTTCCTGTGCGAGGAACCCGGGTTCGGTTCCCCAAATTCTTATCCTCTCCAGAGTCTGTAAGTATGAATGTAATGATTCAAAAACCAAAAGTGCGAGAAACCCAACGACAAGTGTTACACGAGTTGACTCTATTGCCAATAAGTTCCAAAGGAAAGTTCGCGATAAGACCAATGTAGTTAAAGGCGGGGTATAAATGGAACAAAAAAGTGCTGCAAACATGGGCTCTAAAATGCATACCTTAAGAGCTATAAGCGCTTGTCCATCTTCGCTACTGTGAAACATCTCTTCTACTGCAAGCTCTACGTACGACCTACAGCAAGCAGAAAACAAATGAGGACACATTACTCTGTTATTGTCCATCGATACCCCATGCAGTAAACATCTGTTAGTGTTGTTAGTGTAAACCGTATTCACAGTACTGGGTAAGTGCAACGCATACTCTTATTAGTTCTAATGGAATCCGTTTGTGAAATGCTTTTACATTGTAGTTTTATCTTGAAATCTTTGATCTGTTCAACCCCATTAATGATGTACACATACAACAGGAAAGCGTCATCAATGCCTGCCAGAGCATCCGTGACCAACCTGGAGTGGTGAAAGTGTGTGATTCCCTAAGACGTCGGACAGAAGCATGCCTATGAATGGGGACCATATTGAGCACCTCCTTTAGCGATGGCTCACAAGTTCAGGTCGTATGTAATCGCAAGCAGATTACATTAGAAGCTATGCTGTTTTACAGTAACAGAGTAATGTATCCTCATTTGTTTACTGCATTCTGTAGGTCGTACGTAATAGCAAAGAGCTTGCACTAGAAGGGATGTTTCACAGTAGCGAAGATGAACACGTGTTCGTAGCTCTTAATGTTTATTGAACGTTTTTTCTTGATAAGGTCCATACTACTACCTCTCAAAATATGAAATACTTTTTCTTTAACATCCTGTATAAGCAGAGGAATCATTGCATGCTACGCTTTAAATACACATTTTGAGCTCTCTGCATACAAAAGCATTTTAAAAGATCCGTGTGTGTCGGGGTGTGTGTGTGTGTGTGTGTGTGTGTGTGTGTGTGTGTGTGTGCGTGCTTAAGATACTTTTAAGATATTTTCATGATAAATGAAAACTGAAATGTATATCTTGAATTTTCTGCGAATAGCCTGTTAAGTCCTCTTCATTCGCAAGCAATTTTCTATAGTTTTATATAACGGGAACACATAACATGGACAACACACAGCGTACAAAAAAATGTAGATCTCTCTAAAATGCACAATTTATTTCAAATAACTACCTTCTGAGAAGTCATTACCGAGATATACGTCTTAATGGTTTGAATTTTTCAATTCTGTTGTCATATTTTTGAAGTACTGTCGCTGCTCCACTATTTCTCACGATAGCATGGAAAGAGCTTCAAGGCCGGTATATAGCGACCCGTTTTTAAAGATTTGACTTTCGCTATTCCCTTTGTAACTGTAACAAAAATTTTAATGAAACTATTTATAGAATAACATGTACTTGAATTAACTTGAAGTAGGTAGAAGAATAACCGTTTGCAAGAATAGTTTGTAGAAGCTATATTAAAATAAACGACAATGGGTAGAGAAAGCCACGTGAATGTAACAGACAACTTTTTTCTTTCTCTACCACGTACCTAATAGGTGGAGAAGGTATTGTATTCCACCCAAAAAATCGATACCGAGATTTCACCAGAAATGCATGTTTTGAGGCCCCTTAAATCCAAGAAGAGTATTTTTAGAAAAATGTCTGTCTGTGTGCGTGCGTGCGTGCGTGTGTGTGTGTGCGTGTGCGCGCACATAACTCAAGAACGAAAATTCGGATAAATATCAAACTTGGTATTTAGGTTCAGTACCTTACAAAGATACGACACGAAGATTTTCAAGATAAACCTCCCATCCCAAACTACTCTTTACATGGAGCATTTTTCGATTTTTTTATTTTCTAAAAGATGGCTGTAACGATTTTGATTAAAATAGTATATTAAGGTCATTTACATGACAAATAAAATATATGTTTTGAATTTTCTAGGAATTAGCCTGTGAAGTCCTCTTTAATAGGAAGGAATATTGTATAATCGTGTATAATTGTTAACGGTTAAGGGATAGACGAAAACGTACTACACAATACATGTAGATCTCTTTAAAGCACATTTACTTCAAATAACTTTTTTGTGGCACGAGCCATTTCCGAGATATTCTTTATTAATGGTTCGATTGCTTCAACACTGCCATTATTTGTAAGTTCCATCGATTTTCAGTTGTTTCTGACGATTGTAAGGAAACATGGGATTTTAAGGTCATCTTATAATATCCAGTTAAACATTTGACTATCGCTGCTCTGTTTGTATCCCAACGAAATGTGTAATGTAGCTATTTCTGCAAAGCTACTTAAAATGTAGCATAGAGAAAAATAAACTTTCGTAAGAATAATTTTATAACCATTAATAAACGATAGAAGGTAGAGAAAGCTATATGAATGTAACACATCAGACTGTTTATTCAGAAAACCTCAAAATGCAGGAAATTGCTGCATCAAATTTTGCATCAGTTGCAATATACCTTGTACCTTACTTACCTAAACAGCAGAGAAAGTGAAAATGTGAACTTTTTCGCCAATATTACATCAGCCCTTCCCCTTAAATTGGCTGCCGTAGAGCGAAATCAAGCCAAGGGTCGAGGATAGTGAAACCAAACACTTTAGACTTTAACTGAAGTGGCCAGGTGCATCTGCCTGCAGGAAATGGAGGCATTTGCCTCTCTGATGTTGCAGAACCACTGTAAACGTTTTGTCGTTACGTTCTCCTTTAGTTTCCTTATCAGGAACACCTGAGAGACGTCCCTTTGCAAGATTAGTTCACTCTGTTTCCCAATGCGTGAAGTCACCTTGTGGATTGTCCGTCCAGAGGTTTCGATTCTGGTAACAATCGGACTCCTTTGAATAAAAGAGCCTGCCTATATTGCTGAGGTATTCTATGATAAAAATGTTTAGTATCACCTAAGTACTAAACTTTTTTGTATCAACTAAGTAGAAGGAAACGCATCCATGAAATGGGCTCAAAACAGTTAATAGCATAGATCAATATTAAATGATAATATTACGTACATTTTTAGACAGCTGGAATTGAACCAAGAACTTCTAACACAAGATACATGAATCATAAATTGTATGTTATCGCACTAGTGCGATAAAATTTTGATATCACTCCATTGTTACCAACTTTGGTTTCAAGTCTAATCAGAAAACAATTACCCTTTGTATTTCTATATGTTTAATAAATAGATTTGGATTGATTAGCTTCTATATTTCATTATGTCTCATTATGTCTTAGTTTCTCATGGCGGTCACATTATGTGTTCACAATTCAAATCGTTATACTCCAGCTTATCGCAATGCGTTGTCCACTTAACCTGTTTCTTGCATTGGCAGTCTTGTACTTTCTTTGATCTGAATCGCCATTCTTTTATCTATGATCTGAATAACTGATGAAATGGTAGCAGGTACGAATGTGGATGAAATGGAATTTCAAGAGTCTTGCGAAATTTTGGAAGCTTCCGAATGTATAACATTGAAATTCCCACAAAAAAGAAGTCCGGAAAAAAGTATGATAACAGCACGTTATTTTCTAAACATTTTTATCATTCATTACCTTACATCTTACACTACTTCTCCATATAGTCACCGCCGTTATTCAACCACTTATCGTGACGAAAAACCAGTTTTTGTATGCCTTCTTCAAAGAATGATGCCGCCTGTGATAAAAGCCACTTCTTGTTACACGCCATCGTCGTTGAAATGTTTTCCACTAAGGAATTTCTTCATATGAAGAAACAGATGAAGATTGCTTGGTGCCAAATCCGGACTGTAGGGAGGATGGTCCAGTTGTTCCCAACCAAATGATGCCATCAGATCTTGAGTTCGTTTGGTAGTGTGCGGCCGGGCAATGTCACTCATTATTGTTTCCTCATAAACCTCACATAATTTACGATGAATGTTTGCTGGAGTAACATTTCTCGCATTCACAACTGCGTCTGTCTTCCTAATGAACGGAGCAAGTGATCACGCATGCTCAAAATAGCGACTGCAGCGCTGCAGCGGCGAAACATTGATAGGTTGCTTACTTTAAAAATACACATAGTAGCATACAATCGCTACATTTGCTGGTGTAGGGTAGCCACTGCTAGTGAATCAACAAAAACATCTACATTATCGCTACACACGACCCTGCTTGTGGCATCATACGGTCACCTGACCCATTTCGACTGAAAACCTCTCGAACAATCTGACCGTCGATATTTAACGAAATGCCCGTTTTCTACAAAGCTAGGTTGAGACTCAAAGTGACAGAATAGACGCAGTTATATTAGTGATCAGAAGATTATAAAAATCTGATGTGATGAATTCACATTAACTTCTCTACCCACACTTTTACAAACTATTCTTACAAAGGCTTCTTCTTACATTTTCTTCATGTTATTTTTTTTCTTCAGTTTTTCAACTATCACTCTCTCAGTTCTCACTGTCACTGTTCTAAGCTCTTATTTAGTTCATCTTCACTCGGAGTTCACTTCACTCTGCCACTTCACCAAGGTGAACTAGTTCAATTCTCCGTCACTTCACTTCTTTCGTGACGTACCTTCTTCTTCCCCCACAACCCGTAGCTCCGTTGTAGGACCCACTGCACGTCACAGCAGTCGCCAAAAACTCGCTCGGAGAATCGCACGGGAAACTCACCCACCAACTCACTCGTTCACTGACTGACCAACGCAACTCACCTCACACCAAACGACTGCTGTAGCGAGAGCGCTCGCTTATATAGGCAGCGAAATCTTTCACAGAACATTCTAGAAGTATTTTGACACACGTCCTGGTGGAGGGGGGAAAGAAAGGAATTTACAGAATGTTCTGATTATCTGCAGATAGCACGTGTTTACGCTGGCGCCTGGTACTTAACATCCTTTACTTCGACACCCGGGGCCGTCTTCCCGATAACCTTGGGACATAGCTGCTGCCTCATAATATGGTGTTATTACACATTTCATTGTACGTACAGCAGGAATATAGTAAAGCTTGTCTCACCCTTAAAGACACTATGGAAGTAAATGGGATATCTCCGTCTCTTTCTAACGCATGCATGTTGCCATTAGCTTCGACCTTTTCTACCCTCGTTCTGTCGCCAAGTTGCTAATAAGCAGGCAGAGGGGTTTTAGTAAGTAAACAAAGCAATCGTGTTACCGCACGGACTGTAACGGACACTCTCCTCCCCAATCCAACAGACGCTTTCGTTGCGACTGTTCCATTTATTCGATGCATACACAGACCAGTGGAGAACTGTGCCAATATGTCTAAAGTGAAGAAGAGTCCATACATCAAAAACATAATCACAGTAAGCATCGTTTGTAGCGAAATTTGGCATGGAACACATCAACACAAATGGCGTAACATTAGAGCTCAAAAGACATCATGCTAAACAACCTGCAATTCAATGAAACCCAAGGAACGCGTGACTTTATTAGAAGGGAATGAGGAAAGTGTACCTTCAACCTCTTCAGCCCCAAACTAAATATCACAATTTTTCTAGGATCTGTGTCATATTGCTTTAAAAATCTACAGATTTCGATGTAAAGGAAAATATAATGTAACTCAGCTTTCTGTATAGAAATACCTTAATTAAATCATGAGGTAACTTTATTGCACACCACCAATAGCTAAACGTACATAGCTTTTCTTTCCTTTACACCTTAATTCTAAGTCTACCCGCTATCGAAGTAGGGTGTAAGGTCATAAGAACTTTCTCTCGCCACCACCCTCGGTGCGTTCCTAACTTGATGATTTACTTACTAAAACCCCACTGCCTGCTAATAAGTAATAACATGCTGTAAATATTCATTTGTTATAAATTTCAGCTTTTAACACATTATCCTATACAGAATATTTTTTCTCTATCAGATTATATAACTTTTAGAACCCTTATAGATTCCTGTGCGCAAACATTTCTAAAGAAAGTGAGTTTTTTAGTAAAAGTTCGATATATATTTGCTGTTTCTATGCTAATTACGCAGTAACTAATAAACTAAAGGGTAGAACGTAACAATGCTTCTTCTTATCTAGAGTAAACCAGTGTGCTGAAAACCTACCCAGTTTGACTTTTCTACCTTTAAAAATACGAGCGTTATAATTGTTTAAATTAAATATTTTCGGAAGATTCCATACCTATATAGTAGAAAAGTCGGCTAGCGAGAAAAGCTTTTTTGTTATTGGGCTTACATCTGGGACCAAGCGAGAGAAAATGGTGAGAAGGTTTGGAGGCAGTTTTTAAAACAAACCCTAAACCTGTAAGCTCTTGCATTTATTGTGTGTGGCAAAAAAAATGTCGTCCATCTACTCAGCTAACAGGCCAGACGCGACATAGATGTCAGTAAAGGTTAATATCAGTTTAAGGAAGTGGGTACGTTTATAGTATATAGTGTTACGTAGGTGATTTATTTAACATTTTACATAAATATTTGTGGTTATGGGGGGCGAAGCTAGGAAGAGACGAAATGTTGGTAAACTAAGAGGAGTAATAATGATTGTGTTAGATTATTTTTCCAATAAAATGAGTGTTAGTAAGACAGTAAAAGAAATAGCTAAGGCTACCCGGGTGTTCAGAAACAGTGGTGTGTAGGATATAATACTAAATTTTATTGGGTATAATATAATATTCGATATATTACTATACTGAAAGGATCTCTAAGGGTCTATCAAAAGGAATGCAAAAAGGATGGGGGAAACAAAAACACGCTAAGTTAACGCATTATAGTGAAATAGCAAAAAGCGGAGAGTACCGTATCGTTCATTATTTGTTGTTTCAAAACATTCCACCAACGTTTGTATATGATCTTATCAAGGGAAAATAGTGATGATAACCTATCAAATTAAAGTTTCGAATATTTTATATCTCTATATTTTTTAATAATATATATTTTTATGCATGTAGAATCGTAATTTGAAGCAGTGAATATACAAAAAGGAGATTAAAGTGCAGGTGAAAATTAAATGTGTTACAAATGCTTTAAATTACAGTACAGAGTTTTCACTACTTGTTGATGTATCATTCACAAGATGATATTAATTTGTCCCACCGATCGTAGCTGGACGCCAATATGCGAACGTAGTGCGACCCATTTAACCTGTACTGTCTTTTAATCGTGAGACGCGATAAAGGTTTAAGCGATAGCCAGCTTTTTAAAAAGCGATTGCTATATTGTGATGGCTTTAAAACTAGTTCTTCTTGTATGACCACGAGAAATATATGAATAGCGACTTAACTGTTGAAAAAGTATAAAGTATTTGACAATGAAAACCAGTTATAAAGAATATCTGTGAAGTGGTTAATCTCCCAGAAACATTATAAATAGAGACATGACTTTTTTTATAACGAGATCTATATATTTTTTGTATTGTAAGCTTTTGTATGCCTCTTACCATTTACAAATTATAGAAAATTCACCTAGAATGAAGATAACTTCGCTTGTAATTTGCGAACAATTCAAGATATGCGAGGGCTGTCCCAGAAGTACCCGACCTAACAAAGAAAACACAAAAATTTGGGGAAAAAAACATCTTTATTTCTCTACACAGTCTCCTTTCAGCTCGATACATTTTTCCCAGCGATGTTCAATAGCCTCGATATTATGTTTATAGTGAGAACCGTCAAGTTCTGCTAAATAGCTATCAACTGCAAACTCCACCTCTTCATTGTTGACATATCTTTTACCACCAAGCCATTTCTTCAACTTTGGAAACAGAGAATAATCAGAGGGGGTTAAGTCTGGAGAACAGGGTGCACGAGGAAGCAATTCGAACTTTAACTCATTGATTTTGGTCATGGTGATAATGGTGTGTGAACGGGTGCATTGTCCAGATGAAACAGAACTCTCTTTTTCACTAAATGCGGCAGTTTTTGCTTGATTTCATCATTCAAACGCTGCAATAAATTTGCATAATACTCGGCATTGATTGTTTTTCCTTTTTGAAGATAATCAAAAAAACTGCCGCCATGACTTTGCCTGCAGAAGGAAGTGTCTTTGCTTTCTTTGGAGCCGATTTTCCCCTTTCAATTCACTCTTTTGACTGTTCCTTCGTCTCAGTGATGGACCCATGTTTCATCCATGGTTATGAATCGACACAAAAACTCGGCTTTATATCAGCGAAACATCGCCAAACACTCGACTAAAACATCCTCACGACGCTACTTTTGTTCAATTGTGAGTAAACGCGGCACCCATCTTGCACACAGCTTTCTCATGTGTAAATTTTCAGTTAGTGTGCGATGTAAAGCACGTTTTGAAATGCCTACGATGTCTGCTAGCTCGCGCACTGTCAGTCGACGGTCGTCCAATACCATTTTGTGGATTTTCTTCACAATTTCTGGCGTGATCACCTCATTTAGTCGACCACTGCGATGTTCGTCTTGGCAGCTCGTACGGCCTCACTTAAACTCTGCCACCCAATATTTTACTGTTGTAAACGAAGGAGCAGACTCCCCCAGAGTAGAATCTAGCTCAGCTTTAATATTAGTTCGACTAAGACCTTTCAAATGAAAGTACTGTAGCACATAACGATAACCAGTTTTCAAATTCACTGACAGAGTTCACTATTAGTGGCTGCCAACAATTACTAATCAAGTAGCATCGTCAAACTCCAAACTTATGCTTTATAAGGGTGGCACTTTCTATCGTAGTCATTTGTTTGAAACAACAACCGGTATATATTCGCCAGGTCAGGTACTTCTAGGACTGTTCTCGTACGTTTTATTTTTAATGCATCTTAAACATATGGTACTTTAATCAAAAGTGTTAGAACCGCTTTTGAGAAAATAACGAACATTTTTTCCATATAAAGGATAGTTTGTGGTGGAAGGATCTTCTTGAAAATCTTCGTGTCACATGCTTCGAAGATCCTGAGGGATGGGATAGGATAGGATAGAACTAGAAACGGAGGGGGACTTAGTACCTCAACCTACGCAGACCTTTAGTACCTAGGACCCTGATGGGGTGCCCCCGACTGGAAGGGACGAGGTGAGAGCAGATAGAGTGCGGCCTGACCAGGAGATACACAGGCAGAGGGCAGGTTCCCTACAGATTTGAACTCCCCGGATGGTGACTGGTGCGGCCGGCTCCCATCCTCCTGTAGGTTTACACATCCCTTGTGGAACCCGGGACCCGGAGACCGCTCGCAGTCCGGGGGACGAAGGTTTCCAAAGAGCCGAGACCTCCCGCCGACACTTTCAACCCTGAAGTAAACCAAGCAGATGAAACATGAAGTGACAGGACAATGCAGATGAAATGGAAGGACAGGAACTTCGGGGAATGCAAAGATCCTTCCCAGCATTCGCCTGCCAACGGGGA
Organism: Deroplatys truncata; assembly: GCA_030765065.1. Taxonomy (NCBI): domain Eukaryota; kingdom Metazoa; phylum Arthropoda; class Insecta; order Mantodea; family Mantidae; genus Deroplatys; species Deroplatys truncata. Next base: position 47,124,533 of record CM060985.1, read on the forward strand.
AACCCCCCAAAAAACCTTTGGGTCAGGAAGATCGGCCACGGGAATTGAACCCACAACCTTTCCGAATGCGGGACACAGACATAACCGCCTGAGCCATCCCACTCGGTTGGAAGATACTGAACAGAAATATGTACCAACTTTAGTGTTATGTTTCTTATGATATTTGCAGACAGAACACACAGGCGTGCGCGCTGTTTTGGATTGAGGGATTCTCAAAACGTGTATTTCCGGTGAAATCTTGGTATAGAGTTAGTAACATTTACTCTATTTACTCTATGTAAGTAGTAGAGAAAGTACAAATAGGTATTTTTAATATATTACTGTTTAAATTATTGGAAATAACATTGAGAAATTACACATTCAAAGCAACGTCTCATAAGGAGATGACAATAATTAAGATGGTTAATACAAAACCTACCACCACGATTATTTCGGAAAATACAACCGCTTTTCAAGTGCTGATTACACAATAGTAAACAAGTTTTGTAATTCCCAGGTTTCCTAGAAGGGCTGTTTCCCTAGAGAGAAGGAGCATTTAATTCCATATTGCACATTCGAGAAAGTTTGTACTGTACCATGCATAAACCTTTATTTCTTTCCTGTTTATCCCCTAAAGGATAAACAAACAGTGTAAGGGGGTTTGGTGCCAAAATTTCGCGTGCGTTTTCCATTTCAGCAAATAAATTTCTTTTTGTTTACGCATCTACAGGCAATCTTAGCATGCATGACTACCCATCCATGTTTTCAAATTGAGAAAGTCTGCACAAAAGAATAAAGCATCAGAAGGACTGACAAAGAAAATGGAATTTGTTTCCAGGGTGATGAAAAGAAAGGCTGGCAACTGGGTCAGTAAATGTCAGCAAAACGTACGCTCAGACATAGCTTTACACGTCAAGATTGTGCATCCTGATTCATTTCCTGCACGAATGCATCAAAATGTACTTTCTCTGCCTCCTACCCGTAGTAGGTAGAGGATGTCTTGTATTCCACCCAAAATGTCGATATCGAGATTTCACTAGAAATATGTGTTATGGGATTCAATGAAGCTGATTGTATGTGTGTAACCAAGCTAGGTGGAGTCGCGGTAACGTGTGCGACTTTCATTCGGGAGGTCCCGGCTTCAATCTCCGACGACCACCCACTCTCACCGATGGGTTTTTCATGCTCTCCCCGGGATCGTCAGACGACGGGGTGATTTCTTCTCTAGCATGATTTCCTTTCCATCATTTCAATTCCCGTCTATCTTTCAGGCGTGCTTCTAGGTTTCGTGACATATGACGGTGTCGGACAGTTGTCGCGGATGCATGCTCAATGGAAATGGTACTCCCGTGAAACCAAAGGCTGCTTGATTGGTGGGTCGTTCAATCGCCCTCCCTCGGCGGCTCCAGTAGTGGGACGGATCTGCGAGCTTGGAAATGCTAGGGACTTCCGCGCGTCTCTGTGCTCTGTCTGCCTAAGGCCTGTAGCCTCCTAGGCGCGCGCGGTGTTTGAACAATGTAATTCAAAAACAAACGAAAGTTTAATAAATATTAACTTGTTATTTATTTTCGCATGTTCCAAAGACGCGTTACGAAGATTTTCAAAAATACACCCCCACCTCAAACCACACATTACAAGTAAAATGTGTCAACACTTTTTAATTTCTCAAATTTTATTTCTATATCGAGCAATGTTAATTAAAATGTTCTACATTAACAATATTTACATTAAAAATAACATGTATATCTTGAATTTTCTGGAAATAAACTTCATTCGGAGTGAATTTCGTATACTTTTACATAGTATACAATGCTGTTGTAAACCATAAGAGATAGACAAAAGATGTAGATTATCTTTAAAACACACAATTTATTTCAACTAACTTTTTTATGGCATGAGCCATTCCCCAGATATTCGTTGTTATTGGTTCGTATTTTTTCAGTACTTGTCACTTTTTGAGGTGGTGGTCATTCAGTTTCTCGCGATGTCATATAAGGAATTGGAGTTTCAAGGCCAGGATATAGTCACCCGCTTTTAAACATCTGTCATTTGATTCCGTTTCCTCTATCCCACTTATATGAATATGTGTTTTTGTAAGGGCTTATTTCGATTAACCTGAAGTAGACAAAAAATAAGTCCTGCGTGGCGCTCTAGTTCCCGGCCACGGAATGCGCCCGGTTCGATTTCACCCCTTGGGGTGCGGATTTTAAGTTCCGAGTATAGGACCGGTGCCCACTCATTGTCATGAAGAAAGTGAGGAGCTACGATAGGCGCCACATTCTGGCTGGGAGATGTGTAATGCTGGCCACATCACCTCCCCGTATTGGTAGGAACATCGCCCACTTCTGCCGGAGTCGGGTTGGCAGTTCCAGGCTATTCATGGGTTGTAGCGTCACGGTTTTACTATTATTATTATTATTATTATTATTATTATTATTATTATTATTATTATTATTATTATAGGTACAATAAGCTTTCGTGTTTGTATATGCTACATAAAAACGAAGAATCGTAAGCAGAGCATGTGATTTGAATGTAAAACACCAGATTTTCTTTTCAATTGATGCTCTAATTGCTTTTAAGAATGAGACTTTGCAATACCGACCTATGTGGCTCCGTGGTAGCTAAGTTTCGTGGCTCATGGCTGGACACATGGCGATGATACTTGCTCAAAGGAAAGAGTATTTCCCGTAAACACTAGGGGCTGCTCGGTTAACGGGTCATTCATCGCCCTCTCTGGGCATTCATCGTTCTCTCTGGGCAGCTCCAGTAGTGGAACGGGTCTTCAGCCCGAAACTGTTAGGGAGTTCCGCGCGTCTTGTGGTCTATCTGTTTGTGGCATGTAGCTTCCTGTGATTCCTTCACTTCATCCTTCACTTCGTTTGTCCTGGGGGATGGCAGCTGGAATATATCTCACGTAGAATGCAGTGCATAAGGTGTTCCCCTCCCTTGTATATCCTATACTTTGCAATGAAAGGGTTGTGTTAGAAATGTGCATATTAGTGGAGATTTCCGACTGTCTTTGATATGGAATGATAATGGGTTCATCAATGGACAATCCTTACAGAGGACCGCTTTAAATAAAGTATTAGTGGTAGTGGTGGTATTTATTAAGTATTTAGTATTACATTAATTGCATAACACAGTCACATGGGTCATAAGACCGTACATGATCTCTAGAAAAATACCTGGTCTGTATACGTGACTTGCAGTATCAACCAGAAAACCATTAATTTTTTTTTATAATCACCGCACTATATACATACATATAAAATTGAAAAAAACACTCTGAATCACACACTCAAACACACACACACACACACACACACACACACACACACAGTCGCGCACAAGTACTCAAGCACCACATATGTTTAAAGAAAGATTACATAAACACCTTATCTCTTAGTACACGTACTTCCATTAAGTATGTGCCCAAGCTTGGCCAGTTTTGGCTGTTTAGAATCATGTCCCAGCATGCTGTCCTCCGTCTGTTGGAAGCCAAAAATACTTCCGGTAATAGTTTTTTCCTAATACCCTCCGTCTGCACGCATGCTGCCAAAATATGCGTCCAGTCTTCTTGTTCCCCGCATAATGGGCAAATCCTCCTGCCATCGTCATCAACAATCTTGCGAGCTTTCCACCCTCCCAACCTAAGCCATGCTATTCCAGTCCTCTGTTTTATACCTAATTCCAAAATATATGTTTCCTTACCCCATCTAGTTTTTATTTCATTTTGTAGCTCCAATGTTGATCTTTGTCTACATTCAGATTCTATTTTCTGCCTGTTAGGTATATACTGTATTTGTAGATTTTAAAATGGCATTTGATACTGTAGAACGTAGTGCTCTCTGGGAGAAATTAACACGTAAAGAACTTTCGGGGAAAATGATTAGAGCACTTAGGGCAATGTATAAAGAAGTTAAGTTTGTTATCAAGACCGATCAGCACAATACATCAGAATGTAACATAGCGCAGAGGGGGGTTAAACAGGGTTGTATACTATCCCCGTTACTCTTTAATTTGTTTATTGATGATGTTAGCGTGATGACGGAGGAAGACATAGATGCACCGACAATCGCAGACCAAAAATAAAGTATTATTAGTATAGACAGAATGAACGATAGCTATGAATGAAGGCCAACACAGTCATAAGTGGATAGTTAAGGTAATTGTGTTGTACAATGTTTGTTGATAAACCATAAAGAGGAAAGAAAGGCAGTGAATATTTCATGAAACTTTCAGGTAAACTATAGAATCGATCAAAGAATGACGTTATATTGTCAAAGAGGCGTGTACTTCATACAAAAAGCTCTCACCTATTATGAACACGCTTTGCATAAAGGAATACATCACTTTCTACAGTATGAATTATGTAATACTAGAACAACGACTGCCTATGTATTCCTACACATGCAATTTGTAGATTAAAGCCTTTTGTCAAAACACTGCCCTTTTTGTCAATATCTGTTACTATGTTTAAAGTAGTGTGTTTTTTGTTTCAGTGCATTTCCAGCACTAATGATAAGTGTCGCAGAAAGCCTCCGCCTATATCGGTAATGAAATGTTCAGTGGGTCTGTTAGCCGTTGAATACCCATTAGATATCAGATATTCTCGAGGCTGTTTATTTTTATACTCCTTTCAACATGTATGTTAATACCTGCACTGACTCTTCCCTCATCTTTTAAGGGCCTTCATTATGTCAAAGGAGGGAAATATATACAGGGAGACCCAACGAACTATGAACCGGCTGTGCGCTGTTTTTCCGGTTCGCAATGGCAGCGCACGTTGCCGCCTGCGGCTGTCATAGAGTGACGCTGATGCAAGCGTCCAACAATTGCATAACTGTACTTAAAGACATTACTTACAACGTTATCAAAGGAGATGCTGAAATTGGTCACCGCCGTTGTCCATGCATTTTTTTTTTGGGGGGGGGGCACCTCTTTAAGAAACTTTCCATCACTCGCCGTAGTTCATGTTGAGAAGTGTTGGCAATTTCCTGGCGGATGTTTTCGTTTAATTCTTCCAAGGTGTGTTTGTCTCGTATACTGTATATTTTAATTTATCCCAGAAATAAAAGTCGCAGAGAATTAGGTCGGGAGACCGAGGTGTCCACAAATGGTTAATAATAATAATTCTGTCCACCTCAAGCACACCTTCAATTTTCTCATCGAAATATTGGCTGTATACGCTATGACAGCTTCTTGTTAAAAAAAATGCAAAACCACGTGTGTCTGTTAGCGTATAAAATGCGAGGTCAAAATTGTATTCACATACGTGAAGGCGTCAACTGTTGACTCGGAAAAAAATAGAACCTATAATTTGCGTTTCGCTTATGGCGCACCATACACCGGTTGGAGAGGTACTCCGTGAACAATGTTAGGTTTGTCAGAGCTCCAATAATGGCTATTTTGTGTACGCATATATCCCCGTAAGGGAAGGGTGTCCGATCCCTTCAGCTGCCGTGGTGTGGGCGCTGCGGACCAAACGTCACTAGGAGTACGCTGGACCAAATATCCGAATCCCTTCTGTCCGGAGGTTGTTTGGATTGGGTTGGACTCGGCGGGACAGTGGTTCCCGATAGCCATGGGAGATTGGGTACGTCTCGGCGGTCAACGTCCAGGCGGGTTTGTGAGACGCCTCAAGATTCTCCACTACCGCCCTGGAGAGTCAGTAGACACTCTGCTAGAGTGCTGATGACCCTACCGGTTGTTCGGTAGTCTTCTCCTTCGGGGGTTGACGCGCGTATTCACTTCCACTCTGTAATGGGGGGACGGATTAAAATTTTCAGGTGCCGGCCTACAGGAAAAGCTCTCGGGGTTGGGAGAGTCACTGGTTGACGCCTCCGCCCCCCCCCCCCGGAGCAGTGCAGCCCCTGTTGTCGGATGTATGCATATGGAAACCAGGCTTCGTCCGAGAGAAATGTTAAATATGAGTCTAGTTTGGCCTGTGTTCACTATTGAGACTCCACTCACCTACGTATAGGATCACCTGGTTGAAGAGCATGTGCCACAGTTATCCTATATGGTTTTAATTTCAAATTTAGTAGTTCTTCGCACAGCGCGATACGAATTGCCTGCCTGTTGTGAAAGACGCCTAAGAGATTCCTGGGGGGAATTCTCCAAACGATGACCAATGTCGTCTAATGTTTCTTCGGTAAGAACCGTAAGTTTCTTAGACTGAACATTACCTATGTCCTGAAATTTATTATACAGATTATTGTACGACCCGGAACCTTTACACACGGGAATCATTCTACAAATCGTATTTGCTCTTGACGAGCTGACTACATCACCACATAGAATCATATATAAATACAGGCTGTGTAATAGTTAACATATTATACTAAGCCATAATTGTGACTCAATACAGAACATGTCAATAAATAACTCGTAACAACTTCACTACGCCGACTCACACCGCATCACTGCTGAGTAAAGCAAAGATAGCATCACTTTGATAGATGCAGCGGCGCGAAACACATGCCCATACGCCCAGTGGAAAAACATCACGCAGCTGGTTCTTAGTTTATTGGATCCCTCGGTATTTCAGAGGTCCGGACAAAACAAAACACGGTTAAATACATTTCTGCGGATATATTTCCGTGAGCCAGTAATCATACATAAGTTATAATAAATATGTATCCATTAATTGACAACATATTTACAATTTATTCAATGTGCTGCAATTCCTTCGTAAAGGTCACTCGGAAAACTAGTGTTTATTTTACACTGTGCACTGAGTAGAGGTATTTAGCAAACGCTGCATGGATTACAGTTTACTTTCTGTCTATAATAATTACCTTTACATTACCTTACGACGCAATTTAACCATCAAACATGAAGTAACACAAAATACCTATTATCAGCATATCACGCCCAAATTAACCCTTCCACATTAATTAACGGAAGCTTTACTATCAACACATGACAACTGGGTTAGGGCAGCACAAAGGGAATCATATTTACAAAAGGAATTACCTAAATAAATGTAATATTACTTATCTGCCTGAGTTACAGAAGTGGGTAGTGTTAGTCGAGCGAGAACGTTACACGTGTGTGACAGTCGAAGTAAACATGGTGAATTATTTGTATCTGAGATTCTTTTGTTTTCATAATTTGTTTACTTCTAATAGAAATTAATAATGTAAAATTAAAATTACTCTTTATATTGTAATCAAAAGTTACCCCATTTGCACCCATTGTTACGACATTAAAATTCTGCTAACTTTGTATTTCAGCTCGTATCTACTTTTGGCGCTTATTACCTCCTCTGCCGAGTATGTGCATAATAAGCAGAAGTATTGCATTTCACCCAAAACTTGATACCAAGGTTTCACATGAAATACATGTTTTGAGGCACTTTGAACCCCAAAAAAGCATTTTTAGAAAAAGATTTGTATGTATGTGTATGGGGGGACGAAAAGGCGGTTCAGGGCCTTGTTGCAATACGAAGATTTTCAAGGTAATCCCCCCTTTACATCGAACATTTTTCTAAAGTTTTTATTTCATAATAATGACCCTAACTATTTTGATTAAAATACCTCGTGTTAAAGATATTTACATGTAAAATACTCCTAAAATATATATCTTGAATTTTCTGTGAAGTCCTGTTCATTCGGAAGAAATTTTGTAAAATCTTCTATAACTGGTAAACGTTAAGCGATAGACAAAAACGTACTTCACAAAAAATGTATATTTGTTAACATACAATGTATTTAAAATAACCTTTTTGTGGCATCAGCCATTTTCGAGATACCTATTATTAATTTACGAATTGTTCAATACTTAGTCATTTTTTAACTCTTGTCGATTTTCAGTTGTTTCTTGCGATGTCATGGAATTTTAAGGCCAGCGTAGAGCGTCCAATTCTAAAACTTTGACCGTCGGTATTCCCTTTGTACTCGTATCTAATGAAGTGTGAAATGCCATTATTTCCGGAAGGGTTTATCTCGATTAAAATGAAGTAGTTAGGAAAATAAACTTTGATAAGAATAATTTGTAAGCCACTAATAAGTGGTACAGGGTAGAGAAAATCATGTGAATGTAACGCATCAGAGTTTTTTCATTGCTACCAATCTTATACTGAGGTGAGACGTCGGAAATGAAATCGGCCAAATGGAATTATAAACTACGGTGATATCTGGATTACCTTCATGGTGCTATATTTAGTCCAGTTAAGAAAAGTATCAAGGAAATGCACATTTTAAAGACAACTAAAAAGGGAAGAAAAGACTTCAAGGATTGGGAATACAAATATTAATTGCGACCAAGCTCAGTCTTCCAAAACAAAAACGAATTTAAGGAACACGCTGGAGAATGAAATGTTGAAATTCCCTAGAAAACGTGTTGAACCAGATCCTGATCAAGAAACTTTATGGATTATTTGTGATGAACCATATTCAGGATCAAGAGCAGGAGAAATGTGGATTCATGTAACATAATATGTAGGCATACTCATGCGCTGTGTAGATCCTATAGTGGAATAGGACTTTATGTATGTAATAGATGTCATTATGCATGAACATTATGCCATTACTTAAAAAAGCTTCACATTTAAATTATTGTTCTGGGTTGTAATTCAAGTAACTTAGAATGATTTATCAGAACTATTAATCTAGTAATGTTCATATTTCTGCACGGATGGATTGCAAATCGAGTTTGTTTGCTACAGCAGGTTCCTTCACAATAATAACATAAATGAACCATCTAACATAGCAAATCTAGTATAGACTTTGCATTTACTGTCCACCGTTTTATTTATGATTTCATTTGTCTTGGACCTTGATTCCCTTTGCCTATGACATCTGAGCTAGAGGAATGTTTAGAAAGCTGTGCATTACTTCACATACGTCAGTAGTACACAGCATTTTTTTAAAATAAACTTAATTTTAGAAGGATGAAGGATGAATCTCAAATGTTACCTGTATCAAATGCTATTCCAGATTCAACACAAAGGCTTTCAAACATAAAGTGACTCCTCTTGCCTTAGCTTCCTCTAAATATTTCGGCTAAAATAATAACGCCTGAACAAGAGAGCTCCCGTAATCCAAATAAACGAGCATGATAAGGTTAAACACTCAAGTTACTGCGTTGCGTGATTACATTGCCCGAAAGGAAACCAAAACGCAACTACAGCATGACACTTGCCCAGGTAAAAAACCTGCACACCACTGATGGCTTTGCATAACTCAGGAATGACCTAAGAACTACACTAATGTGCTAAAGCCTCTCTACCCGGTACGCGACTGTGGCGATCTCACGGGTAACAACACACGGGCCCCACGGCATAAACAAGAAATACGAGTGCGCAGTAGTTTAAAGCACAACTATTACTTGAGCCATAAAAACAATAATCGCACCATAAGTGAGGATACAGCTGAGACATCAATTTTACCCTTCTACAAAATAATCTGATGTGCTACATTCACATGGCTTTCTCTACCCAATATCGTTTATTTTATACGTCTTCTAGAAACTACTTTTATGAAAGCTTTTGTTTCTCTGTACGTCATGTAACCGAGACAAACCTTTGCAGAAATAGTTTCATTACACATTTCGTTGTGGATCCAAGAGGGATAGGAGAATCCGAATCGATATTCAGATGTTTATAAGCGTGTCACTATATGCTGGCCTTGAAACTCCATGCTCTTTCTATGACACTACACTACTTTTCCTGGTTTATTCAAATCGTCCGCAAGACCTTGTAGACCTTAAAGACAATATCCAGTTTATGCTATTTTAGTGTTGAAATGTTACAAAAGTCGTTTGAATATATTGTGAAGCACTGGCTACTGCCCGAGGCTATCTAGAGGTTAGCGACGACCGACCGGCCAGTGAAAAGATAAGCCAGCGGGATAGTGAGATTAATCTGGAACTGTCTTTTTCCCCGCCTCCCGAACATTTTAGAACTCTGTGGAAAATGCCTGTGGCTCTATACATGAGCGTGCTCGCAAACCAGTTAGTGTGTTTCTGGAAGGACATAAAGTGCTGGTAATTCAGTGCATTCTCTGAGTGGGGTTGCGACGATAGTTGCCACAAATGGTGAGGGTTGCTACTGCGAGAGATTAGATAGGTCTTGTATTCGACTCCCCAGCGAGTCAAGCGGAACGAAGAAGTGCTGCTTTGCGCGTATTTCATTATGCAGCTACTTCGCCAAAAAAAAAGTAAAGTGACAGAAAAAATTGAACTACATCACATAAGAGAAGTGACAGTGAGACATTTTTGAAATGACAGTAAACACTGGAAAAGGTCACAATATGCATCGCAGGTTAGCAGATTGTCATAGAAGAATTAGAAGTCTATTCCCTTGCATTGCATATAATCGCACGTTACTGACAATCTATTTGTTAGTTATATTATAGCATTATGCTTAATACTTACTACACAAGTGTGAGTCTATTGGATGATTTACACGAATAGCTTAATTACACATTTTCTTGCAATTACAAGGGAGGGATAAAGAAAACTGAATCTATAGTCAAATGTTAAAAAGCTAGTTAGTATATACTGACCTTGAAGTTCATACTATTTCCATGGCATCGCAAGAAAAACTGAATAGCACCTTAAAACCAAAGACGAAGTCTTAAAACCAATAATAACGCATACCTCGGGAAAGGCTGATGCCACAAAAAAGTATTTCAAATAAGTCGCATGCTTTAAAAAACTACATTTTATGCCCAGTAAGTTTTTGTTCGTATATTATGGTTTGCGCGTTATACAAATTACTTTATAGACTATTCTCAGAAAATTTGAGATTTACATTTTAATCACTTAAACAGAATATTTTAATCAAAATCGTCAAGAGAAGTTTCTGAAAAACTCAAAATTATCGAAATATACTCCAACTAAAGGGTGGATTGGTGTGGGGGTATTTTTTTTTAAAATCATCATGTTACAGATTTGAAAGATACTGAACTTAAATACTAAGTTCAGTATTTATCGGACATTTCTTTTTTGAGTTAAGCTATCCAAACATACACATACACTAGCAGACCTTTTTCTAAAAATACGTTTTTGGATTTAGAAGCCTCAAAACAGGTATTTGGAGTGAAATCTCGTTATCGAATTTTTGGGTAGATTCCGTCCATTTAACTGAGGGAGGTGGCGCCATAACTTGTGCGGCTCGCATTCGGAAGGTCCCGAGTTTGATCCGTGGCGACCACCCACTCTGACCCATTGGTTTTCATGGTTTCACCGGGAGGCAGGTGAATGCTGGAGTGGCGACATTGACTTCATTCCCTTCACTCCGTTTCAGGGTTGTAGGACTAGGCGACGGTGTTCAGCGGGTTGCGGCTGGGCAGTGGATGGCGCTCTGTAGAGGTTTCTTTGCGAAAGGGGTCAGTTATGTCTCGCCTCCGACTGGGCCTCGCCCCAGGGGGATCGCCGGGGTTCAAGTTGCTTGTGGGTGGGCCCGGGCGGCGGCGGATACGTACGATCTGGAAACATTAGGCACCCCGTCCATGCTTGCGCCCGTCGTCAACCGGACCTGGTCGCCCTTCGGGTCCCTCACCTCACTCCTCCCTTACAAGGATCGCAATAGAAGCAAAACGGGCCGCTGTGGTGCTCTGTTCTGGTTTTGGAGACCTCTCCTATCGCACGTACTCCTCTACCTATTAGAAACGTGGTAGAGAAAGTAAAAACACAGAAAACAAAAACCATGAAGTGATCACTTAAAATATAGTGGTTCTACTACGATGTAAAATAATATTAAAATATTAACTAAAACGGGAAATTAGATGGAAAGTGATGCCCTATGTGAACAGTGCAAATGACGGAAAGAGTTTCATTTCACAACACTGCTAGAAGAATTTCCTTTGCAAAGAGGGCTTTAGCATTTCCGCCGGTAAAGAATCCTTGCAGGAAGAAACATCCTCTGGAAATGGCAAATTTATTACCTGAAAGTCGCGTTTCCTTACGCTTTGATGGTTAAAATAAAACTTTAACAACGGAATGTCTTCTCGGAATATCTTATTTTGACCTCAGCCGTGACGTAGCTGTGGGATGGTTCAGTCAGTCGTATATTAAAGCTCCTCATTTCAAATCCAGCTCATGTAATCACAGTTTCCCCACGCTTTACGATCCATCCTGAAACACCAAGGACAAAATAACGCTAGTGTCCATAAACTACATCATGAAGAAGAATAACATTATTCAACCAGGGATTTCGAAAGAGAAACTAGTAGAAGTGATTTACATAAATCGATCCCTGAGGGAAAACGCTCCATCAAGCAATGTTACCAAAGAAGAGATGACCCAGAAGATTTTTATGTTATGCTGTAGACATTTATATACAAGAAAAACAAAAGGTTTGCTTTATAGCACCCGATTTGTTGAAAGCTGAGGCAGTATTTTTAACACTTAAATAATTTCGGTCTATTTATATAATATGTAAATTCAATAACAGCCCGCCTTGAAGCAATATGTGTATGTAATAATTTGTAAAATGTATGCAACACTCATTGCATATGCTTATAGTATTGTGTGCATGTTCAATAATGTTATATGAATGTATTACGTAGGAGGGTAGGAACTGTGAGAATAATAAGTTAAAAGTTGCTAACAATGAGGTAACAATGAGGTAACCTTGAGACAATAAAAAGTTTGATAGTTTAACAATACTACTTGTGATTCTTGGAAGCAATAATGTAATTTTAGTGACAGTTTATAAAATAGCCAATCAACATCCAGAAAAAGTTTTAGTTAAAAGAAGGTATTCTATTGGATTAGGAATAGCCAATCAGAGACTTGAAATACAGAAATTTACAAATTTTAGACGCTAGAAATCTATTCAGTTGCCTGTAAACAGTGTTCCTAATCGGACGCGAGACACATCCTCGAGAAATATAATACGTATTCGTGTGAGACGAAAATAGTTTACGTGTTAAAAAGTGCAAGTAATTAATTAAAGAATCTCACAGCTCTCTATATCAGTGAAGTGTTGTTTAAATCGTGTCAAGCATTAATAAAAGAAGTGAAGTAAAATTATAATCTGTGTAAGCCTACATTCTTGTCGCACCACAACCCTGCTAAGAGATGTCTCTAACAAAAATACTGACGCAGCTGAGGCAAACATAAATATTTAATACTTAAAGAAACAGTCAAATTACAAAGTTTATATTTTTAAATTTTTGGACGAAGGCTACCGGGTACCATACGTGCGGTTGCAACTACTTCAAGTTTGGCTCCTCAACAGTTGAACTATAATACAACTCCTTCAATATCAACTACTTTAAATTGACGCCCAAAGCTTGGTGCAAATAACGTAAAGATAATATCTACTTCAAAACTAAATTAATCCTGTCTTAAAATGCGTAAATACAGGATGAAATAACTCCTCGAAAGAAACAGCCAATACTAAATAATGACTGGCTCTGAAGTAGAGTGGCCCAACGTTCTAGCTTCTCAATAAAGAGGTCAGAGTTCGATTCTCGGATGGGGTGAGGGTGTTTTTCTTTAATTGGGGGCATTCCCTATCCTCCGCAGTGGGAATTTGAAAGTGTTTCACAAAAAAGTTAATAAAATGTTTTAAAAAAATAGAACATTTTATATTTATATCAATTTCCCTATACACTACCATTTATTTTATGTAGCTTCTACTGTGCTGTAATAACACATTATTAACTTTCAAATACATAGTACACGTATGTAATGAAGCTACTGCCTAATTCAACCTTCACGGTGTAACATCTGTTTGACTCAGAAGTGTAGATTGTTATAGGAGCAAGGTTTGAAACTTTTACACGAATGTACCAACCTTTTATTGTAGCTGGAAATCCTTATAACACTGGCAATTAGTTATTCATATGTTTCAATGAAGCTTGCAATTTCTTCTAACATTCAAAAGACACAAAGTTAACAGTTTTGAATACTTAATGGTTCTCGTATTTCTCCTTCACCTTTCCTTGTAACGATTAGTTTGCTTTACAGTAGTTTCTCATTCCATACAAAAGTTTTATTTGCTTCGACAGCGAGTGAAATATGAGTACAAATTACAAATTGGATATGTTTTCTCGCAAACCTAAAGAATTTAGAAGAAGGGTAAATTAAATAAGTTTTTAGTTGCTTACCAAAACTTGTAAATTGAATTTTGAAAAGTCCGACATTATCCTTGATAATGCTGCCGAAAATTTTGCCGAAGCCAAATGCAGGCCTAGGTGACCAGGCGGTCTATTTTCTCTGTCTCTCGTAGTTGGCTGCTAGATATTCTCGCCCGGGAGCTTCACGTTCCTTGTCCTGCCTAGTAGAGCGCTACGACCGGTGACGTAGATGAGGCAGGCAGTAGCAAGCGTGGACGACCGTTATTTCCTTCTACCACGCCTACGTCAGGAGTGAAGACATCATGCTAGAATATTCCCTTCGAGCATGTAGACAGATAGAAGCGAATGGTCCAACCTCTCCCATGTATGACTTGAAATCAACATCAAAGCCCTAATGGAAAGGTGGAATGGAAATTTTAAAATAAATCTGAATTTTCGTATCGATAAGCAATTTGTTTAAATGTAAGAGTCCTTCGTGGTACCTTCTTAATATAGAACAGTAAATTACGTGCATTCCATGTTTAAAACTTGAACCTGACCTGAAAGTTGAGGCTCTATTTTTAACACTTAAATAATTTCAGTCTAATTATATAATATGTAAATTCAATAACAGCCCACCTTGAAGCAATATGTGTATGTAATAATTTGTAAAATGTATGTAACAGTCATTGCATATGCTTATATTATTGTATCCATGTGTAATAATGTTATGTGAATATATTACGTAATTTAATAATGTAGGAGCTGTGAGAATAATAAGTTAAAAGTTGCTAACAATGAAGTAACAATGAGGTAACCTTGAGGCAGTAATGAGTAAGAAAGTTTAACAGCACTACTTGTGATTCTTGGAAGCAATAATGTAATTTTAGTGACAGTTTATAAAATAGCCAATCAACAACCATAAAAAGCTTTAGTTAAAAGAAGGTATTCTATTGGATTAGGATTAGGATTAGGCAATCAGAAACTGAAAAGGAGAAACATTTACAAATTTAGAAGTCAGATGCCTGCAAACAGTGTTCCTAACCGGACGCGAGACACATCCTCGAGAGATTTAATACGTATTCGTGTGAGACAAAAATAGTTAACGTGTTAAAAAAAGTGCAAGTAATTCATAAAAGAATCTCACAGATCTCCATGTCAGTGAAGTGTTATTTAAATCGTGTCAAGCATTAATAAAAGTAGGGAAGTAAAATTATTATCTGTGTAAGCCTACATTCTTGTCGCACCATAACCCTACAAAGAGAAACATGTCTCTAACAATAATACTGATGCAGTCGAGGCAAACATAAAAATAATATTTAAAAAAACAGTAATAATATGTTTTAAACTTGCGGCAAAGTCCACCTGAAAATACATTTGGGGCGAAGGCTACCGGAAATTGTTTACTATACGTGCGGTTGCAGCTACTACAAGTTCGGCTCCCCAACAGTTGAAATATAACACAACTCTTACAATACAAACCTTTCTCAAGGTATTGCATTCCACCCAAAAATTCGATACCGAGATTTCACTGAAAATACATGTTTTGATGCCCCCGGATTCCAAAAAAGCATTCTTAGATAAACGTCTGTGTGTGTGTGTGTGTGTGTGTGTGTGTGTGTGTGTGTGTGTGTGTCTGTGAACAGTGACAGTGAACAAAAACCAAAACTCGTATAAATATCAACTTAGTATTTAGGTTCAGCATCTTCCAAAGATGCGACACGAAGATTTTCAAGATTTTCTCCACCCCAATTACCCTTTCTATGGAATACTTTTCGAACATTTTATTTTATAAGTAATGGCTAACGATTTTGATTAAAATACCACATGTTAAAGATATTTATACGCAAATAAAATGTATATCTTGAACTTTCTGGGAATAGCCTAAGGAGTCCTCTTCATTGGGAAGGCATTTTGTATAATTTTGTATAACTGGTAAACGTTAAGCGATAGACAAAAACGTATCACACAGAATATGTAGATATCTCTAAAAACACATAATTTTTATAGTATAAGCCGTTTTTGAGATATGGGTACTAAAACTTCGAATTGTCCAACACTTGCCATTCTTTTTAACTCCTATTGATTTTCATAGCGACAAGTTCTTAAACATTTGACTATCACTATTCCCTTTGTATTTATGACGAAATGTAAAATGTAGTCATTTCTGCTAAGTTTTATTTGGATTAAAATGCAATAAATAAAAAATAAGCTAGTACGAATAACTTGTATACCCACTAATAAAGACAGAGAGTCGAGAAAGTCATGTAAATGTATCACATCGGAATTTCCTTTCTATGCTGTCTGAAACATACCATTGCAAATAAATTTATTTAGTTCATAATAAAAAATAGTCCAAAAAGTCATTGTGTATTCTGATGCAGCGGCTATGGCCCAAGGCGTCGGACAGTCGGAGGTAAACAAAGATAAGTAGCGCTCTCGCCAGCGTAAACACCGGAGTCGCTATCGTCAGATAACCCGAATCTTCTGGATGTTTCCTTTCTCGAACTGAAACTCTATGAAAATTTCTAGTGGCTACATAAGCGAGCGTTCTCGTCACTGGGAGTCAGTGAGCGCATTTCTGGTGCGACGAAAAGTGCCGTTCTCCGAGCGAGTTTATAACGAATGCTATGCCGTGCAGCGACTGCTGCTTCCGCGAGATATTGGAGAAGTCGTGTGCTCGACTTCCCAGCGAGTGAACGGCCCGGAAGAAGAGGCTACTTCGTGCGTATTTCGTTACACCACTACGTCACGAAGAAAGTGAAGTGATAGTGAAAGGTTGAACTAGATCACTTAACGAAGTGACAGTGAGAACTCGGTGAAATGACAATTGAAAATTGGACAAAGTCATAGTATCCTTTCAGAACTCCAAAGATTTTTACTTTCTCTGCTACTTGCCTATAGGGAGTAGAGGAATATTTCATCCAAAAACTCTATATCGCGATTTCACTGATAATACACGATTTGAGATCCCTAAATCCAAAAAATAATAAAGCGGTACGTGTGTGTGTGCGTGCAGCATAACTTAAAAACGAAAAGTTGGTAAAATGACAAACTTGATTTTCAAGTTCAGCATCTTGTAAGGATGCCATATAAGGCATGACTCCTTACATGGAGAATTTTTAGTTATTTTTTATTCTCTCAAAGATTGTTCTAACGACTTTTAATTAAAATACCATGTATTTAAGATACTGCATGATATATTAAACGTATATCTTTCATTTTCTGAGAATAGTCTCTGAAATCCAGTTCATTCTGAATGACATTTGTATAATTGGTAAACCGTAAGTGATAGACAAAATGTTACTACACAAAAAATGTAGATCCCGTTAGAGTACACAGTTTATATCAATTTTTTGTGGCGTTGATCACTTCCAGGCATGTGTTGTTATTGGTTTTAAATATTTAAACCTTTTTTTCAGGTGGTAAGTCACTAATCGTCTTTTGTTGTAGCCGTACAAAGAGCATGGCATTTTAAAGCCATCACATAGTGTCCTGCTTTTAATAAAATCTGGCTATCGCTGTAGCCCACTTATACCTAAAATGAATGTGTAACGAACGTTTATCTCGATTAACAAGAAATAAATAGAAGCATAAGCTTCTGTATGAATAGTTTGTAGAAGACTGAGCAGAGAAAGTCATGTGAATGCATGGTATAACAACTTTTTTTCATCAGAAGATGGAAGTGAGTGCGACACTCGACTGCATGTCAAAGGATTTCACCTGTTTATACAAAATGAGATTTGCCTTAGGCACGATAAAGGCGTATATGCAACCTCCTTTGATGTGAAATTGGTGTTTAGTGTGATATAATATACAGAAAGCGAAGTGCATATGTAATCGAGCGTCTTTATGTACATGTTTGTCTCTCTAGTATATCCTCAATTCTGTAAGCAGCTTCTGCGAGTATTTGCTCCGTTTCCTCACTAAACAAGCAAAACAGTCACAACCGGTAGGATGTTACGTATAAATTCACGGCTGCGTTAAGGGTATACGACGGTTAACGTATTAGTATGTGGTTATTAAGTACTGTATTATATTTACATACACTCGGCCATGTAGTGGACAGTGTGGCTGCCTGGATATCTGGGTAAATCTCAACCTTCGGAATATTTGCCTGTTTAACTAGCATTTAGGACGTACATGCAAGGATACTTTTAGCGTTAAACGAATTTTAGAGAAAGACGAAAAGACAATTTAGAGATTCGTATTGCTTTTATTGACTTTGAGAGGGCATTTTATTTCATGAATAGGACCATTTTATGGAAAATAATCGACAAACGGCAATATTTGTGGAGATTTCAGAGGTAACTAAACGTATATTACAAATGCATATGTTATTATAAAGTTAGGCACATCAAAATCCGAACCATTAATAAAACACCAAGGAGTAAGGCAAGGATGTAGCGCTTCACCCACTTTATTCAATATATTGTGGCTTTGCAGCTGTCAATTTTCTCAGTTCTCACTGTCACTGTTTCGTTTTTATGTAGTTCAATTCCCGGTCACTTTACTTACTTCTTGACGCAGCCTCTCCACGCCTGATGGTTCACTTCTCTCGGGAGTAGAACATAAGACCTCCACAACCCGTCGCTCCACAGTAGCACTCACTGCACGTCACAACAGTCGTCACCAATTCGCTCCAAAATCTCACACTGACTGACTCACTTGAACTTCTCAACAAAAACAACAGCTCTCGCTCGACTATTCCTCTCTACTGCTGCGAGAGCGCTCGCTTATATACGGCTGCAAAGTTCTTGAAAATTCATGCTGGATGTTCTGAAAAGCCCTACAACAACCGAAGGATCCAGAACGATTACCTTACGACTAGAAGACCTTCCTGGAATTGTTTACATCAGTTCGAAACTCTTCGCACTAATCTGCCGGCTAGTGTTGCGTTGGATGTCAAGACATCGGCGGCTGTCTTCGCCACAATATATATATATATATATATATATATAAATGATACAAAAACATGGAAAAAAGAATTGCATCCAGGAATACGATTGAATAAGAGTTCATATTTAAACATGTTATACGCATTACGATGTCATAATACTGCAGAATAGCAAAGAAAACCTACAGCGCTCTGTTTATAAATTGTACCAACTGGGCAATAAGCACAACTTAAAGATTTTCATAAAAGAGACAAAAGTGTGGCAACCAAGGAAAATACCCAGTGGGAACAAAAATGTGTATTGGAAATAATATCCTGCAACAAGTCGTGAATGTTTATTACTTGGGTTGTGATGCAATTTTTGAAGTCGATAGAGATATATAAAGTAAGATAAGTAAATTTCATCTGGAAACATAACAATAACTCCAAAAAGTTAATCGTGGATAATAAAGGAAAAGGACAAAAGTAAAATATAGACAATAGAAATGAGATTTTTACGGAGAACTAAAGGATGCACTAGGCTATACTTTATAAGAAATAAAACAATTATAGAATAACTGAATAGTTATAAATTATATGATAAAACTGACGAAACAAATATTCTGTCTTTGCATAAGTGAAGAAAGGATACCACTTTTAATTAACAAATATAAGCCTTCAGGAAAACGAGACATCGGACGTCCTAGAAAAGATGAGAGCAAAGTGAAGAATACGAAAATGGAATAGGTGGAATGCCTTGAAGTGAAGAAGACGAAGACTAGCATTTTAATTGATAACCAATTAATTTATTTCCCAGTGATTCCAGAGTTTAATAAGGAATGACACACAACCAAATAACACATCAATGGGCCCTAAAACTTTGAAGGAACTACAGTTCAGAACTCAAACGAATAACCAGCTGCCTTACTCGATACTGCACGGTAGCTACGAAGGCCGCAGAAGATCGGGCATACGCAAACAGGATATGGGAGCAATGAAATGGTGCTGTTTTCGATGTGTAGAGTGCATAAAACAGTCGACACACTTAGAAGGGTAGTTGCTGTGCAGCGTTGAAGTGGACAATGTTCTTTCCACCGCTCTAAATCAAAAGAGATCAGCGCTCGTGGATTAAAATCGAGGTTGTCCGTGGTAAAAATGCATCTGAATGTTATCAAAAATTACGTGAAGCCTGTGGTGAGAATGCATTACCGTATAGAAAGGTTGCACGATGGGTAAAGGAGTTTCGTGCGGGTCGAAATGAGACTGCGGATTTGCACTTCTCAACATCAAATTGACATTGCAAGTGGTCTGCTTTCATACACCGTCGATGGATTGTGCGAGAAGTATCCGCAGAAGTTGGTCCTAGTCATCAAATGGTATGGCATATACTGAAGAACTTTCTTAACCTGAGGTAGATTGATTTCCGCTGGGTTGACTGGGTCGACTTTCGACTCACCAACGTACAGAAATGGCACCGGTATGCGCTTGCTGGTATACCCTCGACAGATATCGCAATTATGGTGACGCATTTCTGCAGCGTATTGTCGCCATCGATGAGATGTGGGTACGCGCACGGATTAAAGCGTCAATAAAATGAATGGCGTCACCAAGGTTCGCCACGTCTGCAGAAAGTTCGACAGAAATCCAGTCGGGTGAGGATTGTGGTATACGTCTCTGAGGGCGTCATTCTTGTGCATGCTTGCCTCAAGGAGAAACTGTCAACGGAGACTGCTATTGCCGATTTCTACAGCACCATCTGCGTCCGGCTATGCGGCGCAAACGTCCACGTTTATTGCGAAACAATTTCCGTAACTGTACTTACCTGACTGATTCCTTCTGACTGCACCCTATTTCCTAAGTTGAAAGAACCCCTCCGGGGGCATCCGATTTTCTGACGTGCTTCGAGCAGTAGGGCGCTACGTCCTGTCATCAGCACCTTGCCAACGGCATCCTACGGCTTCCTGACATTTGGCAAAGGGCACTGAACTTCGCCGGTCATTATGTTGACGTAATGTAATGCAATTGTACTTGTAAGTTCATTAAAAATATTTTCTATATATGTTGCACTGCCGTTTTACAAACCTCGTATTTAAACTCGAATGAAGATTTAATTAATTTAATTTACCTCCCCGTTCTTTGTGAAACTATTGTACAACGATGCAGAGATTTAGTTTTCGTGCATTTTTCCATTTACTTCTCGTAATTGTGATTTCTTGCAGTCCTGGCTATCCCTAATAACGTGGCTCGTATATGATTAGCCCCACGTGGTGGCCTAGTTATGATGCGCTCTTCTTGTTGTGTGTGTTGACAAAGAGTTATTAATATGCCCAATTATATTTATTTATAGCGCTTGTGCCTCGAGTAGCTAGTTATGCAGGAATATTTTGCTCTTGCAAGGTGTGGAACAACCGAGTCTGGCAGCAGATAAGGAGTGTCCAATAAAGAACTCAATTTTTAAATTGCGCGTCTCTTTCAGTTTGTTAGTTTAAGCGACTGTCATATGTTTACATTGCATTTAACGATTGTAATTGCCAATTGTCAATTTGCGTATGGTTATCAGGTAAAATGGAACGATACCCGAAGGATCAATGCATCCATATTTTGAAAGTGCATTATAAGTACAGTTAATGCTATGCAGAGACCGTTCGAAGACTTCTGAGGCAGTATTTTTAACACTTAAATGATTTCAGTCAAATTATATAATAAAAAATATAATAACAACCCACCTTAAAGCAATACGTGTATGTAACAGTATATAAAAAAGTGTATATTACAGTCATTGTATATGTTTATATTATTGTATACATGTGTAATAGTGTTATCTGAATGTATTACGTAATTTAATATTGTAGGAGCTGTGAGAATAATAGGTTAAAAGTCGCTAACAATGAGGTAACCTTGAGGTAATAATGAGTAAGAAAGTTTAATAATGCTACTAGTCATTATTGGAGCAACAATAATGTAAATTTTGAGGCAGTTTATAAAATAGCCAATCAACAACCAGAAAAAGCTTAACTTAAATAAAAATATTCTATTGGATTAGGAATAGCCAATCAGAGACTTGAAGTACAGAAACTTACAAGTTTAGGCGGTAGAAATCAAGTCAGTTGCTTGTAGACAGCGCTCACAACTGGACGCGTTGGTTGTAGACAACCGGACGCGAGATGTGTCCTCGAGAAATTTAATACGTATTCGTGCGAGACGAAAATAGTTTACGTATTAAAAAGTACAAGTAATTAGTAAAAGAATCTCACAGCTCTCTATATCAGTGAAGTGTCATTTAAATTGTGTCAAAAATTAATAAATGTAGTGAAGTAAAAATTATAATCTGTGTAAGCCTACATGCTTAGCCGCACTACTCTCTTGCAAAGAAATCCATGTCTCTAACAATAATTCTGACGCGGCCGAGGCAAACATAAATATATAATATTTAAAGAAACAGTCTAATTACAAAGTTAATATTTTTAAATTTTGGGACGAAAGCTACCGGGTACCATACGTGTGGTTGCAACTACTTCAAGTTCGTCTCCCCAAAAGTTGAACTACAGTACAACTCCTACTTCAAATTGGCTCCCAAAGCGTGGGGCAAATAACAACGTAAAAATAACAACAATACAACAAAATAAATTTATTTCACTTCGTGTAATTTTTGGTCAGCGAAATGCGCCCAATGTGTCAACAGTGCATAGACTGGTAAGGAAATTTGAAGATATAGGATCCACAGTGAACATCAAATCACCTGGGACGTCCTCGTTCTCGTCGATCGGCATAGAATGTCACCCTAGACAGACAGAATGTTGCTACGAACCCAATGAAGTACATTTGCCGTCGTTCCCAACAATTTGGTATTTCGAAAAGCAGTTTGAAGCGAATTTTAACAAAAGATATGCATTTGCATCCTTTTAAGATCCAATTGATACAAGAGCTGAAGCGGATGTACCATTTGAAGCGTCGAACATTTGCCGATTGGTTATTCACCAAACAAGAATTCCAGAGTGATTTTTATAAGAAAATAATCTTTAGTGATGAGGCACACTTCCAGCTTAATGGTTATGTTATTAAACAAAACTGCCGGATTTGGGGCACAGAGAATCCTCACATGGTCCGTGAGAAGTGTCTATATCCAGAATGAGCCATTGTTCGGTGCGGATCATGGGCTGGCGGACTAATTGGGCCATATTTTTTGAAGACGAGACTGAAAAGCAGTGATAGTGATTGGTGATCGTTATTGCCACATGATAACACAGTTTCTATAGCTGCTATTGCAAGAATTGAATGTGGAAGACTTGTGGTTCCAGCATGATGGGGCAACCTGCCACACTGCCGTTGAAACTACAAGGTTGCTGAGAGAAAGATTCCCTGCTCGTATCATCTTTCGGAACGGCGATCAGAACTGACCACCGAGATCGTGTGATTTGACACCATGTGATTATTTTATGTGGGGGTATGTCAAATCTTGTGTTTATGTGAACAATCCACGAAGGCTGAAACTAAAGGTGTCACGGTGAAATTCAAGCGGAACTTTGCTCTACAATCCTTTAACATTTTGTCCACAGATTGAATGTATGCAGAGGAAGCCGTGGAGGACTTTTGTCCGATATTTTGTTTCATTTTTAATCGCAGTCTTTGTGCTTCATGATAACATAATAATATTAGCAGTTTTCAAATAAATTGTGTTTTATTATTAAATTAAAAGTTGCATTCCTTATGGGACACACTATATAAATAACATACCAAATAGTTTCTGAAATATTTTTACATGTATGTAGTGTAAGGTAACACAATTGTTTTATCTTTTACTTACTGCCCTGTACTCTTGACTATACGTCGCTTGGGCAGTTGCAGAATTGCTAAGTTCACAATTAATATGTGTAAATTTAAGCTCTCATAGTGATTATTAATAATCTGCAAGAATATCTTGTGTTTTATATTATTAAAGCATTTATGAGCCAACTTAACGAAACTAGATATATTCTATATGTTGAATCTGAGTTCCAGCCGAAATTGTTACCAATAAACTTTTGTAGCATCACTTCTACTTTTAGTTTAAATAAGAATGCTTGAATTTTATTGTACCTATCTGTGATGTTTCTTACACACTAGTCTACCACAGATGTTATAACACTAGAAATTTTAAAAATTACGGTTGGTTCCTTTAAAGCTGTCGTGGAACATTCTGGAAGCTTGTCTTTGTCATGTTTACAACTTTGTCCTTCAACTAAAAAGGGTTGTTCTTTGTTAACACGCTTTCTCTCGTTGATTCTCGGGAACAAACAAAAAAGCAAACTTGCTAGCAGCAAATAGTAAAAATATACTCTTGGCAATATACTATGATAACGTAATTATTAACCAGAATATACAAATAATTAAATAAATAATAGTAAGATCATAAATAATCCCAATACATAATTTCCGTATAGTAAATCAGTGTATAATATAATAAGGCAGAATTGAAAAATTCTGTTATAAACATTTAAAGCAGGGAGCGGTATCAAAACTGTCGCACCGAGAACGGCTTCGAAAATGACGCACCAATACGGGACTTCGATTTGAGGACTACCAGAACCTGAGGAGGCCATCCTGGCCTCTGAAAGAATTTGCCTAAAAGAACCTGGGAAAAAAGCGAGAAGAAACGAAGCCAAAACAATTAGAGCTGTAAGTAATATATCCATGCCAATTGTCAAAATAAAAATTATTCAGCAACCTTAGTACAAATTCCAAAGTTAAGCTTTTTATACAAAAAACATAATAAAATTAATTTCGTTTTGAAAGACTGAATAATCTCCTAGCGGATATGTTTATACGTATATTGACTGTAGCTTTAAATATTGTTGTTTTTTGGAACTTGGTTGGTTGGATTAATATCCAAATGCAAACGCAAAGCAGTTAAAATAACTGACTTCGCCTCGCCTTTCCACTGCTAGACGCACGGATACGTGATCGTTAATATATTGTCAAGTATAATTTCAATTAGATATTGTTCATTTTGGGGATTTTATTTCAAATATTCTGACTGTTGGGAGGCCACGCTGAGCCTGAATGGCGAGGTTACTCATATAACGTAAGGCTTCCTAAAGTCAATGGAGTGAGTATTAATGTAGGAAACGCCGAGCAAGCAAGATGCATGAAGTATTATTCTGCGTACCTTGATTCCTACCACTATCTCAACTAGGGCTTATCAACACATTACAAAACAGTATAAAGGGATATGCAATAATCACAAGTGTTTATCTAAAGAATATTAAATGTAAACATTACTAAACTTGCCATCATTTTAGTATTTCTCTTCCCCAATATTATTTAAATTAATTTAAAGTGAAACGTTATGCTTTCACTGAGAATCAAAGAAGGAAGAGAAACACAAAAGCGAGAAAGCGATGGTTGGGGGAGAGAGAGTGGGAGGGAAAGAGAGAGAGAGAGACGATCTTCCTCGATTAATGCAGTGAGGAACTGCACTTCTAATAGTTTTGATTTATATGGTTATTTTCTTGAGAATGACGACGAAAGGAGAAATTAGTATATGCGAGATTTCACATTGCAGTTTTGAGACTCCCTGAATTTAAAAAAAAAATCTTTTTAAAAAAGTTACGCGTGCATGTGTGCGTCAGCATCATAACTCAAAAACGAAAAGCAAGATACGACACAAAGTTTTTCAAGAAAATCTTCCACCCCAAATGATTACTTGAAATCATCATTATTTTTCATTTTCCCAAAATAGGCTCTAACAGTTTTGATTAAAGTGCCACATGTTTAAGATATTTCCATGACAATTGAAATATCTGTCTTGAATTTTCTGGGAGTAGCTTGTGAAGTCCTCTTCATTCTGAATAACTGTTGTGTAATCGGTAAACTGTAAGATATTGTGGCTATTCCAGTTTTCTCTTTTAACTGTCACTTTTCTCACTTCTCACCTTCACTACTTTGCTTATTTAGGGTCTTTCAACAAGAGTGTCCTATCTTTGAACTTAAATAAAACACGTTCTATAAATGATAGAGGTTTATTTCTTTTCTTATTTTGGAACATAATTAATGCAATTACGTGTGGAAGAGAACATCAGTTAAGTGACCGCCGCGACTTCGTTGGGTTGCGCGTATACGGTTGACCCAATTTTCAATGACAGAAGAACGTAAATTAGGTCCAACTTCACGAATAACACGCGTGCTGTTATTCATAAGATCATTTACTGTTTCTGGCTTGTTGACATAAACTCGAGATTTAACATAACCCCACAAGAAGTAATCAAACGGCGTTAAATCACATGACCTCGGGGGCCAGTTAACATCACCACCACGGGGAATGATGAAACCTCTGAACTTCTCCTTCAAAAGATAGATTGTTTCGAGAGCAGTATGACATGTGGCACCATATTGCTGGAACCAGATGTTTTCGAAATCCATACCATCCAATTGAGGCCAAAAATAGTCCCTTATAAGAGGCCGGTATCTTTCTCCATTGACAGTTAGAGCTTCTCCATCTTCATCTTGGAAAAAATATGGACCAATGATTCCACCATAGCAAAATCCACACCACACAGTAACCTTTTGGGGATGAAGTGGTCGTTCTTGAATCTGCATTGGATTCTGTTTGCTCCAATAACGGCAATTTTGTTTGTTAACACAACCATCCATCCAAAAGTGGGCTTCGTCGCTGTAGATGATTTTTCGACAAAATCCGGGTCAGCTTCCAATTGCTCCATAGCCCAGTCAGCGAATACACGGCGCAACCTATGGTCGTTGGGCTTTAGTTCTTGAGTTAACACCATTTTGTAAGCGTGAAACTTCAAGTCCAGATGCAGAATTCGCCATGTTGTGGTCGGCGAAAGCCCCAATTCTGGCGCTCGACGAGCAATTGAGTTGTTTCCGTTCTCATGTACACTCTCACGAACGGCCCTATGTTTTCTTTGGAGCGCTTCCGTCGATTACGTACAGGCGTTCTTTGATCGCTGACACAACCACTTCTTTCAAATTTATCGATCAAACGCCGAATCGTTCTCTCGCAGGGATGATTATGCACCCCGCAAACTTCACGCAATACACGGAAGGTTTGGCGAACAGATGATCCATTTTGATAATCATTTTCACAATTTTTACGCGTTTCTGAATGTTGTAACGATCCATGGCTATTTTTCAACTACCACTGCAACCACATGAACAAAATGACTGCTGTAACTTGATAACAACGGCAGCTATCACATGTTAAAGATAGGACACTTGCTGAAAGACCCTTTATCTCTCACTGCTTCACTGGGAGTTCACTTCACTAATGTTACTTCACTGAGGTGAACTAGTTCAATACTCGTCACTTCACTTCTTCGTGACGTAGTCTCTTCACACCGGACGGTTCACTTCACTAGGGAGCCCAACACAATACCTACACAACCCGTCGCTCCGCAGCAGCACTCACTGCACGTCGCAGCAGCCGTCAACAGCTCGCTCGGAGAACGCACTTGACGTTGCACGGGAAATTTACCTATCAACTCGCTCATTCAACTCGACTCTGATTGCTCTTGCGAGATCGCTCACTTATATAGTCAGTGGAATCATTTCACAAGGTTCTCGAACTTTCTAGAACTATTTCGACACACTTTCTGGAGGAAGGCGGGGGAGATAACGCCTCCATAACGTTCTGTTTAGCTGCCGATAACGCACCCGATGTTTTCTCTAGCGAGTAACCCCTATCATTGTATACTCCGACCGCTCGGCGCCAACCTCTCCATAATCTGGGGCGACAGCTGCTTCGTCACAATATATCCAAAATCTTACTGCACAAAAAATGTAGATGTAGTTATAGCATACAATTTATCTCAAATAAAATTGCTTTGGACAACCATTTCCGAGATATTTTGTTATTGGTTTGAATTTTTAAATATCTTTACTTTTCTCAACCAGTAGTCACAAGGTACTCATTTTTTTCTCGTGATCATGCAAAGAGCATGAAAGTTCAAAGCCAGCACACAGTGACACGCTCTTTAAAAATCTGACGCTCGCTTTACCCACTGTATCCTTCAACGAAATGTGTAAATTTGAATTGAAAGTTTATCTGGATTAATAAGAATAATAGCTTGTTCAACCTCTAGTATGGAGGTAAATATGATATATCTGTCTCTGTCTAACGCATTATTGTTGCCATTGTCTAACGCATTATTGTCCTTTCCTACTGTCGCCAAGTTGCTAATACGTAAATACGTAAATGATGTAAATTTTCAGTTATTACAAATGTCAGTTTAGAACACATTGTCCTAGCAGGATATTTTTCTCTATTAGACTGTATCATTTTTAGAGTATTTATAGATTTCTTTAGGCACAAATTTCTAAAGAAACCGAGTTTTTCAGTGAAAGTCCTATATTTGCTGTTTCTATGCTTGTGCATAGTAACAGCAAAAAACTAAAGAGTAGAACGTAAACTACTGTGAAGATGTTTGCTCAGTTTGAATTCTCTACCTTTAATTATATGACCGTTGCTATTTTTTAATTAAATGCTTTCGAAAATTCTATACCTATGCTGTATAAAATTCAGCCAGCGAGAAACTTGTTTGTTATTGGGTTTACAAATGGAACCAAGGGGAAGAAATTGTTGAGCAGGTTTGCAGACAGTTTTAAAAGAAATCGGAATTCTGTAACTTCTTGCATTCATTGTGTGTGACAAACAGAAGTCATCCATCTAATCAGCTACCAGGCCAGACGCAACGTAAAACAGTAAAAATTAACATCAGTTGTAAGGAAGTGGGTACGTTTATAGTATTTAGTGTTATTTGTTTAACATTTTACGTAAATATATATGGTTATGGAGGAGAGAAACTAGGAACAGATGAACTGATGGTAAATTAAGAAGAGAAATAATGCATGTGTTAGATTGTTATACAAGTAAAATGAGTGTTAGTAAAGCAGTAAAAGAAACAGCTACGGCTACCCGGGTGTTCAGAAACACTAGTGTGTAGG
Organism: Deroplatys truncata; assembly: GCA_030765065.1. Classification (NCBI taxonomy): domain Eukaryota; kingdom Metazoa; phylum Arthropoda; class Insecta; order Mantodea; family Mantidae; genus Deroplatys; species Deroplatys truncata. Next base: position 47,153,345 of record CM060985.1, read on the forward strand.
ATAAAAAAAGGAATAAATGAAAGGAGCTCTAAGGACCCGCCAAAAAGAATCCAATAAGAATGGAGAAAACAGAAACGCGCTAGGTTAACGCAATATAAGAACTAGCGCAAAGCGGAATGTGGCGCAATGTTCATTATTTGCTGTTTGAAAACATCCTACCCAATTATGATTTTGTCAATGGTAAACAGTGATGGTACCGTCCTGAATTATATATTATTTTACATCTCCATATTTTTTGTATAATATACAGAGTGTATCTTTATTGGTGTCATATATTTGGGGGACGTGTTCATGACATCAAAACAGTACAAAACTTTCATATGAACATGGGTCTGAAAATCATTTATTTCAGAGTTACGACACAAAATCGAAAGTTAGAAAAATTGCTCGAGTTGGCTTCCTCTTGCTTCGATGCATGCAGTAAGCCTGCGTTCCATGCTCTGGCGTCTCTGTTGAAAATTCCCGGTGTGGTTCGCATTTGGTCAAATCCAGTTTGGATACGTCCTCTCAAAATGTCAACATCAGGTACAGGAGTCGCATAAACCAAGGACTCAAATGCCCCCAGACGAAGAAATCCATTGGATTCAAATCAGGCAATCGAGCAGGCCATGCAATGGGTCCCACTCCACCAATCCATCTTGATTGATCATTCAAAAACTTACGAACTATCATACTGAAATGAGCTGGAGCACCATCGTGTAAAATCCACATTCGTTGGATGATGTCCAGAGGCACATTATCAGTTAAGTGATGCAATTCATTTCTGAGAAACTGGAGATAGGTTTGTCCATTCAGACGCGGAGGGAGGAAGTAGGGACCAATAAGGTGATCATGAATGATACCACCCCAAACGTTGAGAGAGAACCTCTGTTAATGGTTGTCCTGTCGTGCTTCATTAGGATTTTCAAATGCCCAGTTATGAGTGTTATGAAAATTGAAGATGCCGTCGCGAGTTAAACCAACCTCATCCGTGAATAAGATACAGGCTAGGAAATTTATGAACACAGCACACTGCTGTAACATGCGTTGACAGAAACGTCTTCTTGGCTCAAAGTATGCCTCATTTGATCCTTGCACACGTTGAAGGTGATACGGATAGAGAAGATTTTCATGTAGAATTATCCAGATAGCCGTATGACTAACTCTTTCGCTTACAGCCATACATCTTGTGCTTTGTGATAGGTCTGCATCCACAGCACGAAGTTCAAACTCAATGCCTCGTACCGCTCTTGGTCTCCCAACATCCCTAGTACTCCTCTCAAATGCGCCGTTCTCTCTCAAGCGTTGGTGAATTCATGCGAATGTTCTTGTACACGTTAACTGCCTGTCAGGGTACCTTTCTGCATAAAGTTTATGTGCTCGTGCTGCATTGCCGTGGCCATACGTATAGTGCATATCTGTCTATTCACCCATGGAATGCATCTTCTTTGACCTATAACAACGAAACGATTGATTTTCAGATCCATGTACACATGAACTTTTTTTACTGTTTTGATGTCAGGAACACGTCCCCAAATATATGACGCCAATAAAGATACACCCTGAATACTTTTATGTCTGTAAAATGTTATTTAGAAGTACTGAAACTACAAAGAGGGGATTAAAGTGCAGGTGAAAATTAAATGTCTTACAATTGTCTTAAACAGTGCACATATTTCACTGTTTGGTGATGTATCATTCACAAGATGACATTAAATTGACAGACCGATCGTTATTGGGGGCCAAAGTGCAAGCGTAAATAGTGGTAAAAGTGCGCCCCATTTAACCTGCACTTTCTTTTAAGCACGAGACGCGATAGATAGAATAATAAGCCTTTGAAGGAATACATTGTAGAAGAGTGGGTAGAGAAAATCATGTGAATGCAACACATCACATTTTTACTTTCTCTACTATTTGTAGGTAGGGGAAGTATTGCATTTCACCAAAATGTGTGTATCTGTGTGCCTTTGAACAGCATAACTCAAAAACGAAAAGTTGGATAAATAGCAAATTTGGTATTTAGGTTCAGTATCTTCCAGAGATGCGACCAAAAGATTTTCAAAACAATGCCCAACCCCGGACTACTCTTAACAAAGAACATTTTTCAAAATTTTTTATTTTCTCAAAAATGGCTCTAACGATTTTGACTAAAATATTATATGTTTAAGATTATTTCATGGCAAATGAAATGTATATCTTGAATATTTTGGGAATATCTCAAAAAAACTTCTTAATTCTGAATGACTTTTGCATAACTATAAACTGTAAGAGATAGACAAGGTTTTATTCACAAAAAAATGTAGATCTCTTTAAAACACACAATTTATGTCACATACATTTTTTTTCTTTTTTCGTCGAGTGAACCATTTCCGAGATGTTCCTTGTTACTTGTTTGAATTTTCCAATATTTTTACTTTTTCTCAAATGGAAGTTTGTTATTTCTTTATAATTATATTTATATATATATATATATATATATATATATATATATATATATACTGAGGCAGTATTTTTAACACTTAAATGATTTCAGTCTAATTATATAATACAAAATACAATAACAGCCCGCCTTAAAGCAATATGTGTATATGTAAGAATATATAAAAAGTGTATATTACAGTCATGTATATGTTTATATTATTGTATACATGTGTAATAATGTTATGTGAATGTATTACGTAATTTAATAATGTAGGAACTGTGAGAAATAGGTTAAAAGTTGCTAATAATGAGGTAACCTTGAAGCAATAGTAAGTAAGAAGGTTTAGTAATGCTACTAGTCATTCTTGGAAACAATAATGTAATTTTTGAGACAGTTTATAAAATAGAAAATCAACAACCAGAAAGAAGCTTAAATTAAATGAAAGTATTCCATTGGAGTAGGAATAGCCAATCAGAGACTTGATATACAGAAATTTACAAATTTAGGCGGTAGAAATCAAGTCAGTTGCTTGTAGACAGCGCTCATAACTGGACGAGTTGGTTGTAGACAGTGTTCCTAACCGGACGCGAGATGCATCCTCGAGAAATTTAATATGTATTCAGTGTGTGACGAAAATAGTTTACGTGTTAAAAAGTGCAACTAATTAATAAAAGAATCTCACAGCTCTCTATGTCACTGAAGTGTTATTTAAACTTTGTCAAGGATTAATAAATGTAGTGACGTAAAAATTATAATCTTTGTAAGCCTACATTCTTCAGCCGCACCACGCGTTGCAAAGAAATCCATGTCTCTGCCTCGGCTGCGTCAGTATTATTGTTAAACATAAATATATAATATTTAAAGAAACAGTTAAATTACAAAGTTAATATTTTTAAATTTGGGACGAAGGCTACCGGGTACCATACGTGCGGTTGCAACTACTTCAAGTTCGGCTCCCCAACAGTTGAACTACAATAAAAAGCTTAACTCCAAATTGGCTTTCCACACGTGAAGCAACCATCTTCTTCAATATATTCTGGACATACAAAGAGAATGAAATACTCCACATAGCGACTATCGCTTAAAGCCTATTATATTCTCCTTGCAGCTGTAAGAAAGTTAGCAATAAGATAGTTTCTGCAAATGTTTATCTCGATTAACATGAAGTAGATAGACCATAAGCGTTTGTAAGAATGGTTTGTACAAGAGTAGGGAGAGTCATGTAAGTGTAACACAATCAGATTCTTTAAACTCGTACACATTTCCCTTAATGCGTCTGGGATCAGAATTCGATTGTTCTCGTTAACAAATAAAAACCCAAACTTAGGTTTAGTGAAAGCTTGGAAAGTTAAATATAAATATGACAGTCTGATGTTACAGTCTAAACTTGTTAGTTTGAGTCAGCTACTTCCTTGCATTCAAAGTTTACCCTGCCATCACTTCCACCCTATCAATACCACCCTCAGAGACGATCAGAGTTGAAGCAGAGTCGGGGGCGGTATGGATGGATAGTCTTTATTAAATAACTTTACGAAGGTATTCTCCAGAAGAAGTTGAGGAACAAGGAAAGCGAAAGGAAACAAGAATGAAACTTACTGCAAGAAGGCCTTGAAAAGAGATTTGCATTTAAATTATGGTTTTTAAAAGAACTTAGAAACTTTTCCTGCTCAAAAGGAGTACTCGAGTTTGAAAATTAAAAGTAATAATTACTGTCCCTTCCTTTTAAAATGTAACTGAAAAAGAAATGTTTCACCAGAGGGCAAAGTATCACGATTTAGAAACTCTCTAATTGGAACAACTATTGAAAGAAGACGAAGAAATGCGTTCAGATTTCCACTGCCTTGCTTGTAACATCTGTAAGGCAAAGATGACAAACTTTGGACTCTTCACTTCCCTTTAGGGCGTCAATAAGCAAAGTTGGTGACAGGTGCTGCGTAAACCCCTCTCCGTTCGGAGCTTCTTGTCTTTGTGGCTTATGTTTACATTTACTTTTTGGCGTGCCACCCCGACTTTTGGTTTTGTTTGTCACTCTATATACTGTTATTACTTTCTAAGACTTTCTTCTTACGATGAAAACTAAAGCTGATTGATTTCGACTGGTGGAAATAAACATTGAGCTTTTGAAGTGAAATGTGCAAGTCTGCTGAATAAACAGGCATGCACGGTTAGGCTTCTCTTGTCCTTAAAGAATATGGAGTCGTACCTACATTAGAAAATGGTTGTATTTACGGTAATTCATTGCTGAAATTTGGTAAACAATTCGGAAATTTTATGACTTTTAATTTTTGCACTTTTATTATACTTATACTTCCATTCTACACAACTGATTTTAATATAAACAATTTTAAAGCCATAAACGGGCCTGTACCATTTAGGTAAAGCGCCTATTTGAAGTTTAAGCTCAATTTTCTCAGCTCTTTTTCCAGTATTTTTCACGTTTCAAAATGCTCTTTGGACCACAGTTTACAACTTATTAGTTTGAAATTTGCAGAACAACTTTATAAATTACGGATTACATTTTTACTTCCTCTACTACGTACATTAAGTAGGGGAAGTATTGTATTCCACCCAAAAATTCGATACCGAGATTTTACCGGAAATACATGTTTTGAGACACCCTGAATCCAAAAAAAGCATTTTTGGAAACATGTCCGTGTGTGTGTGTCTGTCTGTCTGTGTGTCTGTGTGTCTGTGTGTGTGTCTGTCTGTGAACAGCATAACTCAGAAACAAACAGTTGGATAAACACCAAACTTGGTATTTAGGTTCAGTATCTTCCAGAGATGCGACACGAAGGTTTTCAAGAAAATCCCCCAACCCAGATTACCCTTTACATGGAAGATTTTTCGAAAATTTGAATTTTCTAAAAAATGGCTAACGATTTTGATTAAAATATCATATGTTTAAGATATTTTCATGATCAAATAAAATGTATATCTTGAATTTTCTGGGAATGTCTCCAAAAGTATTCTTCATTATGAACGACTTTTGCATAACTGGTAAACCATAAGAGATAGACAAAATTTTACTACACAAAAAATGTAGATCGCGTTAAAATACACAATTTATGTCATATACATTTTTTTGTTGAGTGAACCATTTTCGAGATATTGCCTATTATTCCCTTAAATTTTTCAATAATTTTCTCAAATGGGAATTCGTTATTCATTTTTTTTGTCTTGGATATGCAAAGAGTATTAATCTATGGCAAAGAGAATGGTGCTGCACCTAGCAACCAGCTATTAAGATATATGTATGCTTAAAGGCTACTATATTTCGATATTATCCTTGTAAATACAAAACAAGGGGAACACAGTAAGCCTTAAGCGATACTCAAATATTTTTAGAACTGGTCGCTATGTGTAAAATGTAATTCTCTTTGCATGTCAAAAGATAGTTTCTGCAAATGTTATCTGGATTAATATGAAATAGATGGAGAATAAAAGTTTGTAAAAATAGTTTCTACTAGAGTAGAGAAAGCCATGTGAGTGTAACACATCAGTTTTTTTTTAAATTTAATATTCTTAACCGATCTCTCTTGAATTTGCTGTACCGATTACCAATTGTTGCCTTAGATGGGGCTTCTTCGCCAAATGCATTTCTAGGCTGATCTTCATATTGTTTAGGCGTTAATGATACGATTTAAGATCTAAAAAAATCATAGCCGGGATTGTTTTCTAGTCAAATTCAGTTTTGGTTGAACACAAAATCTTTAAATGATGGTAAACTATTAAAGCAAATCAAATAAACTAGGCAATTAACTCGCAAATTATTAGAAAGTAGCTGTCAAATATACACAAATTTAATTTCTAAAACTTTTCAGTATTGTCCTTGTAGGCTTATCTCGAAAAACAAACCTTACCTTACAGGAACTTGTACACTCACAGGTGCATATACAAAAGCTATAATTTGATCTCCTTTTAGTGGCGTTTCACTGGGCAATTCGGAATGCTTCCCTGTTAACATTTCTTCAAGCTCACACATTTTATATCCTTTTTTAACAGCACTATATACTTTTTCTTCACTGTATTGCCAATACTTCCAGGTACCTAATTTAATTTGCGGACAGTGGTTTTGAAGTTTGTTAACGATGATGAAACCCCTGTAACGTAGCTTTGTCGTTTAAGTTTATTTTTGGTATGATTACAAGGAAAGAAGACCTTCACTACACACAATCACCACACCACTTAATTAAATTACCTATAGCTCAAACTGGAGAACGATTGTAAACCTGTAAGTATATTTTCAGAATTGAATCTCTGTAACTATTAATGGTTGAATATTTTAAAATGCTTTCCTTTGTGTAAATTAGTAGTTTAAATTTTTATAAATCTTAAGAAATATTAAACAATAAATGTTAAACCAAATTTAAGATGGTGTATGTATAACCACCACATTTCGATAACTCTGTAACAGGCACCTTCATACCGTGAGGGAACGGCTACGACCAGATAAGGCAGAAATTTACTGCTGCAACGTGAACTTTTGATTGTGTTACCAAGTTTCAAGTCTGGCTCGAAGTCTCATATTATTTGGAAATATGTAAATCAAATAAGCAGATAAAATTAATAAAATATTACTTATAAACTATACATGTAAAAAAGCAAACGTGCAGCATTATTTGGAAACCAATGAAATATTATGCTTATTGATATAACAGGCAAAATATGTATTATTTGCGAAATAAATCATTGTTTAAACTGTTGGACATTTGGTAATTAATTGCTTACCAATTGGGCATACTTTTTGGCAGCAAAAAAAATATACATTTACATTAAATCATTAAAACCCTGTCTGTAGTTATTACCCATAAGATCACATCAGAAATCCTTCAAAGCTTCTTCGAAGGAAGTCTTTTAGAATTAAAGCAAGTATTGCAACATGGTTTGTTTTTGCCTTTCGGTAAGCAGTTCCTTTCTGTTTACGCTCTTGAACATGGCACTGAGAGTAACCGGTAGTGAGGAGAGGAGCCATGAATAGTGTTATAGCAGCAAAGACATTAGCTGGTAATGGAGAAAATCCTTCATAAAAGTATAAGAGTCTTAGCACTTCCTTGAGAGTAATGAAGCTTTACGGCTATGTTCTTGAACGTTCTTACCACACACGGGCTTATTACCGAGAATAACATTAACGTTTCCAAATCCTCTTTCTTTAAAACTTTACTTAACAGAGTTCCTGCGGGTTCTTTTGCCTTGGTCTTTTCGATAGGCTTGAAAGTGAATTACTGTGAAAGTAAACACTTCAACCGCATTTCTTCCCCTTTAAGAAGCATCAAAGAAAATTTATCTTTAACCGTCACGAATGATTTTTCCCTTAAAATGCCTTATCTGTGTAATCCCTACATAGAAATACAGATTGGTGAAACGTCATTTTTAAAGAATATCTCGTGAATGAGAATATCTGGTGTTCTGGGGATGATTTCTCATAAATATGCTTACAAAGTGTGTATGTTTATATACAGAGTAAATATTATTAACAACTACAAATCCAGCAGCTATCCTCGCGTTATTGCATTAAACTCAAGTACTTTTCTCTTCCTTTTCACTTTCTACTACACTCTCCCTCCAACTTTGTCTTTATCTCCCTCTTATCTCCTTTCCTATCCTTCTCTCTCTCTCTCTCTCTTTCTCCTCTATCGTTATTTACCCTTCGTCGTACTCAACCACGCTCTGTGTAACTTGGATGTTATGTCATGCTTTAAAAACCGGTAATAAAAAGGTGATGTGTTGCATACACATGACTTTCTCTACACACTCTTCTACAAACTACTCTTACCAAAGCTTATTCTTCTATCTTGAGAAGATATTAGCTCCACGCATGGACGCCAATTTGAAGATGTATTATAGTTCAAATGTTGGGGAACCGAACTTAAAGTAGTTGCAAGCGCAAGTATAGTACCCGGTTTCCGGTAGCGTTCGCCACAATTTACTTTCTGGTGGCCTTTGCTTCAAGTTTAAAAAAATATTAACTTTGCAATTAAACTGTTTCTTTAAATATTTAAATTTATGTTTGCCTCGGCTGCGTCAATATTTATTTTAGAGACATGGATATCTTGGCAGGGTTGTGATGCGACAAGAATGTAGGCTTACAAAGATTATAATTTTACTTCACTCCTTTTATTAATGATTGATACGATTTAAATAACACTTCACCGATATATATATATATATATATATATATATAGAGAGAGAGAGAGAGAGAGAGAGAGCTGTGAGATGTTTTTATTAAATGCTTGCACTTTTTAATACGTAAACTGTTTTTGTCTCACACGAATACGTATTATACTTCTCGAGGACGTGTCTTGCGTCCGGTTACAATCATTGTCTGCAGGCAACTGAATAGATTTCTAGCGTCTAAAATTTGTAAATTTCTGTATTTCAAGTCTCTGATTAGCTATTCCTAATCCAATACAATACCTTCATTTAACTAAAGCTGGTTGTAGATTGGCTATTCCTAATCCAATAGAATGCCTTCATTTAACTAAAGCTGGTTGTAGATTGGCTATTCCTAATCCAATAGAATACCTTCATTTAACTAAAGCTTTTTCTAGTGGTTGATTGGCTATTTTATAAACTGTCACTAAAATTACATTATTGCTTCCAAGAATTACAAGTAGTATTGTTAAACTCCAAAACTCATTATTGCCTCAAGGTTACCTCATTGTTAACAACTTTTAACTTATTATTCTCACAGCTCCTACATTATTAAATTACGCAATACATTCACATAACATTATTGAACATATTTACAATAATATAAGCATATGCAATGACTGTTACATTTTACAAATTATTACATACACATATTGATTCAAGGCGGGCTGTTATTGAATTTATTATATAATTTGACTGAAATCATTTAAGTGTTAAAAACACTGCCTCAATCTATTTGATAATACAGATATACATTAATTAAGCATTTACACATTTTGTTGCAGGTATAAGAAGGAGACACTAGTTTAAAAAGATAGGTTCTCATAAGAGCCTGTCGCTAAGTGATGACTTTGAAATTCCATGCTCGTTACATGACCACGAGCTACTTACCTCTTGAAAAATGTATAAATATTTGAAAATTCAAAAATAACAAAGAATACCTGGTAATGCTTAACACCACAAAAGAATTATTTCACATAAATTGTGGGCTTCAGCGAGAATTGCATGTTTTGCCTAGTAAGATTGTGTCTATTCTCTTAACGGTTTACCAGTTTTACAAAAGTCACTAAGAATGAATATGACTTCACAGATATTCCAAGAAAATTCAACATATACACTTTATAGTCATGCAAGTATCTTAAACATTGATATTTTAATAAAAATCCTTAGGGCTGTTTTGAGAATACAAATGATAGCAAAACCTTTTACCAAGTAAAGGGTAGTTTAAGGTGGCGATTTTCTTTAAAATTTTCGTTTCACATCCTTGGAAGAAGCTGAACTGAAATACTAACTTTGATATTTAACCGCCTATTCGTTTTTGGGTTATGCTGTTCACAAACACACAAAAGGAACCTTTTCTATTTGTATTATACGGGGAGTCTTAAAACGTATATTTCCAGTGAAATGCCGGCAGCGAATGTTTGGGTGGAATGCAATACTTCCTCTACTTACTATAAATTAGTACATTGCTTTTCCATCACACTGCGGCCGCCGCTTGACAGCTCGCGCGCCGGCCGCGTCAGCTCATTCTACTGCCAAAAAAGGTTTATTGTCCCCATAAGCGTTTTACGTTCTCATTGTCACAGTTGCAATAATAATAACCACATACATTATCATAACAGATGTTAGAAATGTCCCACTCTATCCACACCTTTCTCAGGAAATTTGCATTGACACTCAAGAGATGCATATCCGAAATTGAGTGAATTTCTCGCCTAATATTTTCTTTTAGTTCTTCCAATGTATGTGGTTTGTCACATATAATTTATTTTTCAAGTTCCCCCATAGATGAAAATCGCATACAGTTAAAACAGAAGTTCGTGAGGGCCATAACCCTTTACTAATTACCCTATCTTCAAATTTCCGGAATTAAATTTAATGACTCTCAGCTGTATGCGCGGCAGCAGACATCGCTTAGCTGTTCAAAAAATGGTGTGAGTATGACATTCCTGTAACGAACGCTCTGCATTCATTGTTTGTATGCATTTACTGCACACCAATTTTCAGTATTCCAATAACTGTTGTTTTCCGACGAAACATAACTATATAAATGAAACCATGCATCGGGAAGAATATTAAGCGTGAGTCAATTATTCTATAGTGGCTTATTTCAAAGTCCACGGCTGAATGAAAATATCCCTTGTTCAGGGGAAGAATTTTTAGAATTAAGCTAAAGTATAAAGAGTTAAACATTATTATATAACAAATATATTTATATACCTATTATACTATACCAGGTGGCCCAAACAAGCCGTCCTTGCAGATTTATGTTTCCCGCATACATAGGTGCAAAATATGTTGCCGCATCACTGATGTTCAAAGGGGCAGTGCACTGGGTAGAGTAGTGCTGCTGTCTGCAGGTGTTTACGTGGCAGTTTCGTACTGATAAGCGTCGCGTGGTCGCCTGCATGCAGTTCGAGCCAGGTCATTCAGACAAAAGGGTAACGTTCACCAATAACGAACACACAGATATGGTTACAATCTGTGCCGAGACGCACCAAAACTGCAGCTGAGGCTCGAAGGCTGTATTTTGAATATTTTCAGACGTCGCAACTGTCTTCTGTGCACTTTTTTTTGACGCACAGAAATGTATTAATAATGCACTAATATAAAATAATTTAACTCTAACCCACCTTTAAGGGTGCATAAGTATAATAAAAATAGAATGTTGTTTAATCTTGTTAACTTTGCGGCACCAATTGGTGCCCTATAGTTTTACTAATTATAGATAATTGTCGTGGAACTAAATGACTTAACACGTGTGATTAACAGGATTACATCAAGCGGCAATTCTGAATTTTCTTATTGAACGAACTGTTTATTAAATGACCGATAAACCTCCCCCCCCCACACACACACACACACACACACACATGTAGGTACTCTCACATTCAAACACCAGACTCTCGGCATACCGTGAAATGTTTTTGTTTAAAGATACCTTACTGGAGCCCAGCCGGGAATCGAACCCGGAACAGCTCATATAGCACGCAGTTTCTCTACAGAATGAGTTCTCGGACCAGTAATAGCAGTTTAAGTGTCTGTTTTCAAGCATTGTTACTTCATTTAGCGGCTTCCTCTCTGTGGGTATGGAGTCCCCTTTGCAATTCTGATTAGGCAAACCTTTTGACATCCGGCTAACAAGTATAAACTAAATTCAACGAAGGACGGCTTTTGTGTGCCACCTGGTATACATTAAATATTATGTTTTATTTTAAATTACACATATATATTAAATATATAAGATTTAAATGGATTCAAACGTAAACAACTAGAAAAAATCGCAGCTCTACTCATGTTATTGCTTTAAACGCAAAGATTATTCTCTTTTATTTCACTTTCTTTTATACTCTCCATCCTCTCTCCATATATATATATATTCTTCTTTCTTCTCTTCATTCTTAGCCCCTCAAACTTCCTCACCCACACTCTGTGTAACTTTCATTTATGTGATATTTTAAAAACCGAAAATAAGATGTTAATAAAAATTAAAGCATAACCTAATGGGGGAACATTGGTCTGCACTGGTGAACATTGGTTAACAAAGCTAATTCCATTTGATCTTACAACAGTTGCCGCAAACATTTCCGATACAGAGAGTGAAGAAAACATCGATCGCTCGTTAGACAGTTGTTTCTGGAGATGCTACAAGGAATGAAAGGGTAGGAAGAAGCAGGCCTAAAGAAACAGGGTAGAAAATATTACCGCATTGAGCCTGAACGCATCTGACCCAGCAATGCCAGTATAGCAGCACCTTCAACGTCTCAAGCTTACTGAAGTAGGTTACATTGAAGGAGTTGTATTATATTTCAACTGTTGGGGAGCCGAACCTGTAGTTATTGCAACCGCACGTATAGTAAACAGTTTCCGGTAGCCTTCGCCCCAAATGTACTTTCAGGTGGCCTTTGCCCCAATTCTTTTTAAAAAATATTAACTTTGTAATTTGACTAATTCTTTAAATATTATATATTTATGTTTGCCTCGGCTGCGTCATGAATTTCTTAAGAGGGCGTGATGCGGCTGAAGAATGTAGGCTTACACGGATTATAATTTTTTTAATTCACTCCTTTTTATTAATTCTCGACACGATTTTAATAACACTTCACTTATAGAGAACTGTGTGGATTCTTTTATGAATTACTGACACTTTTTAACATGTAAAACTATTTTCCTCTCGCACGAATACGTATTATACTTCTCGAGGACGTGTCTCGTGTCCAGTTACGAACACTCTTTGCAGGAAAATGAATTGATTTCAACCGCCTAAAATTGTATATTTCTGTATTTCAAGTCTCTGATTGGCTATTCCTAATCCAATAGAATACCTTCTTTTTACTAAAGCTTTTTCTGGTTGTTGATTGGCTATTTTATAAATTGTCACTAAATTTACATTATTGTTACTCCAATAATGACTAGTAGCATTTTTAAACTCTCACATTCCTTATTGCCTCAAGGTTACCTCATTGTTAGCAACTTTTGACCTATTTCTCACAGCTCCTACATTATTAAATTATGTAATATATTCACATAAAGTTACACATAGATACAATAATATAAACATATACAATAACTGTTAAATACATTTTTATATATTGTTACATACACATATTGCTTTAAGGCGAGCTGTTATTGAATTATATATATTATACAATTAGTCTGAAATCATTTTAGTGTTACAAATACTGCCTCATTACATATACCCATAAGAATATAGATGAAAATAATCAATGCGTATTATGATCGTGTCATTGGAAAGCTTGGAAAGGACCAGACTGGATTCAGTCTGTAACGTGTCTCTTTTTGATTGTGCGGAAATTACAATGAAGGAACTAAATGTTGTTTTAATGCAAGAACTCTTAAGATAGTGATTAGATGCACTGTCGAAGCAGTATGATCCGTGTCAGCCTATCTGTCTGTCTGTCGTTTGAACAAGGTAACACGAAACGAAAACAACCCACCTTCGTGGTGTGGGGTTAGCATGTCTGCCTCACATTTGAGGCCTGCAAGCGGACGAGAGCAATAGATTGTAACATCTGTAGGCGCAGCAGTGAACATTGCTCGATGAAATTACGAGTATCCCCGATGAATGACGAAGCAAGCAGACGAGCGCTCGGCGATTTATATCACTCGTACTATATAGAGTGTTCAGTGAGTGTTCTGTTGCTGGCGGTATATACACGAAATGTCCCTAAAGAAGGATGTGTTTTCTTATGTAAAAAAATATTCGGTTGCATCTACCTCAAGCAGAAGTACGGACATCTATGCTGCATGTGTTTACAGGTTTGAAACCGTTATTAAAGTAGGTGCAGAAATTAAATTAAAACCTGAGAGTTTGTTGTTGTCGACAAGAAAAGAGGGTCGGTCAATAACTTCCAGGATTAAATTGAGAAGTAAGGGACGCCCTTATATACACAAGATTTATTGGGTGCTTCTCATATGAAACTTTGAATATTTTAAAAAAGATCATTGGACGCTCAGTTTTTGCCACACACAAATGCTCCCAAGAGTGTTCTCTAACCGGCAAAGCTCACGTAACTTGCAAAATGAAGCAGACCTTTCGAGGTCAGTGCGTTGAAACATATCCTGCCTACATATGCCAATTTAATATATTAGGCAGGCCAAATTTCATTTGCTCAATTCAAATAGCGGTTGATCTTAGAGCTGAATGTGGAGATGTTGAAGCTGCTAATTGATTCTATATGCATTGAAATCCGATCAGTAGTGTGGGAGGAAACAATACCATAAATATTAAAAATAGTATAAAACAAATTCGTATCTGCTACTAATTTGTGGACAGAGAATAATCACATGATATTCGATAATATATTTGTAAAGAAACTTAAGGACTCTCCTCCTTATGTATCGGAGATTTATGGTAACATTATTTTTGTTAGAAACATGAATGAAAATGTTAATTGTATAAGCTAATTTTGAGCTAATGCAAACGCTTCATAAAATATTGGCTTAGTTTCATGTGCGCAGGATTTTACTACGCAAAATGCCTGGATATTTCTAACCGCGTTCCGCATGCGGATAAACTTTTTGCATCATTATAACAGTTATTATAGCTGCAGAAATAAAACTCCTTAGAGCGCATCTATATTATAATAATTATCACAGTGTGTCCACTCTGATCTGTGAGTGTATAGTACAGTATGTAACAAATGCAGAACTGGTCCCTTACAGGCATTGTTCAAAATGTCGACCACCATGATCAGGCAAAGTGTACAACGACGCACCACCAACTATCTTACATGCTCAAGCATTCCAGGAGTTTGGCGTACTGCTTTTGCGATAATCTTAGCAACCAAGTCCATACGAATATCGAATGCAGTCTCGTCAACTAGGCTCTTCACATTCCCCCAGAAGAAGTAACCGAGGTGGCCATGGAACATGACCACCGCGATCAATCTATTATCGTCCAAACTTTACATCAATGTCGTTCCCAACATCGAGTGCAAAGTGTGTGGCGCCCCGGCATGATGAAACCACATAAGCTGACGAATTCTCAGAGGCACATCTTCTAGGAACTGCGGGTGGACATGTGGAAGGAACGTTTTGTACACGATTCCCTTCAGAGTATCAGGAAGTAAGTAAGGTCGAATCACAAAATAACTGATCATACATTCACAGCAAACCTGTGCGTGTGGATTTTCGTAATCCCACACATGGCTATTTCTACTATTTAACATGCCCTATCTTGTAAAACTCGCCTCGTCTTTAAACACCAAAGCAGGAAAATTGTGGTTTTCTGCACAATCTGTAAACTCCACTCGAAATGGGAAGTCCGCTGTCTGCAATGACTGCACATTCTGTGGATGTTACTTGGATCGCTGTGGATGCAATTGTTGTTCAGGTACGACTCTCAAAACAGTTGGTTGGCTTATGTTCAGAGCTCGTGCAGCGCACGGGCTATTAGCGACCGGATTGTCACCAATTGCGTGTGACACATTCTTTTCAGATTGGGTGTTCTGGCCAACCTCGTACGACTGGTATCGTCCATTCCAACACAAAAGGTTCCAATTTCTCGTAGGCGCCTAGGTGCGTCGCTGCGGGAACAGCTCAGCAAAAACGTTGTTGTATCGCTCTTCCATTGCATTCACCTCCATACAAAAGGTTTAAATTGGTCAAATCTTTATCAGTAAACCTATCCATACTGCTGTGCGTCACTGTTAACGCAAGCTAACACTGCCAGAAAAACAAAACCCTACACAGAACCGACCAGTGCCGAATGCAAATTTGAGGGCAACTAGATAAAGAGTGCATTACTGCTGTCAACAGCAACTACCGCGAACGAGTTTACAAACAAGACACATAGCTCATACCGTCGACATTTGCACTTTTGTGCAGTATTTTCAGTGTAATACAGAATGCAAAGCTAATTGGGGCAAGAAACCAAAAGAAATGCAATTACTCTGTAAAGAGCCGTCGGAGACCGTGGTCCCCTTATACCAAAATACTCAGAATGTGTCCTGAACAACCTCTGAAAGTTTGTCGGTGAAGCTCTAGTTCATCCTGTACATGTATGTACATGAAGTTTGTGATTATGCTCAGCTTCGCAGCCCAAGTCGATGCTAAAATGCTATCCGAATCAGTGGACGTTGATCAGGTGCTTGCATTGTGCCTATCTCTGCAGCTTCTCTCATTTATGCTTTCAGAAGGATGGAAATAAAGCCTAATTTTCGAAAGACCACTTATATAGAAACAGTTATTGAGGGAGAGCTAACTCAGAGGAAACAGTCTGTCATGTGCTTAAAATTGTGTTCTGCATTACGTAAATTCGTTACGTGCTCGTAAAGATATATTTCGTTATATATAAAAACCTTAGACATTAAATTACAAAAGGATACAAAAGTGTATCTGCAGTATAACAAGCAGAGATGTTAATACCGTAGTACTATGAAGTACTTGAGTGCGGTCGTTGCTTTGTGTTCGTGCTATAGAGAGATGTTTATTGTGCATCTCAAAGGTGAAAGTTTATTCAAGGCATCTGTGTTGTGTGTGATTTAAGAGTGTTAATGTCTCGTTTTAGTACACTGTAGTGCCTGCTGACAAATTCACGCTTGAGCAACGAATTTTTATGTAGGATGCATACGTAAAAACCGAATCATGTAGACAGGTGTGTAGACAGTTTCAGGAGAAATTTCCTAGCATTCCAGTTCCAAGTAGAGAAACGTTAGACGTCTTGTTAATAAGTTTAGGACAACGGAATCGCTAAACGCTAAACCTAAGAAGCAGAAACGAAATTTTCTAACGGAGGAAAACATTGACGAAATTGATGCATCTATTTGTAGGGAACACTAAAAACTAAAGTTTATAGGAACAGTTCCCACATCATAGAAGAACTTAAGGACAATATAAAAACAGAAATTATGAGCATTATGCAAGAACTTATGCGCGTGAATGGAAAGTTCACCCGAAGATGCCAGCAATGTCTTCACGAAGATGGACGCCACTTATAACAAAGGTTATTACTCATTATAGTGCATGTTACTAACGCGGGAGTTACGGAGCGAAAAACGCCCAGTGTAATAGGCAGTGTCGGAGCACGCATACACGCGATCCATGGCTTCACTATATAACGATCGCGCTATATATGCTATTCCTGATGTAGGCTACTTAAGCCACGAATGCCAAGCTGTACAATACCAGACACTCTGTATTGCTTTTGCACTTAAAACAGAACACAACGTGACCGGGAAGCGATCCCCTGGGCCACGGAGCGCAAGCGGAAAGAAACCACGAATGCGAGCGACCATGCATCGAGAGAGACCGGAAAAACCGAGCAACAAATCTGGTTTAGATTGCTCTTTTGTAGTCCTCGCTTCACAACCAAGAGGTTCAGAGTTCGAATCTCCGTTAATGTGAGTTACCCAATAATCCGGGGTTTTATCTTATTGTGTAAAAATGAATCTTGGGTAACTTTAAGCTCTATAGACTCCAAGCTCATTTGAGCATCATTTCACTCAGTTCATTTATTCATCGCCCCATATGACCTACACGGTTAAAGGACGTTAAACTACACGTGAAAAGGAAAATACAGATAAGTACTAATTTTCATACTTCAGTCAGGATTGTTCTAAGGATGCGGTGCGAATATTTAAAAAAAATTATCCCCTCCTAAAGAACCCTTGAATGGAAAGTCTTTCTTATTTTATAGCAGTGGCGTAGCGTAAGGGTAGACTTTGAGACTGAGTCTACCTAAGTAAATTGTCAAGACAATAAGTAAATTTTTAAACATGTAAATACAGACAGCCGCAAACAAGTGATGAAAAACTAATTAATACAATCACCTTCACCGCTGCTTGCTCAACCCGTACTGCTACTTCGCGTCAGATTGTAGTGCTGCGCACTTAAGCAGCTTAGAAATCTCATGATGCGGCAGTAAAGTCGAATAGAGACTGGGATGGCTGAGCGAGTGCAAGTCTCATGAAATTTCGACCTCTCGTTGTAGGAAGACATGCCTATATTTTGTTGTGCATTAAGGGCACAAAGGAAACAGGACAATACGGATTGGTAACAAGGGTAGGGCAAGGCAAGGCAGTGTAACATAAACATTTAATTCCTGTTATTGGTGAACCAGCATTATGTGCGTACAGTGCAGTGTTAAGTTTACGTAAACCTGTGTATTGATTACATTGTGCATATTTATTTATGATTTTAGAAATATGGTCAATTCCATCGATTTTATGGATTACTTATTTAAAACTCAGTTTTCGACTCTATCTTATGAGAAAAAGTGTGAACTTAAAGGAAAAAGACCAATTCCTAAGCTTGGCATTGTCTTCCAGGAAAAGAACCAAAAACGGACATTTCAAACATCCTGGTACAGTAAAATTAATTGGTTAACTGGCAGTTACGTTTATAACAAAGTGTTTTGCCTCGTATGTTCGCTTTTTGGCGGGGTAAAGGAATGGACTGTTGAAGAAATATCAAATAGGTATTAAAAACATTGAAAAAAAATGCTTGCAATAAAAATCGCCGACTGGAGCTTACATACAAGAAAATCTAAGTTAGTACCTACATGTTTTCATGATTTATAATCATTCAATGGTTTGTTAGTATTTTGTTTAGTTACACCTAACGCTGTATTTTCATAATCTAATTTAGTTTAAAATGTATGTTCAGTCAATCTCGGCAATTAGTAGTGATGCTAATGACTACTAAACTAATAACAAATAATAATAATAATTATAATAGTAACAACAATAATGGAATCTATATGGAAAATTCACACTATTTTATGAAACACTAATGTATGAGAATTTGTGCATCATTTAAAACATTCTAAATACAATTTTTAAAATCTAGTATACCCAGAACACAGTGTCAAGTCACGCCACTGTTTTGTAGTGATATGAGAATGTGGTAGTTGGTGTATATAATCTTAAACA
Organism: Deroplatys truncata; assembly: GCA_030765065.1. NCBI lineage: Eukaryota > Metazoa > Arthropoda > Insecta > Mantodea > Mantidae > Deroplatys > Deroplatys truncata. The sequence continues at coordinate 47,172,290 of CM060985.1, forward strand.
GAGTTTAGCATCTACACAATCCACTATCAGGATATGTAAGCACTGATTTAATTATAAAACTAGAACAATTCCGTTCTTGTCCATTTCCTACGTTAACGTTGACATGAGCAGCAGAGTTCGTACTTCCGGTTGGACACAATCTTCCTGCAATGACCTGATTACCCGACCCTGGAACAGTTATGTAACAGTCCTTAGGGAGCAATAAGGAGTTGATAGCTCAGAAAGCCGCGCAAACAGTAGCGTTGAAAGAGAAGCAGATTAATTCGCCGCGAGATAAACGCGTTGACTGATAATGTCGTATGATGCATGCGCTCAAAGCCATGATTGACGCACTTCCCCGGAGAGCCCGAAGCAGTTAATTGAAAGAGACAAGCTAACACGGACCACTGGCTTGTCAATGCCAACAAGGGCGCTATTCCGCGCTGTCAGTTTCAGTTTTGTTTTCTAATGGTATTTTCCGAAGAGACCATTAGCCAGATATGCGATAAACACACGCTTCATTCAAACAGCTTTGCTGCTGTTGACGCTGGTTTAATTTTAATTTCCAAACAAAAACACAGAGGGACGAGTGAAGGAAATGATATTATTCGTTAAAATTTGCCCACAATTAACAAACGGAAAACCATTTCAAATGGAACGTAAGGGCTCGCCTTTCATACACTGAACCATCATTACTTGATGGCAAATATCTAATGTAAATTACGATAAATTCCTTATAAGTGGAATGACTCAGTAGGTGTGTGTGTCTCGCATTTGTATGGTCCCAGGTTACATTGTAAAGGAAAGCGATTAAGTAGCAAAGAGCATTTTAAAGATCAGTTTTGGTAAGCGCCAGAGGCCACCAGGCGGTAATCCTGCTGTAACCAGAGCCTTCTATACTTCCCGGACCATACACAGCTGTAAGTGACGTCACGAGGATGGGTAATACGCCGCACTTAACATTACAGTCTACTACAGGGTTTTCGGTATAAAGTCTGACCGCTCGCCCAGGGCTTTACGTCTGGGTTGCACGACATGCCCCAGCCGGCCGTGTCAGCACTCTGTCTTCGCTTCCTAAATCTGTATTCTGTAAACATGTCGTTTGTGATAATTGCAACATCAAGGAGGAAACACATGAATTCAATGTATTTAATATTACAGGTTAAGTATATGACAAGTAACAAATGATAAACTTTTCAGATCTATACATGACCTTTAAAGTCGCAATATTTAGTATTTGATGTGGCCTCCATGCGCTGCAATTAGAGCTGCTACACGCCATGGCATTGAATCAAAAAGGTTCTGAATAAGTTCCTGAGGGATTTTCCTCCACGCAGTTTGTATTCGAGCCCACAAATACGTGAAACTGGTTACTGGAGGGCCATGACGCACCAGGTGCCGACCAACCATATCCCAGACATGTTCGATGGGCGACACGTCAGGCGAACGTGCAGGCCAGGGAAGCAATGGTACCCGTCGCTCTTCGAAGATGGCTTGTACATTCCTCGCAATATGTGGACGGGCATTGTCCTGTTTAAATGTGGCCTGTGGAGATGCCTGAAGCAGGAGGGAGTACCTCAGGTTCTACAACCACCGTTAGGTATCGGTTGCTGCTCAAAGTGCCCTCAATTCGTAGTAGCCGAGATCGGTTGTTGTAACCAATGGTGCCCCAAACCATCACACCTGGTGTTTGCCGCTCAACAATGCAGTCCTCCAGGTTGCGCCTACCACGTTACCGCCGGACATGTATGCGGGACTCGTCCGAAAATACTACATTTTGCCACTCAACACCTCAGTGCTGAGTGCCCCTTGCAGTCGGAGGAGCTTTGGTTTCTGGACAATGGAAGCCAACCTAATGGCATGCATGCAACCAGTCGAACCTGCAGCAGATGCGACGAACCGTTGACGCATGCAAGTTCACACCTTGTTGCAGTGCTCCAGCGTCGAGCCAACACTGTGGATGAAGCTGCACGGTCCGTTATGATCATGCGGACAAGATGACGGTCATCCCGTGCTGTGGTCATGTTCCGTGGTCCAGGACCCGCTCTTCGATGCGTACGACCTTCATCTATCCACTGCTTCCACACACGCATCACTGTTAGCAGCATGCCCTGTACGAGCCGAAATGTCACGGTATGACAAACCCGCTTCCCGGAGACCGATCATTCTTTCGAACTCACTCACATGCTGATATGGCTCCCTTTGACGTCGACGAGTTATTGTTTCCACCTTGTTTGACAGCTCTGCACTGAGTACACTGGGCGCAACACTGACTTTGCTGGACCGACACGAGAGGTCTCTGCTCGGCCTACGTGACCCCATCTCTCTACAAACCTAATTACTTACTGCTTGCACACTCTTCTACACTTGCACCAAGTTTAGAGTTATTCAGAAAATTCTTAATATTGCAATTTTCACAAGCGGCGGTGTATAACAAAATTAACTTGCCTCATAGCGAATGCTAAATCTTCACAAGTCACTGAAACCCCAACTTGTTGTGCTCTCTTTGATAGTGATTTTCGTGGCGAACATTCAAGATTTTCGCCAATTTCGTCTAAAGTTTCTTCTGTTAACACTGTACGTCTTCGCGTGTATTTCTTGTTTTGCAGTGAAGCAGTGGCCTTAAATTTATTCATAAGAACTTAAATTGAAGATCTGGAAGGAGGCAATTGTGCAGGAAACTTCAAGATGAATTGTTTACGAACCGACGAGCCGATTCTTATTTAAAATAACATTTACATACAAATATACGTCGTTGTTTCAAGCTAGCTGACTTCCCATCTTCACAAATGAAATCGGGCTGCTGACACTAATGATTACCTGGTAACTGAAGGTGTCGCGGTAATCTGGCTCGTGTTATCTTATTTGCTGGGCGCCTGTTGTTTTATTTTTTTAAATTTGGGGTTCTTTGTCCTCCGGCTAGCTATTATTACTCAGTCGAGCAGGTATCTCTGAGCAAGGCGTGTAAACGGAAAGGAGTTGTTGCTAAGAGATAACACTGATAACACTGTTTCTACACTATTGCCGCCACAATTAATTAATAATTCACATATTTAATCTTTATACACGCCTAACTGAAAATGTTATATTTCCAAATGCAATTACTGTCGTATTAGTTGCCGCGTACTTCACATTTTGTAACTAACTTTACGACGTATACTTCGCGAGAGAATCTTCCAAACTGTATGACGTGCACCTCACGAGAGATTCCTTAGAACTGCGCGAAACATGCTTATGGCTCGAGAATATATACTCCTTCACCTCGAAATGCCTAAAAATTATAATAGAGCTTCTATTGGTTACCAAATCGCGCCAACATTAGCGTCTGTTTCGTCAGGCAATCACTCCTACTAACATATATACTCTAGGGAAAATATTCCCTCCATTTCTAACGAAAGGCACGCTACCCTGACGTCATTTGTTTGTCTCTTCTTAGTGATAAACAACTCGCCCCTCGGTTTACTGTTAACAACTTCTATTGTCAGTTTCAGTGAGGCCGTGTAAACTTATTTCCTAACAATACTTATGGCTAACAAACATCTAAAATCATTGTCATACAATAATATTAATTTACACTATAATCACTCTGGCATTCACAGTGTTGTGATATCAAATATTGCCTCAAAGGATAGAAAGTCTATCGTGAGTACGGGGTGTGGGGAGTGGGGGAAGCCAGCCGGCATTGGTTCCGACACATCACCATGCCAGCGGTCAGATTTTATACCAAGGACCTAGTATACTACAGCCACGAAGCTTGAGATGTCTTTTTTTGGCAATTGGTACGGTTACAGCTCTCCTAGTGGTCAATTACTAGCAGAATGGTTTTAACCAACTAAACACCTGTGCTAACATGTTGTTTGAGAGAGAAAAGGATGTTTTATGTAAAATGTTAGTTGTGAATAACGATATGGGTCACAGAGAAGAGGTTTGTAATGCTATAAATAAAATTAAATCGAGTTTTATTTATGGACGCTTTTTAACTACCTACTATGGTTCTTAGCGTCCATTCTATATTGGGTGTGGAAGACCGGAAATTTTGGCCTCTATATCAGGCTTTAGGTACTTTTACCTGCCGTAAACCTACGTCACGGGATCATCGGCTTTACTTCTCTTCTGAAGGAAGCATGCTAGGGATTTTTACGTCCGAAAAAAATCCGTCGCCCTCAGCAGCCAGGTTTGAATCCGCAATCTTAGGAACTAGAGGCTAGCATGGTACCCCTAGACCACGGAGGACGACTGTATGGTGCTACAGAATAAAAAAAATCTGATGTGTTACACTCACATGACTTTCTCTACTCTTGTACAATCTATTTTTACAAACGCCTATTCTCCATATGCTTTATGTTAATGGAGATATCGAGATGTTAATCTTATTGCTAATTTTCTTGTAGATGCAAGGGGAATATGGTAGCTTTTAAGCGATAGTCAAATATTTTAACGCTGGTTGCTATGTGGGGCATTCCATTCTCTTTGCAAGTCCAGGACATAAAAAAATCTGATGTCTTACACTCACATGACTTTCTCTACTCTTGTACAATCTATTTTTACAAACACCTATTCTCCATATGCTTCATATTAATCGAGATATCGAGATGTCAATCTTATTTGTAATTTTCTTGTAGATGCAAGGGGAATATGGTAGCTTTTAAGCGATAGTCAAATATTTTAACGCTGGTTGCTATGTGGGGCATTCCATTCTCTTTGCAAGTCCAGGACATAAAAAAATCTGATGTCTTACACTCACATGACTTTCTCTACTCTTGTACAATCTATTTTTACAAACACCTATTCTCCATATGCTTCATATTAATCGAGATATCGAGATGTCAATCTTATTTGTAATTTTCTTGTAGATGCAAGGGGAATATGGTAGCTTTTAAGCGATAGTCAAATATTTTATCGCTGGTTACTATGTGGCGCATTCCATTCTCTTTGCATGTCCAGGACATAAAAAAATGAATAACGAATTTGAGAAAAAGTATAAGTATTGGAAAATTTAAGGAAATAACAAGCAATATCTCGAAAACGGTTCACTCAACAAAAAAATGTATATGATATAAGTTGTGTATTTTAACGCGATCTACATTTTTGTGTAGTAAAATTTTGTCTATCTCTTATGGTTTACCAGTTATGCAAAAGTCGTTCATAATGAAGAATACTTTTGGAGACATTCCCAGAAATTTCGAGATATACATTTCATTTCTCATGACATTATCTTAAACATATGATATTTTCATTAAAATCGTTAGAGCCATTTTTGAGAAAATTAAAATTTTCGAAAAATGTTCCATGTAAAGGGTAGTCTGGGGTCGGGGGATTTTCTTGAAAATCTTCGTGTCGCATCTCTGGAAGATACTGAACGTAAATACCAAGTTTGGTGTTTATCCGACTGTTAGTTTTTGAGTTATGCTGTTCACAGACACACACACACAGACACACAGACACACACACACACACAGACACACAGACGGACATGTTTCCAAAAATGCTTTTTTTGGATTCAGGAGGTCTCAAAACATGTATTTCCGGTGAAATCTCGGTATCGAATTTTTGGGTGGAATGCAATACTTCCCCTACTTACTATACGTAGTAGAGAAAGTAAAAAGGCGGCCAGATTTATCCCTCTTCCGATTTCCGAAAGATCCAGTAAGCTGAACTAATAAGACATTCTACCTACCTTTAAAATCAGAAAAATATAGGTAAAATAAATATGTTCTATAATAATTAAATAATGGGAGGTAGGTGTTTATTTTTTCAAAAGAACATAATAATGATGTTTTGTCTGCTGAGATAATTCTACTAGCTAACCACCAGGAGCACTAGTGTCAAGGTGATGCATATTCCCTACATATTGGAGCTCGTATCTGTACAACACGCATTGATAAGGAATGCAAATAAAGATCATTTTGGGGGTCAAAAGAGAGCGTAATACATGTTAGATGTTCATACAAACTGCTAGTTGCGACGGCAACATTTCTTTTGTATTATTTCTCATTAGATTACTTTACAAGTCGAACATTGCAGAACGTGAATGCGTCAAATTCTGAAATCGGTTTTATAATATATTGGCAAACACAAAACGTTTGGCATACGTATATTTCATACTACTGGATGTACACCAAACTAAATACGCTGCTCGTTTCATTTTGCTCGCTGCATAACTAAAACTCAGATAATTCTTTTATAACAGGGCTTTATTAAACTGAATTAATCCATAAAACTACGTATTAAAAATAATAGCTACACAGGTAATAATAATTATTGGATGCCAATTGAGTTTTCGAGAAAGTACATGACAACTAACTATGCTACATGTTTAGTGAATATCGTTGTTCTTAAAATAAGTGTAAGGAAAATGCAGCTATTCTGTACAAGTAATTAAATGTAGCGGTGCTCACTAAGTACTTCTATATCGTAGATGGTACATTCTTTTTAAGTTAGTTTAACTACAAATTCTGAGCAGGAAGAGCGTATTTTTCATTGGTTGCTAACAGCTGAATCTGCACTATAGTAATAAATGTTAGCTTTCTACAATGTGATCTTTCGGTCCCCCCGCAGTATCACAGGTCAATAGCCTGTTGGTTGGTACTGTTCAGTGCCTGTCAAGGACACGGCGGTTGCATTCCTGCCTAAAGCACTATCCCATTTGCAATAAGGGTTGTGAATGATGGTTAGTGCCACAATGTCTCTGCCAGTGTGCAATTGTGTTTTCATTTAAGTTGAAATGTTTCGATTGAGCAGCGTGTGTTCTTAGTGGGGAATATTTTTAGAGAAGTTACTAAATATTTGCATAAAAAGTGACACCAAACCTACAGAGCAAATTCCGGATTACCGTTTAGGATGCTGCTTATGATTTATTAAATAAATTTCGTGAGACTGGTTAAGTTCATGCCGCTGCAAGAATTGGTAGATTCCTCATTATTTATTTTGGTGTGCTGCAAAGTCAACAGAGTAAAGAGGATAATTCAAAAACAAGAGATGAAGTAAAATTTACATTTATAAATTACACTAATTCACTGACAAAAGAAGCTTTAATCGAAGTGTCTAAGGATAAGTTAAATCCGTGCCTTCAACAGAATGGAGGACATTTTTAACAGCCTATGTGAATGTATATAGTGGTCCAAGGCCTAATTAGGCCCAAAGTTACCGAAGCGTCGGCGCCAGGTAGTTGGAAATAAACAAAGATAAGTCGCGCTCTCCCCCGGAGTAAACACCAGAAATGCTATCGGCAGATAACCAGAATATTCTGGAGGTTTCTCTCCCTCTTCCTTTCCTCCATAGCGTGTGTCCAGATAGTTGTAGAATATTCTGTAGAAGATTCCATCGGCTATACAAGCCAGCGTTCTAGCGAAATGAATCAGTGAGTTGATTCAGTCAGTGAGCGAGTTAGCGAGTGCAATTCTGTTGCGACGAGAAGTGCTGCTCTCTTTGGGAGTTTGTGATGACTGCCACAACTTGCAGTGAGTACTGCTACTGCAGGAGAGACTGGAGACATCTGGTGTTCCAATCCCCAGCGAGTGAAGTGAACAATGCGATGAGGAGACTGCGTCCTGCGTATTTCATTACATCTCTACCTCAAAGAAAGTGAAGTGACAGGGGCAATTGAACTAGTTTACATCAGTGAAGTGACACTATGAACCAAAGTATAATCTCGGTGAAAGTTGAAAAATCTGATGTGTTACACTCACATGACTTTCTCTACTCTTGTACAATCTAATTTTACAAACGCCTATTCTCCATATGCTTCATGTTAATCGAGATATCGAGATGTCAATCTTATTGGTAATTTTCTTGTAGATGCAAGGGGAATATGGTAGCTTTTAAGCGATAGTCAAATATTTTAACGCTGGTTGCTATGTGGCGCATTTCATTCTCTTTGCATGTCCAGGACATAAAAAAAATGAATAACGAATTTGAGAAAAAGTATAAGTATTGAAAAATTTAAGAAAATCACAAGCAATATCTCGAAAACGGTTCACTGAACAAAAAAATGTATATGACATAAGTTGTGTATTTTAACGTGATCTACATTTTTTGTGAAGTAAAATTCTGTCTATCTCTTACGGTTTACCAGTTATGCAAAAGTCGTTCACAATAAAGAATACTTTTGGAGACATTCCCAGAAAATTCGAGATATACATTTCATTTCTCATGACATCTTAAACATATGATATTTTCATCAAAATCGTTAGAGCCATTCTTGAGAAAATTAAAATTTTCGAAAAATGTTCCATGTAAAGGGTAGTCTGGGGTGGGGGGATTTTCTTGAAAACCTTCGTGTCGCATCTCTGGAAGATACTGAACCTAAATACCAAGTTTGGTGTTTATCCGACTGTTCATTTTTGAGTTATGCTGTTCACAGACACACAGACACACACACAGACACACACACACACACAGACACACACACACAGACACACACACGGACATGTTTCCAAAAATGCTTTTTTGGATTCAGTAGGTCTCAAAACATGTATTTCCAGTGAAATCTCGGTATCGAATTTTTGGGTGGAATGCAATACTTCCCCTACTTACTATACGTAGTAGAGAAAGTAACAAGGTTAAAAAAGTGATAGTGAAAACTGAGAGAAGTGACATTTGAAAACCTGGAAAATGTCATATATATTTATTTATAAACCTTTTATACAGAATGTTTCGGAAATACTTTTGCAAACTTCGGGTATGGGTTCCTTACACCACAAGAAGGAAAAAAGTTCATATGAACATATGTCCCGTAATCCTTTGTTTTCTCGTTAGGTGTTCAACACAGGGTACACTTATAACACACAAAACTCATAATAAATGTCCTCCTCTTGCTTCTATGCATGCCTGTAATCGTCGAATCATGGAATGTCGCACCCTGTCAAAACCTCCGGATGGTGCTGAATGGTTTCGCAGGCTTTCATGACACGTCGATGAAGCGTTTCTGCATCCGGGATAGCTACTCCATAAACCAATGATTTAAGATGTCTCAGAGGTAAACAATCCACAGGATTGAGGTCGGGAGAACGCGCAGGTCATGGAACTGGTCCTCCTCTGCCTATCCTTGTGACAGGAATAACACGAAAACCAAGGATTATGGGACATATGTTTATATGAAATTTTTCCCTTCTTTTGGTGTGAGGAACCCATACCCGAAGTTTGTAAAAGTATTTCTGAAACACCTGGTATATTAGGGATGGGATTTCGATACTCGGTGGTATGAAGTATGTCTAATACTTTAGATTATCCTTCAATACTTGTTCGATAGTTTTAATTTTTTATGTTTTACATTATTGAAAGTTGTTACATTTAACTTAATGCTAGATAAGGAATGAAAGAAGTCGAAACCTCACGTTATTGCCTTGCACGTGTTCCAAAAGAGCTGCTTGACTATAGTGTTTGATGGACCTTGACTGCGTTTCCTGTGGGTGAATCAATGCAAAATTCCATAGAACTCTTGTGTCTAAATCAAAGCATGCAAAACAAGGAAAGGAATAGAAGTACTCTTGTAACATGAAGTTTTAACTGAGTGGAAAATGCAGCTGATTTAGCTGACGCACTAAATCGCGTTTGTGCAATAGCCTGACTCACTCAGTTTACTTACGGAGTTTACCTCCTTCGGTGACCAAAATCTGTGAAACCATCAAACAATTTAGAACGTAAGATGACGTGAGATATACAGGGCATGAAAATATTTGTTCGTTCCTTCCATATGTTAGTTTGTATTTACGCAAGTCAAACACGAGTCACGAGCATTGTTTAGAGTATACCATACAACTAATTTCCATAATATGGGTAGAAAATCCTTTAAAACAAGGTTTTGAGCGCAAAATATAGTTATATGTAAAAATAATCAAATAAATTATTGTTGATATTATTAATATTACCTTGACTGGCAATACGGAATACATAACATGTGGCGTTATCAAGATAAAGAATTTCTGCCAATTGGTGAAGGTCAAGTAGGAAGAATTTCCAAATTAGCATACATTAGAAAATTGTTTACATGCATATATACATAGCAAACTTCTAATAAGAACTTAAATCAGTGAACAAACGTATATACGTATATATAAAGCATAAATAGATAAGCAGATATTAGTTATGCATCTAACGCCATCTATCCCAAGTTTCACAAGCAAATGGTATACAGGAAGGCCTCTAAGCAACTAAATGTTTTTGTTTGCCGTTTGCTGATTCGCGTGTACCAAAGAACATTCCGCAAAGTTACGCCGATTGCCCTGGAATTGGAATTAAAATAATAGAACACTAGCAATAAGAGAAGAAACAGTAGAGATTCAGAGTTCTATTCGCTCTTGATTTTATTAATAACAATCCTTTCTTTAGCTCTTATGCTGAAATGTAGTTATTATGGATTTGTGACTTTCCGAAGTTGGCAGTTGATGTCGTACTGTAGGGCAACCGGTCAGGCTTAGTCAGAAGGGGCTTAGGTATGTGAATACAGCAATTTTGTTTCGAAGACGGCTGCGCTGGAGTTTCCCTAAGGTAAGAATATGCTAGATTTTAAATTCTGGTTCCTGGGTTCGAACAAAAGGCTGATATCCTAAATGTCGTCACCCTTAACGAGCACTGTTTTCAGGTTAAACGTGTACGTTTTTACATTGTTTTATTGGTTAACATTTTTATAGTGCATTAGTGTTATATTTTTAAATGTGTCTTCAGACGTTTTATATTCATGGGAGCAAATTGTGTTTGCAAAAATATCATAAGTGATCTGCAACTGGAGCTTAAATGGGTAAAGATGTGATTGTCAGAGTTGCTTGCAACCGAGTTGACTTTGACATTTCATAAGAAGAGACTAACTGAAGTTACTGTTGTCAGAATGGTATTTAACCTACGTTTACTGGTACTTCATGAATGGTTTAGGTGAAGTTAATACTCTCAGTGTTGCATGTAGCTTAGCTTCCTTGGAGGTTTTATGCATAATTTAGGTAAAATTGTCAAACGTTACAAGAGATCGAGTTCGCTTTGGTATTTCATCAGTGGTTTAGTCACTTACTATCATCACAACTGTATCTACTTAGTATTACATGAATGGTGAAATAAACGTGGTATTCTCAAATTGCTTAACATTACATACAGCTGGGTTGGAGAAATTATAAATAAAATCAGCTGCAGTTACTTTACCAGCTTAACATTATATATAGCTGGGTTGGAGAAATTACAAATAAAATCGGCTGCAGTTACTTTGCCAAAATAACATTACATACAGCTGGGTTGGAGAAATTACAAATAAAATTAGTTGCAGTTACTTTGCCAAATTAACATTACATACAACTGGGTTGGAGAAATTATAAATAAAATCAGCTGCAGTTACTTTGCCAAATTAACACTACATACAGCTGGGTTAGAGAAATTACAAATAAAATCAGCTGCAGTTACTTTGCCAAATTAACATTACATACAGCTGGGTTAGAGAAATTACAAATAAAATCAGCTGCAGTTACTTTGCCAAATTAACATTACATACAGCTGGGATAGAGAAATTACAAATAAAATCAGCTGCAGTTACTTTGCCAAATTAACATTACATACAGCTGGGTTAGAGAAATTACAAATAAAATCAACTGCAGTTACTTTGCCAAACTAACATTACATACAGCTGTGTTACAGAAATTACAAATAAAATCAGCTGCAGTTACTTTGCCAACTTAACATTACATACAGCTGTGTTACAGAAATTACAAATAAAATCAGCTGCAGTTACTTTGCCAACTTAACATTACATACAGCTGGGTTAGAGAAGTTACAAATAAAATCAGCTGCAGTTACTTTGCCAACTTAACATTACATACAGCTGGGTTGGAGAAATTACAAATAAAATTAGTTGCAGTTACTTTGCCAACTTAACATTACATACAGCGGAGTTGGAGAAATTATAAATAAAATTAGTTGCAGTTACTTTGCCAACTTAACATTACATGCAGCTGGGTTGTAGAAATTGTAAATTAATTAGCTGCAGTTACTTTGCCAACTTAACATTACATACAGCTGTGTTGGAGAAATTATAAATAGAATTAGCTGCAGTTATTTTGCCAACTTAACATTACATACAGCTGGGTTGGAGAAATTACAAATAAAATCAGCTGCAGTTACTTTGCCAAATTAACATTACATACAGCTGGGTTAGAGAAATTACAAATAAAATCAGCTGCAGTTACTTTGCCAAAACAGGATTACATACAACTGAGTTGGAGAAATTACAAATCAAATCAGGTGCAGTTACTTTGCCAAATTAACATTACATACAGCTGGGTTGGAGAAATTACAAATAAAATCAGCTGCAGTTACTTTGCCAACTTAACATTACATATAGTTGGGTTGGAGAAATTACAAATAAAATCTGCTGCAGTTACTTTGCCAACTTAACATTACATACAGCAGAGTTGGAGAAATTATAAATAAAGTAAGCCGCATTTACTTTGCCAACTTAACATTACATACAGCTGGGTTGGAGAAATTACAAATAAAATTGGCTGCAGTTACTTTGCCAACTTAATATTACATACAACTGGGTTGGAGAAATTATAAATAAAATCGGCTGCAGTTACTTTGCCAACTTAACATTACATATAGCTGAGTTGGAGAAATTATAAATAAAGTAAGCTGCAGTTACTTTGCCAACTTAACATTACATATAGCTGAGTTGGAGAAATTATAAATAAAGTAAGCTGCAGTTACTTTGCCAACTTAACATTTCATATAGCTGGGTTGGAGAAATTACAAATAAAATCAGCTGCAGTTACTTTGCCAACTTACCATTACATACAGCTGGGTTAGAGAAATTACAAATAAAATCAGCTGCAGTTACAATGCCAACTTAACATTACATACAGCTGGGTTAGAGAAATTACAAATAAAATCAGCTGCAATTACTTTGCCAACTTAACATTACATACAGCTGGGTAGGAGAAATTACAAATAAAATCAGCTGCAGTTACTTTGCCAACTTAACATTACATACAGCTGGGTTGGAGAAATTACAAATAAAATCAGCTGCAGTTACCTTGCCAACTTAACATTACATAGAGTTAGTTTAGAGAAATTACAAATAAAATCAGCTGCAGTTACTTTGTCAACTTAACATTACATACAGCTGGGTTAGAAAAGTTACAAATAAAATCAGCTGCAGTTACCTTGCCAACTTAACATTACATAGAGTTGGTTTAGAGAAATTACAAATAAAATCAGCTGCAGTTACCTTGTCAACTTAACATTACATACAGCTGGGTTAGAGAAGTTACAAATAAAATCAACTGCAGTTACTTTGCCAACTTAACATTACATACAGCTGGGTTAGAGAAATTACAAATAATATCAGCTGCAGTTACTTTGTCAACTTAACATTACATACAGCTGGGTTAGAGAAATTATAAATAAAATCAGCTGTAGTTACTTTGCCAACTTAACATTACATACAGCTGGGTTAGAGAATTTACAAATAAAATCAACTGCAGTTACTTTGCCAACTTAACATTACATACAGCTGGGTTAGAGAAGTTACAAATAAAATCAGCTGCAGTTACTTTGCCAACTTAACATTACATACAGCTGGGTTAGAGAAATTACAAATAAAATCAACTGCAGTTACTTTGGCAAACTAACATTACATACAGCTGTGTTACAGAAATTACAAATAAAATCAGCTGCAGGTACTTTGCCAACTTAACATTACATACAGCTGGGTTAGAGAAGTTACAAATAAAATCAGCTGCAGTTACTTTGCCAACTTAACATTACATACAGCTGGGTTAGAGAAATTACATATAAAATCATCTGCAGTTACTTTGCCAACTTTACATTACATACAGCTGGGTTGGAGAAATTATAAATAAGATTAGCTGCAATTACTTTGCCAACTTAACATTACATACAGCTGAGTTGGAGAAATTATAAATAAAATTAGCCGCAATTACTTTGCCAACTTAACATTACATACAGCTAAGTTCTAGAAATTGAAATAAAATTAGCTGCAGTTACTTTGCCAACTTAATACTACATACAGCTGGGTTGGAGAATGTAAATAAAATTATTTGCAGTTACTTTGCCAACTTAACTTTACATACAGCGGAGTTGGAGAAGTTATAAATAAAATTAGTTGCAGTTACTTTGCCAACTTATCTTTACATACAGCTGAGTTGGAGAAATTATAAATAAAATTAGTTGCAGTTACTTTGCCAACTTAACATTACATGCAGCTGGGTTGTAGAAATTGTAAATTAATTAGCTGCAGTTACTTTGCCAACTTACCATTACATACAGCTGAGTTGAAGAAATTATAAATAGAATTAGCTGCAGTTATTTTGCCAAATTAACATTACATACAGCTGGGTTGGAGAAATTACAAATAAAATCAGCTGCAGTTACTTTGCCAAATTAACATTACATACAGCTGGGTTAGAGAAAATACAAATAAAATCAGCTGCAGTTGCTTTGCCAAAATAGCATCACATACAACTGGGTTGGAGAAATTACAAATCAAATCAGCTGCAGTTACTTTGCCAAATTAACATTACATACAGCTGGGTTGGAGAAATTACAAATAAAATCAGCTGCAGTTACTTTGCCAACTTAACATTACATATAGTTGGGTTGGAGAAATTACAAATAAAATCTGCTGCAGTTACTTTGCCAACTTAACATTGCATACAGCTGAGTTGGAGAAATTATAAATAATGTAAGACGCATTTACTTTGCCAACTTAACATTACATACAGCTGGGTTGGAGAAATTACAAATAAAATTGGTTGCAGTTACTTTGCCAACTTAATATTACATACAGCTGGGATGGAGAAATTATAAATAAAATTGGCTGCAGTTACTTTGCCAACTTAACATTACATATAGCCGAGTTGGAGAAATTATAAATAAAGTAAGCTGCAGTTACTTTGCCAACTTAACATTACATATAGCTGAGTTGGAGAAATTATAAATAAAATTGGCTGCAGTTACTTTGCCAACTTAACATTACATATAGCTGAGTTGGAGAAATTATAAATAAAATTGGCAGCAGTTACTTTGCCAACTTAACATTACATACAGCTGAGTTGGAGAAATTATAAATAAAGTAGGCTGCAGTTACTTTGCCAACTTAACATTTCATATAGCTGGGTTGGAGAAATTACAAATAAAATCAGCTGCAGTTACTTTGCCAGCTTACCATTACATACAGCTGGGTTAGAGAAATTACAAATAAAATCAGCTGCAGTTACTTTGCCAAAATAGGATTACATACAACTGAGTTGGAGAAATTACAAATAAAATCAGGTGCAGTTAGTTTGCCAAATTAACATTACATACAGCTGGGTTGGAGAAATTACAAATAAAATCAGCTGCAGTTACTTTGCCAACTTAACATTACATATAGTTGGGTTGGAGAAATTACAAATAAAATCTGCTGCAGTTACTTTGCCAACTTAACATTACATACAGCTGAGTTGGAGAAATTATAAATAAAGTAAGCCGCATTTACTTTGCCAACTTAACATTACATACAGCTGGGTTGGAGAAATTACAAATAAAATTGGCTGCAGTTACCTTGCCAACTTAACATTACATAGAGTTGGTTTAGAGAAATTACAAATAAAATCAGCTGCAGTTACTTTGTCAACTTAACATTACATACAGCTGGGTTAGAGAAGTTACAAATAAAATTAACTGCAGTTACTTTACCAACTTAACATTACATACAGCTGGGTTAGAGAAATTACAAATAATATCAGCTGCAGTTACTTTGCCAACTTAACATTACATACAGCTGGGTTAGAGAAATTATAAATAAAATCAACTGTAGTTACTTTGCCAACTTAACATTACATACAGCTGGGTTAGAGAATTTACAAGTAAAATCAACTGCAGTTACTTTGCCAACTTAACATTACATACAGCTGGGTTAGAGAAGTTACAAATAAAATCAGCTGCTGTTACTTTGCCAACTTAACATTACATACAGCTGGGTTAGAGAAATTATAAATAAAATCAACTGTAGTTACTTTGCCAACTTAATACTACATACAGCTGGGTTAGAGAATTTACAAATAAAATCAACTGCAGTTACTTTGCCAACTTAGCATTACATACAGCTGCGTTAGAGAAGTTACAAATAAAATCAACTGCAGTTACTTTGCCAACTTAACATTACATACAGCTGAGTTAGAGAAATTACAAATAAAATCAGCTGCAGTTACTTTGCCAACTTAACATTACATACAGCTGGGTTGGAGAAATTACAAATAAAATCAGCCTCAGTTACTTTGCCAACTTAACATTACATACAGCTAAGTTCTAGAAATTGAAATAAAATTAGCTGCAGTTACCTTGCCAACGTAATACTACACACAGCTGAGTTTTGGAATGTAAATAAAATTGGCTGCAGTTATTTTGCCAACTTAGTATTGCACACAGCCTAGTTGGAGAAATTCTAAATAAAATTAGTTGCAGTAACTTTGCCAACTTAATATTACACACAACTGAGTTTGAGAAATTGTAAATAAAATTAGCTGTAGTTACTTTGCCAACTTTGCATTATATACACCTGAGTTAGAGAAATTATAAATCAAATTTGCTGTAGTTACTTTGCCAACTTTGCATACATACAGCTGAGTTAGAGAAATTATAAATAAAATTAGCTGCAGTTACTTTGCCAACTTTGCATTATATACACCTGAGTTAGAGAAATTATAAATCAAATTTGCTGCAGTTACTTTGCCTACTTAACATTATATACACCTGAATTAGAGAAATTATAAATCAAATTTGCTGTAGTTACTTTGCCAACTTTGCATTACATACAGCTGAGTAGAAGAAATTGTAATTCATGTTAGCTGTAGTTAACTTGCTAACATGAATTATATACAGCTGAGTAGGAGAAAGTATAATTCATGTTAAATGTGGTTGCTTTGCCAACTTTATTTACATTTACACACAGCTGAGTTGCTGTAAGTATAATTCAAGTTACCTGTGATTACTTAGCAAGTTTATTTGAGATTACATATAGCTGAGCTTGATTGTAACTCAGTCTATATGTATTTGCTTTGCCGCATATGCTTAACATTACCTTCAGCTGATTTTAGCTTGGCGCTTACTAGACGATATAAGCTGATTTCGGGAAGTGCATCTTGATCATAACTATTGCGGATTTCGTGTCGCCCTATGCTAAACTGTTATTTTTTATCCTCTTCGTCTGACTTCACCTTTTTTTTATTCTTAGTATTTGTCTGCCTACTATATGCGTGTTGGAGAAAATAAGAGTTTTTATCACATTTCCTCTCTCACTTGCTTTGATTGACAGTTGATTATATGTGTAATCAAGGCAACGAAACTCTATAAATGAAAATTAAAACCAACGTTTCTCTCTTGATATTCTAAGTTTAGTAAAACTACCATATCTATCCTCTCCCAAAAAAAAGGTTAAAAATGGGTGTGTAAGGAACGAAAATGTGTATAAGGGTGGCTTTTGGAGTAGTTCAGAACACTTGGAGGTGCTCTATCTACTCCCTCTCCCTTTTAGATACTTTCTCTTCTAGCAATGTCATCGCGATAATTTCGAAAAGTACTCCATTTTATTATAACTGCGACATTGTTACTTTTTATAAATACACGCGTCAAGAATTGATGTGAATGCACCATTAAGTGCAAAATTTAGGGGAGCATCTAAAGTTCGCTCTCGGCTCGTTTACCACCCACATCTTGATATCATACGCGTTAATTGAATCTAATTCACACACATATATACACTAACCTAAGCGTAAATTTGAACTAAATTTCGAAGCCAAAAGACCCTGTGGCCTTGCTACGGCCTCCGCTCGCGTCCTACTCCTACTCAGTAATGCGCAACCTTAGCGGATTTACCCCCACGCATTGTTCGCGGAGTTGTGATGTATTCGTGTGGACATGTGTTGTCCAAAGTCCAATGTTTGGTTACCTTCTAACATGTCATTTTACCAATCGTCAATGACAGTGAAGGGGAAATACTTCGTAACACAAAACGAAAGAAGTGAGGTAAAGCGACAATGTGACTTCATAAGCTTATAAGAGACAAGGTTGGGCTTCACTGTTCCTACCTATTTTTCTTTTTTTTTCTTTTTACATGTAATGACACTCTTGGAAATTAATCGTATTCATCGTGTCGCTAGCTAATTTAAAACTGGCAGTACTTTTTGCTGAAATGTTGACGGCTCTTCAGTGTGAACTCTGAGTTATGAGAGTCACAATGCGCCCTCTACCGGTAGAACTAACCAGAGAAGGTGAGTAAGGTGGTTTGTTCGTAAGGTTAGTACATACTTCGAGTCACTGATCGCCTATCGCGTACACCCTGATTGTCAGACGTCAGTTGTTTGAGAATTGTTGCTGGTGTACATGACTCTGCAGTAGCGAGCGTATCCAAAAAGGAAAGAAAGAAAAAAAACATGCACCAAAATGTAGCAGGTGTTTTTACCGCGTTGAATGTTGGAAGTGTGTGGCACGAGGAACGTGAGAGACATAATATTATATTTTTACTGAGTAAACGTTACCCCGCATTATACATAAAAGTTAAATATTTGTAAATAAAAGGCAAATGGGGTATAATGATCGCCCGGAAGGTAAACATTTGTGTTTATGTTTACTTTTCTTTCCCTCCGCTGCAAACTTAACATAAAGAGCGTACTTTAAAAGCTATCGCTTTCGTTTCTTCTTTTTTTTTATTGTTTTTCACTTGTCCGTGTTCAGTGACACCGAGCACGTCGTTTGTTTTATTACCCAGCATTCCTGTTTACAAGAGCGACGCTATCTATTATCAGTAACGAAGCATGCTATGGTAAAATCTTTGCTGTATATCTCTCTTTTTGCTTTAAAACTGTACATCTTTTTAAGAATTTTCTACTTTGCAGTGGTTTCTCTTCGACCCATAATGTTACTTCCCGGCCAAGAACGATCTTTTAATATCGTCCGTCAAATATTAGTATGATATTCACGTTAACGCATTGTGCTATTTCTGATATACAGAAAACTATATATGTAGGTGAAAATGTAAATTTGGAGTTACCAGTGACGACGAAATTATAGTGACAAATAAAAAATTGTTCAGCAACCGAAAAGCTTGACGCATTTTACCTGGTCATCTCCATAAAATTAAGATAACTTATATCAATGGCAGAGAACATTTAATTTGCATAACGTTACAGTCACATGAAAAGTGTATGTGTTACATTTGTACCTTCTTACTGACTACCTACCTAGGGAGTATTGTATTCTACCCAAAAACACGATACAGAGATTTCAACGGAAATACACGTTTTGAAGCTCCCTGAATCCAAAAACAAAGTATTTAAAAATTGTTGATGTGTTACATTCGCATGGTTTTCTCTACCCTTTCGTTTATTAGTGTGTTTATAAGCTATTCTTATGAAAGTTTACCTTTTTATCATTTTAATCTAGATAAATCATTCCGGAAATAGCTGCATTACGCATTCCGTTATACCTAGATACAAAGGGAATAGTGATAATTAAATGTTCTAGAACTGGACGTTATATGCTGGCCTTAAAATTCTATAATATTGCGAGAAACAACTGGAAATCAACAGAGCTTTAAAAGAGTGGATAAGTATTGAACAATTTTAACCATTAATAACAGATATCTCGAAAATTTCAGGTGCCACCAAACTTATTTGAAATAAATTTTGTGTTTTAACGAGACGTACATTTTTTGTGTGGTACGTTTTCACGTATCACTTAACGTTTACTAGTTATACAAGGTTATACAGCATCCCTTCCGAATGAAGAGGATTTCACAGCTTTTGCCAGAAAATTCAGGATATACATCTTATTTGTAATGTAAATATCTTTAATATATAACATTTTAATCAGAATCGTTAGAGCTATTTTTGAAGAAAATAAAAGCTTTCGAGAAGCTATCGATGTAAAGGATAGTTTAGATGGAAAAATAAAGTTTAGAATTTATCCTACTTTTCGTTTTTTATTTATGTTGTTCACACACACATATACACCGGATGGTTTTATAAAAATGTGTTTTTTTGAGGGGGGTTTCACGCAGCCTCAAAAACATCTATTTCGGTGAAATCTCTTTAATGAATCTTTGGGTGAATTCAATACCTTCTCTAATTATGCAGGTACGTGGTAGAGAAAGTAAAAAATGTACGTAACTTAGCATTTAAGTTTGTCTTCCAAGAATGCGACATAAAGATTTTTTTCTAGAAAATCCCCCCCCCAACCTAAATAACCTTCCCATTAAAAATGTTAGTTACATTTGGTTTTCTGAAAAATATCTAACGGTTCTTTTAATGACAACTAAAATGTATATTTTGAATTTTTGGGATTAACTTCCAACCTCCTCATGCTGAATGATGTTTGTATAACTGGTAAATCGTATAAAAATCATGTAGATCTCATTAAGGCAGGCAAAATATATTAGTTTGCTAGAAACAAATGAAATAACAATGCGCAAAATCAACTTCCCACTCTGTTATTAATATTATGATACACCAAAGGAAAAATCTATGGTAGAACCTAAAGATTCGTGAATACTTTTTTCATAAATTTCAACACAAACCGGGCGACACTGGCAGCGAAGCTAAAAACGTTACAAAATTATCCTCCTTTCATATTTAGCACATCCCACACACCCCTATATCCCTCCTATATAAACAGAAAGGAAAAAGCTTGTATAGGGTCTTTCAACAAGAGTGCCCTATCTTTATCATGTGATAGCTGCGTTGTTATTGAGTTACAGCAATCAATTTTTGTATGTGGTTACAGTTGTTATTGACAAATATCCATGGAACGTTACAGCATTCAGCAACGCGTAGAAATTGTGAACGTTTATTATCAAAATGGATCATCTGTTCGCCAAACCTTCCATAAATTGCGTGAAGCTTACGGTGTGCATAATCGTCCCTGCGACAGAACGATTTGGCATTTGATCGATAAATTTGAAAGAAGTGGTTCTGTCAGCGATCAAAGAACGCCTATACGTAATCAACGTAAGCGCTCCAACGAAAACATAGGCGTCGTTCGTGAGAGTGTAGGTGAGAACGGAAACAAGATCAATTGCTCGTCGAGCGCAAGAATTGGGGTTTTGCCGACCACAACATGGCGAATTCTGCATCTCGACTTGAAGTTTCACGCTTACAAAATGGTGTTAACTCAAGAACTAAAGCCCAACGAAACATAGGTTGCGCCATGTATTCGCTGACTCGGCTATGGAGCAATTGAACTGACCCGGATTTTTGTCGAAAAATCATCTTCAGCGACGAAGTCCATTTTTGGATGGATGTTATGTTAAGAAACAAAATTGTCGCTATTGGAGCAATCACAATCCAATGCAGATTCAAGAACGACCACTTCATCCCCAAAAGGTTACTGTGTGGTGTGGATTTTGGTATGGTGGAATCATTGGTTCATATTTTTTCCAAGATGAAGATGGAGAAACTCTAACTGTCAATGGAGAAAGATACCGGCCTCTTATAAGGGACTATTTTTTGCCTCAATTGGATGGTATGGAATTCAGAAACATCTGGTTCCAGCAAGATGGTGCCACATGTCATACTGCTCTCGAAACAATCGATCTTTTGAAAGAGAAGTTCAGAGGTTTCATCATTTCCCGTGGTGGTGATGTTAACTGGCCCCCCGAGGTCATGTGATTTAACGCCGTTGGATTACTTCTTGTTGACTTATGTTAAATCTCGAGTTTATATCAACAAGCCAGAAACAGTAAATGATCTAATGAATAACATCACGCGTGTTATTTGTGAAGTTGGACTTAATTTACGTTCCTCTGTCATTGAAAATTGGGTCAATCGTATACGCGCAACCCAACGAAATCGCGGCGGTCACTTAACTGTTGTTCTCTTCCATACGTAATGATATTGTCGATACATTAAATTTCCCAACTGATTCGCATGTTGTCATGGTAGCGCAGTGGTTAGAGCAATCGGACGGAAACCGGGAGATCCGTTGTTCAAATCCTGGCGATGGTATTAAGTGTTTCAGTCGTCTGATTCTACCTTTACAAAAAAAATAGCTTTAACAAATTGTGTGTGCGTGTGAACAGCATAACTCAAACGAAATCTCGGCTAAATACCAAACTTAGTAATTAAAGTGAGGCAGTATTTTATATCACAACACTGTGAATGCCAGAGTGATTGTAGTGTAAATTAACATTATTGTATGACAATGATTTTAGATGTTTGTTAGCGGTAAGCATTGTTAGGAAATAAGTTTACACAGCCTCACTGAAACTGACAATAGGAGTGGGTAACAATGAAGCGATGGGGTGAGTTGTTTATCACTTAGAAGAGACAAACAAATGACGACAGGGTAGCGTGCCTTTCTTAGAAATGGAGGGAATATCTTCCCTAGAGCATATGTATTAGTAATTATGATTGGCTGACAAAACAGACGCTAATGTTGGCGCGATTTAGTAACCAATAGTAGATCTATTATAATTTTTAAGCATATCGGGGTGAGGGAGTATAAATTCTTGAGCCAAAAGCAAGTGTCGCGCAGTTCTACAGAATCATTCACGAGGTAAACTAGCGTAGCTCTACAGAATCTCTCGCGAGGTACACATTACGCAATTCTGCAGAATCTCTCGGGTCGTAAAGTTAGTTACAAAATCTGAAGTACGCGACAAATATTACGACAGTAATTACATTCAGAAATATAATAGTTTCAGTCAGGCGTGTATAAAGATTACAGATGTGAACTATTAATTAAGTGTGACGGCAATAAAAGTGTAAAAACAAATTCTTTTATCAGTTTTATCTTTTAGTAACAACTCCTTTCCGTTTACACGCCCTGCTCAGAGATATTTGCTCGACTGGGTAATAATAGCTAGCCGGAGAACAAATAACCCAAAATTCGAAATAGTAAAATAATAACAGGTGCCAAGCAAATAAGATAACACGAACAGATTACCGCGACAAAAGTTCAACGCCTTCCAAATGCAGTGGGAATAAAAAGGGCTGTTGTCCCGGTTGCGTTCAGGAAGCTGCATCAGCGCTTATCTAACAAAGTGCCAAAGGTTTTGCTACATAAATTTCTCAGATGACTTCTCCTTTTCTCAGGTTTCGTTTATCGGTTTTTATCGATTATTAAATCTATCTGCGACAAACCGATGCAATTCATCTGTTACCGTGTAGTTAGGTGTTATAGTAGTTAGGTATGCAAGCTCATGATTTACATAAACAATTATGAACTCTTTTCAATAATAATTGATGAAATTTAGTCTTATAAGTTATAACAAATAATGCGTCTATTTATACGTAGTCTTACGGGGAACATATCACACTCACTTTTTACTTCTCAATCCGTTTTTACTTTTGTTAAGTGTTAATTGCTCCAGTACCTTGGGTATTCTACTCCTTTCTGTCCTTTATTGCGTTGGTATTATTGAAGTATAACTATGTAATCAAAAGTTCCGGACACCCCCAAACATACGTTTTTCAGCTTAGGTGCATTGTGCTGCCACCTACTGCCTGGTACTCATCCGCGGCCTCAGTAGTCATTAGACATCGTGAAACAGCAGAATGGGACGCTCCGTGGAACTCACGGACTTCGAACGTGGTCAGGTTATTAGGTGTCACTTGTGTCAGAAGTCTGTACGCGAGGTTTCCACACACCTAAACATCCCTAGATCCACTGTTTCTGATGTTATAGTGAAATGCAAACGTGAAGGGACATGTACAGCACAAAAACCTACAGGACGACCTCATCTGTTGACTGACAGACACCGCCGACATTTGAAGAGGGTCATAAAGAGTGATAGGCACACATCTATCCAGACCATCACACAGGAATTCCAAACTGCACCAGGATCCACTCCAAGTACTATGACAGTTAGGCGTGAGGTGAGAAACTTTGGATTCCATGGTCGAGCGGCTGCTCATAAGCCACACATCTCGCAGGAAAATGCCAAACGACGCCTCACTTGGTGTAAGGAGCGTCAACATTACACGATTGAACAATGGCAAAATGTTGTTTGGTGTGACGAATCACGGTAATCAATGTGGTGATCCGATGGCAGGCTGTGGGTATGGCGAATGCCCCGTGAACGCCATCTGTCAACAGTGAAATTCGGAGGTGGTGGTGTTATGGTGTGGTCGTTTTTTTCCTGGAGGAGGCTTGCACCCCATGTTGTTTTGCGTGGCACGATCACAGCGCATGAATATTTTAAGCACCTTCTTGCTTCCCACTGTTGAAGAGCAATTCGGGGATGGCGATTGCATCTTTCAACACGATGGAGCACCTGTTCATACTTCACGGGCTGTGGCGGAGTGGTTACACGACAATAACTTCCGTGTAATGGACTGGCTTGCACAGAGTCCTGACTTAAATCCTATAGAACACCTTTGGGATGTTTTGGAACGCCGACTTCGTGCCAGGCCTCACCGACCTACATCGATACCTCTCCTCAGTTCAGCACTCCGTGAAGAATGGGCTGCCATTCCCCAAGAAACCTTCCAGCACCTGATTGAAAGTATGCCTGCGAGAGTGAACGCTATCATCAAAGGGTGGGCCAACACCATATTGACTTCCAGCATTACCGATGGAGGGCGCCACGAACTTGTACGTCATTTTCAGCCAGGTGTTCGGATACTTTTAATCACGTAGTGTAGCTGTTACTATTATACAGGGTGGGTCATTTAAATTGAGGCTGTACAATATCTCCAAAAGTAAGCGTTGTAGAAAGAAATGTCCTTTATAAAAGTTGCTTGATATTATGGGGGAAAGTAAATGTCATTAGTCATGTTTTGTTTGGAGGACGTTATGATAATCATTTTGAGTCAATTTGTTTTTTTAAAATAGGAATCTACATTTAGGGTCAAAATAAATTGACCCTAAAATGACCATTACAACGTCCTCCAAATAAAACAGACTAATGGCATTTACTTTCCCCCATAATATCAAGCAACTTTTATCAAGGACCTTTGTTTCTACAACATTTAGTTCTGAATGTATTCCACAGTCTCAACTTAAATTGTCCAACCTTATATGTAGCAACTTTTCACCTACTGGTCATCTTGAGAAAACTTTTCATGCTAGTTGTTTCTCCATGACAACGGGTAGAACTTCGTTATCTGTTGCCTTCTTGTTTATTTATATTTTATATATATAACATTTTGGTTACCATAAATGTCTTAAATTAATGTGACAAAATAATAATTACGTGTGAAATCATTTTAACGTAATTAACTAAAGCTATTTACAATGATTAAAAAATTATATTTAAACTTTTCCTGACAACAATTCATCATATTTCTGTTGCACAAGGATACGGAATGAAGATTTTCAAGAAAATCCACCCACTCTAAAACACACTTTAAATGAAAACTTTTCATTGTTTTAGAGTTTTTTCAAACATGGCTCTAACGATTTTGATTAAAATTCCGGGCGTTTAAGATATTTGCGTGGCAAATAAAATACGTATCTTAAATTTTATACAAATAGTTTTTAAAGTCCTCTTCATTCTAAAGGGATGTTGTATAACCTGTAAACTATAACACATAGATAAAAACTTACTTCACAAAAAATGTAGATGTCTATAAAAAACACAATTGCTTCAAACAAATGTTTGTGGCATCAGCCGTATCTGCTGTCCCCATTTGCTTATTCGTCGCGATGACGTGTAAAGAATATGGACCCGCTTTTAAACATTTTGAGTATCGCTTCAGTCTCTCTAACTGCCCTGGGGCTACAACGAAATGTGCAAGGAAACTATATCTGCAATCCTTTATCTCGATTAACACCAAGTAGACAGAAAAATAAGCTTTTGTAAGAATAGCTTATAGAAGCTATTTAAAAATAAACGATAGTGGCTAGGAAAAGTCATGTAAATGTAAGATATATCCTTTTCAGGTTGTTAAAAAGTTTCATTAAACTTTCGATATCTAGCATATGTAGTGATAGAGAAAGTAAACAAAATAAAAACAAGCTGTTGTGATACATAACTTTCTCTACCCTCTATCGTTTATTAGTGGGTATACAAATCATTCCTACTCAGTCTTATTTTTCAATCTACTACAGCTTAATTCAAATAAATATTTACAGAAACAGCTACATTATACATTTTCTTATAGACACAAAGGGAACAGCGATAGTCAAATGTTTGTTTCAATGCAACTGCGAGAAACAATTAATGTTGAAAGGAATTTATAATGACCAAGAAATGAACAATTTGAACCTTTAATAACGGATATCTCAGAAACGGCTTATACCACAAAAAACGTATTTGAAAGAAATTGTATTTTTAGTACGTTTTCTTCTATCGCGTAACGTTTACTAGTTATACAAGATTATACAAAATTCCTTCTGAATGAAGAGAACTACATAGGCAATTCCACGAAAATTCAATATATACATTTTATTTGTTATGTAAATATCTTTCATATATGGTATTTTAATTAAAAGGTTATTGGTTTTTTTTTCAAAATATGAAAAATTTCAAAAAATGTTCCATGTAAAAGGTAATTTGAGGTGGTAGGATTTTGTTGAAAATTTTCGCTTCGCAGCTTTGGAAAATATTGAACCTAAATTTCAAGTTTGGTATTTATCCCACTGACTTTACGTTTTTGAGTTATGCTGTTCACACACACATAGACACGCACACACGTTTCCAAAATTACTTTATTTGGATTCAGGGGGTGTCAAACCACGTATTTCTGGTGAAATTTCGGTATCGAATTGTTGGGGGAAACGCAATACTTCCCCTACTTATTATACATAAGCAATGTAGTGACACGCATTGTTCTGTAATTTTTACATTATTGTTAAGTATTATCCTGTTACTATTCGATATATTGCAGTATTATATGTTTGTTGTGTAACTGGTAAACGTACAGTTATCAAGCAGCTAATGCTGGGTCAAGTTCAATTTTAATTATTGCTTTTAGTTTTGAAACAAATACATTTTCGACACTCAATGTTCAATACATTTCTGTTTAATCCGTCTACTTAGGTTTGTGGTATCTTGCCGGAAGATTTTTTCTCATTCAAAATGATATTTATAAATCGTGACAATCCGTTCTGATAACGATAATTGGCCTCTTCCTCCTGTTCTCAAGTATTTCGATTAAACTGACAGAATGATTGACTTATCTCTTCTATTATGAGCGTAAGCTATATAACGGCCGATACTCGCTTCTGAAACGTCCCAGAGTTAGTATTCCAGAACTGTGGTACCGTTTCCAAAGTAAGTGGTGATCTGTATTAATATTATAAAGAGAGAGAGAGAGAGTGTGTCTGTGAGAGAGAGAGAGTGTGTGTGTGTGAGAGAGAGTGTGTGTGAGGGGGAGTGTGTGTGAGAGAAAGTGTGTGTGTGTGTGTGAGAGAAAGTGTGTGTGTGTGAGAGAGACAGTGTGTGTGTGAGAGAGAAAGTGTGTGTGAGAGAAAGTGTGCGTGAGAGAGTGGGAGAGTGAGTGTGTGAGAGAGAGACATAGTGTGTGAGAGAGTTAGTGAGTGTGTGTGTGTGTGTGTGTGTGTGAGAGAGAGAGAGAGAGAGAGAGAGAGAGAGAGATAAGCCCAGTTCCTCCTGACGGACATGGGGTTATAAAACACACTGTTTTATTTAATAAAATACTAAAATATTAAAAGGTGTTTATAAAGCCTTTGTGCATAAATATGAACACATTGGAGTTAGAAAAGTAATCACTGTTAAGACGTTCCTGACTTTAGTTAAGAATGCCATAGAATAAAAATAGTTATTCCACAGAATGTGCATGTAAAATATGAAATCTACATATAAATTGTTGCCATCTACATACATATATACGATATATGGTCACGATTTATCAATTAAGATACGGCAAAACGAAAGCAAATCTAATCTCTTTATTACGCCATGATACGCATGGGACATCAGTGCCAAAATATTTGAATAACCCTCATGTAAGAAAGTTTTGCTTTATTTCCTCTTTATTTATGTTGTAATCAAGTTGTTGGCAGTCTATGCTAAATAATTGTATAGGGACAGAAAATAATTGCTAACATTAGAAATAGGTGAACCACAGTGTAATGTAAGTTTACACAGTTTTCAAGAAGTATAGGCTCTTTCAACAAGAGTTCCCTACCTTTGAACTTAAATAAAACACGTTCTATAAATAATGGAGGTTTATTTCTTTTTTTATTTTGGAACATAATTAATGCCATTACGTGTGGAAGAGAACATCAGTTAAGTGACTTAGTTGGGTTGAGCGTCTACGTTTGACCCAATTTTCAATGACAGAAGAACGTAAATTAGATCCAACTTCACGAATAACACGCGTGTTGTTATTCATAAGATCATTTACTATTTCTGGCATGTTGACATAAACTCGAGATTTAACATAACCCCACAAGAAGTAATCCAACGGCGTTAAATCACATGATCTCGGGGCCAGTTAACATCACCACGGGAAATGATGAAACCTCTGAACTTCTCCTTCAAAAGTTCGATTGTTTCGAGAGCAATATGACATGTGGTACCATCTTGCTGGAACCATATGTTTCGGAGATCCATACCATCCAATTGAGGCCAAAAATAGTCCCTTATAAGGGCCCGGTATCTTTCTCCATTGACAGTAAGAGCTTCTCCATCTTCATCTTGGAAAAAATATGAACCAATGATTCCACCATACCACAATCCACACCACACAGTAACCTTTTGGGGATGAAATGTCGTTCTTGAATCTGCATTGGAAAGTGATTGCTCCAATAGCGGAAATTTTGTTTGTTAACACAACCATACATCCAAAAGTGGGCTTCGTCGCTGAAGATGATTTCTCGACAAAAATCCGGGTCAGCTTTCAATTGCTCCGTAGCCCAGTCAGCGAATACACGGCGCAACCTATGGTCGTTGGGCTTTAGTTCTTGAGTTAACACCATTTTGTAAGAGCAAAACTTCAAGTCCAGATACAGAATTCGCCAAGTTGTGGCCGGCGAAAGCCCCAATTCTTGCGCTCGACGAGCAATTGATCTTGTTTCCGTTCTCACCTACACTCTCACAACGGCGCCTATGTTTTCGTTGGAGCGCTTACGTTGATTACGTACAGGCGTTCTTTGATCGCTGACAGAACCACTTCTTTCAAATTTATCGATCAAACGCCGAATCGTTCTGTCGCAGGGACGATTATGCACCCCGTAAATTTCACGCAATACACGGAAGGTTTGTCGAACAGATGATCCATTTTGATAATAAATTTTCACAATTTCTACGCGTTGCTGAATGCTATAACGTCCCATGGCTATTTGTCAGTAACAACTGTAACCACATGATAAAATGACTGCTGTAACTCAATAACAACGGTAGCTGTTACATGTTAAAGACAGGACACTTGTTGAAAGACCCTTTAAATAGAAGAATAAGCTTTATAAGAAATGTTTATGGAAGTATGAGTAGAG
This sequence comes from Deroplatys truncata, assembly GCA_030765065.1. Classification (NCBI taxonomy): domain Eukaryota; kingdom Metazoa; phylum Arthropoda; class Insecta; order Mantodea; family Mantidae; genus Deroplatys; species Deroplatys truncata. The sequence goes on from CM060985.1 coordinate 47,201,645, forward strand.
AAGGTCATGTGAATGTAACACTCTTTCTTGAACATGTATGTGAGGGAACGCATATAAAGTGTCTTAAATCTCTGTATCGCCTTATGTGATACTAACAAAGCAAATACAATGTTAGAAAAGCATTAGAACGGACAGAACTGCACATTACTGGAAATTTATTCGACATTAGGGTGCTACAAAAAAAGCCTCCTTCATTTCTCTGGAATTAAAATCTCCTAGCAGAAGTAGTTCATAATAACTCAAGTTTTAGTTTCTCTGGAGCATGCTTCGTTTGTTTACGAGATGTTAATTCAGCATGTCAATTTAAATAGTGTTTTAGCTATTATGCTTTTCTTCTCATTAACGAAAAGAGCATTTTCTAATTTAGAATGAAATGCTGCTTTATAACCAGCAGTCCTGTTTGTGCTCTCTGACTAAAGTCTTTTTTAATAGCTTAACTTCTCCTGTTTAAGCATCTGAAAATTTGTGGAGAGTTTTTCTTCGGTATTCAATGTCATTTAATAACTTAAGTAGCACAAATACATGCATAAAAGTAATTAATCTTTGATACAATTAACTCTGCTTTATATATAACGTTTACCAAATGTTATTTCTTGCCGTATGCTCTGCTGTTCCTTTTTCACAGTGATGTTTTCCAAACACACAATCAAAATAAATAACGTAAGAATGAAAATGCTATCCCTCAGTGTTTTTGTAATTATTTTAGGGGATATAAATATTTTGCTTTGACTAACGGTTTTGATATATAATACCAGGATTTTATTATTTATACACAGAATTATAGCTCATAGCGGTATAACGTTTTCGAGCTAAATAAAAAGTTAAACAGGTTGTTTTTCAAAATGCCTACTGGATATTTTCCTAGTGTGCCAAAGGACTCGGATATGAAACTGGGCAAATCTATAATATTAATTATTCTTCCATTTTAATTGCAGTGGCATACCTCTGACCACAGTGAAAGCACAATGAACACGATAAAATTACGTCTCCTCCAGTTTTAAGTTGACAAAATAACAATCAACAAGGAAATTAATAACATGTAACTTACTTATATTATTTTTCCCCTTTCAGACCGTATAAAATTATTTCAAAAAGTGTTACATTATTACTCGTATAAAATTACTCTCTAACAATTGTTTTCTCATGCAGGATATTACAAGGCTTGCTGGTAGGTAGATGGATACTGTGTGATCATACTTTGTTAATAAACCCATGCACAGAAACTCTTTGTTTACATGCTAGGGTCTCTGAACTATAGAGGAGGGCTTAGGCAGTATGGATCACAAACGATAGGAAATAAATAAAAAAAGAAACTGAAATACTGCAAGTAATCAACTGCTGAAGGTGCTAAAACTGTCTGCCGCCGACTTCGATACACCTTGTATATCGTCTGGTCAGGTGATGTCGAACTCTTGGAAAGAGTTAAAACTCTGGTGTGCGGCGTGGCCCTCTACAGGGTGTTTGTTAGGAGTAAGCGGCCTGTTTCACTTAAACGCTTTTCCAATCTTTGATACATGGTGTGGGCTGGGTGACGCCTGTTGGGGAAACGTTGCTGATAGAGCCGGTAAGTTTCTCCTGCATTCCTTCGGCCTTCCCGTAGATCAGGGGCATCTTGGTGTAATCTGCATTTGTGTACAAGACCACCATTGCTCATTCCCGCCTGACGATGACCACACAAATGAATACTGTATGGTATGAAATTACTAAATAGAATAGCACCGTTGGTTGCAGATATGGTGAAGGACCGCTATACATTACACAACAGCTGATGCATTACTATTCTTAAACAGCTCTAAACTAATGAATTCGACGTCTACTGTTTGTCCTTGAGTCTAGGATTTATCTATTTATAGTAATTCCTCCCCTTCCGTTTTGGAGGCTCTAGCGCGTAAACAAAAATGCTCTGAATATGGATTTATAAACAATATTTGATCACATGTTATACATCTACCACTGTGCTTTGTGGTATATGCATCCTGTATATTAAGTTAAGCATAATTATTCATTTTGCTGTATTTAACACAACTTTGGAGTTGCTAATAACATATTGTTCCATGTATGTGAAAATCCGCTTGTTTCCAAAGCAAGAACAGTATCGAAAATGTTACACTCCTCAGCAGCTATTTCTGCATCATATGTCTACCGACATGTATAAAGAAAATTTTAATGTTGTAATATTTCATATTACAGCAGGATATGCACCGCAACAATATAAAACTACAAATTGCGAAACAATATTTTACTTTGCACTGCAATAGGTTAGGTATTTTACGTTCAAGGAAAATTGTATGATAGAAACTTTCATTGCACGTTATCAAACGAATAAATCCTTCTAAACTAATTCCAAGAAAGCAATACACTATAATATTCATTTGTTTATATTAGCCTTCGAGGGAATATTTTGTAGTAGATATTCAATATGAACTCTCATATTAATAAAAATAATATGATTTCTAATATTGTGAGACAAGATAAGTTTCAAACATATGTTTCCAAATTTCAAACTTGCCTAAGACTCGGTATTAAATATCTCAATAAGGAAATTTATCATTCTTCTCAGCAGTTATGTAATAACCTATTACAATACGAGATGGGTCTTGGAAGATTCGAGTCAACTTCCTTATTAAACCAGAAACCAAGAAATTAATTTCTGTTTGATAAAGAGGCTTTCTTCAATTGTGAATTTCAGCTTTTGCAAACGCACGCGCACACACACTCATACACATATCAACATCGGGTGAGCTCGGTGGCGTAACATATTTGTCTAACACGAATAACAAGTTTTGGTTAGCATGTATCGGGGAAACTATTTCCGTCGTTTCACGTGGATTGAATGTAGGAATAATGGCAGATTTCTACTTAAGACTATATTACATAATTAATTAATAAGCCGAATTTCCTTCATTTAATAAACTTGCACTTCAATAACATACATAGTTGCCTTTTTTAAAAACCCTTATTCTTTCACAATTCTTTACATTCTTTACGGCTTCAAAACATTAAATTAAATGACAATTACGTACTTGCTTCCTGCTCACACATTAACCAATATATTTGAAATCTAAAACCGCAATAAGTCTATAGTTCGGACGATCAACCTTTCCCCGGTGAATAATTACTAAAGAGAATTTTGAATAGGTCAAGCCAAAAAGGAATTTAGAAATACCGTCCGGAATGCCTTCTGTCTAAACGTTGTTCTGCTGTTTTCGTCGTTACCTCTCTCGCCGTCGAAGAAAGACAGATCAGCCTTGTGGACTGCACGTTGAGGAGAGCTGCAACTGATCTGGCGCCTGCGCAGTCGAAGATTACCATCGCCTGACGTACTACACAACTCAAATTAACTGCGCGCTTTTTCTTGTTGTTGTCGTCTCCTTGACAAACCACTACCGTAGTCGTTTCACTTCTTTCTCGTAGATATCAACCTTCCTTTTGTGTCGCCTAGAGTAGGTTTCTCTGGGGAGGGTCAATTTGTCACGTAACTTAAAACTTGCATCATAAAGAACATTTACTTGCTCATATTGACTAGATTGATATTGTGCTTTTATGTTTTTACTTTCTCTACCACGTACGTAACAGGTAGAGAAGGTATTGTATTCCACCCAAAAATTTTGATATCGAGAATAATTCACCGGAGATATGTTTTAAGGCCCCCTAAATAAAAAAAAATTAGAAAAGGCTGTGAACAGCATAACCTAAAACGAAAAGTAGGATAAATACCAAACGTGGTATTTAGGTTCAGTATCTTCCAAAGATGCGACGCGAATATTTTCAAGAAAATCCCCCACCCCAAACTATACTTTAAGTGGAACATTTTTCAAATTTTATTTTCTAAAAGTAGCTCTAAAGATTTTGATTAAAATACTATGTATTAAAGATATTACATGACAAATAAAATGTTTATCTTTAATTTTCTGGAATAACCCGTAGCTCCTCTTCATTCAGAAGAAATTTCGTATAATCTTGTATAACTTATAAACCAACTGCATAAAAATATAGTTCTCTTTAAAACATACAGCTTATTTCAAGGAAGTTTTTTCTGGCATAAACCATTTCTGAGATATTCGCTATTAATGGTTGGGATTGTTCAATACTGTCATTCTCTTATAGTCCTATCAATACGCACCGTTTCTTGTGATTCCATGGAAACTGTGAGGAATTTTAATGCCACTATATAACGTCCAGTTTTTAAACATTTGACTATCGCTGTTCACTTTGTATCTATAATGAAATGTGTAGGGTATCAAGGTTTATTTGGATTAAAATGTAGTAGGTAGAAAAATAAGCTTTAGTAAGAATAATTTGCACACCCATTAATAAACTATAGAGGGTAGGGAAAGTCTTGTGGGAGTATCACATCAGATTTTCCATAAAGTAGTATAACTTTTTACTTAAAATGCATAATTTAGAAATGCATATGCGCACCGAATTTTACCAACTAAACTTCAAGAAATTTTTGGAAAAAAAATATAAGAAATATAAAAGATAGCCTGAATTGCGATAGCACGTCATTGTCACGCAAGTCCCTCATTTTCATTCCGAGATCAGAAATATTTACACGAAAACTTTCCTAAGAATAGGACTTAATGATAAGTTAAAATGCCTAAATTGTAATACTTAAGCATTTTTTCCCAATTTTCTCCGATCAGTCCCCTTAAGTTTATATAACTATTCTCAGTTTTAGTTATCACTTTGTAGTCGATAATGTTTTTGTTAACTTCTCTTTGTCCACAGCACCATGTTGAGGATCATCCTGCTGGTCATCGCGCTCTCCTACTATTCCTTGGGTATGGGCATGAAAGGCGATGAGGTGGAAGGACCCGCAATGGAACATCCTGACATTAAGGAGGAAGGTCCTCACGAGTACGAGCTGTTTCCCGGAGTTGGCATGTATAAAATAAACCTTACTCTTCTCAGCTGGAGCGAGGCATGGAAACAATGTCAGTCCGAGGGTGCCCACCTGGCCACCGTGGACTGGCAGGGAGAGTACGACGTTCTGGTGGCGCTTCGGGACCGGTATACTGACCTGGTATCCATGGCTTCATACCTCGGTTTTCACCGGCTGTACCTTTCTGATGTCTTTGTCGATATATTCAGTAAGTAGTGAGGAGCTCTATCTACAAAAAGTTCTTAGAAACATCTGATGTGTTACACTCGCATGACTTTCTCTACTCTTGTACAAACTAGTTTTACAAACGCTTATTATCAATCTTCACGTTAATCGAGATAAACATATCAGGAATTATGTTATTGCTAATTTTCTTGTAGATGCAAGGGGAATTGGTAGGCTTTAAGCGATAGTCAAATATTTTAAGAGCTGGTTGCTATGTGGAGTATTCCATTCTCTTTGCATAAAAACGAATAACCAATTCCCATTTGAGAAAAAGTATAAGTATTGGAAAATTCAAACAAATAACGAGAAATATCTCGGAAGTGCTTCACTGGCCAAAATAATGTATATGACATAAATATTGTAGGTTTTAACGAGATCTACATTTTTGTGTAGTAAAATTTTGCCTATTTCTTACGGTTTACAAGTTATGCAAATATTTATCTCGATTATCATGAAGCAGATGGAAGAATAAGCTTTAATAAAAATAGCTTTTTGAAGACTGGACAGACAAGGTCACGTGAATGTAACACACTAGATTTGCAGCTGGACAAAGCAAAGAAAGGAAAGAAAAGCTCAAATAATGTTGTCTTTCAAAATATTAAACGTTTTTATGCAAAAACCGGAAATTCACATTTTTAAGCATTTCTTGCCGAAAGTTCCCTTAGCAATGATTGCAAAATAACAAGGGAGGTGTTTTAATCTGTGATCGTATATCGAATATACAAATATTTTCCAAACTTCTCTGATTACGAACGTTTTTCTAAATTACTTTTGGTAGGGTCTAGTAAAAGCCGTTCGTAAAAAAGGGGACGGCTATTTCGAGTTTCCTCTATTTCCGGAGCATATGGAAACTGCCACTCTACAAATTAGTTTCCTTTCTTTGTTTCCCAATCTGCGAGTTTCACTATGGTCCTATAGAGAGCACTGGAGCAGGGAGGGAAAGAGCTGTTTCCCTCATTGACGTAAACAGCAAATGTTATCCCACAACGAAATGTGAAATTTATGCATGGAACACATTTTGTATTCTTGAATTGCTATTGTAACGCGTTCTATTCCAATAAAGAAAGTGGCTGCAATTGTTTTCCGATTTCGTTGACTAGAATTGAATATTGAAACATTGCCGTGATTGTTGTGTTTCAGGACTCTGAATTCTTGTGACCTGTAACTAGATAGAAAACGAATTCACAGTATGTGTAAAAAATACTTGGACAAACGTTGAAAGCGGATTGTTTATACCAAATTTAAGGAAAATACGTCAAGTAAACATAGTTCGATGATTTCGAGGTACAACATATGTTAGTTGAAGTTTTGTCGTATTAATAGACTGATGTTATAGTTTTATGTACCGGGGTGAGGCCAAAAGGTTTTGCAGCTAGATATTAAATTTAGTTACTTCGGCATAAACATTGAGGAGCGCAGCTGCAGTAGCAACGAAAGGACCAGGAACTTAGCTGCACAAGTTTAAAGCAGACGTGAGATAATTATAACAAAATACACATAATTTGACATTAATACAGGACCTGCAGTTTATTAATTATTTCATATGGTGCCTCTACATCATTCAAAAAAAGAATACAGAACAGACATTGGAGGGAGATGTTCCATACTCACACGAAAACACGCATGCTTACATACAACTACTCGCCCTGAAGACACACACTCGACTGACCCACGTCACTGACGCCACCATTCAAAGAAGCTAGTCGCTGCTTGCCCTCACTCCCATTCCTTTCTCCACCCCTTGGCCAGGAGGTGGGAGAGAGAGAGATGCCGCGTCGGACGGAATTCAAACCCCAACCAAAATCATTATACACAACAATGTCATGCTACAAACTAATAATGTGTCTGACGCGACAATGCACACATACACGCTACAATATGTAATGCCACGAATGATCTCAAAATCATCACGAGTCACGAGGTGACGAGAGAATTTATTTTGAGGATTTGGAAAGCAAGTATAAAAATTAATATGACTATTTCACTATCGCCAAGAGTTGAAACTCTGGTGTACGGACGCCCACAGGAGTGTTTGTTAGGAAATAAGCTGCCTGTTTCACTTAGGATCGGTTCCACAGTTTAAGCTTGAGCTACGAACCGGGCTTAGGCGGAGGCTTTAGATACAATGGAGTTTTACAGTGCGTAGTTCAAGCGATAAGCCGAGCTTATACGTGGCTTGGCTTAAACCGTTACTGAACTGTATTATCTGAAGTCGATATTAGTGATGAGGAAATCAGAGGCTGCTCGGGTGTAGAAAACGGGTGAAAAATTATGCATGCAAAAAAAATTGTAAACTAAATCAATGCTCCTGTCCTTCAAGGAAGCAAAGCTATCTGTTATTTCAAGATGCATAGCCAGGAAACAAAAAATCTTGAAATTTTATATTATACGTTATCCCGGAGTTTTTAGTTTGTTTCTTTATGGAAATTTGCAATGAATTGGCTGCCTATAATTAAAGGTCTTTCTCGTCCTCGTCATTCCACCTATTAAATGTCGTCCTCAGTGGTGTAGTGGTTGCCATGCTACCCTCTAGTTCCCGAGATCGTGGGTTCAATCCCGGCGGAGGGCGATGGATTTTTTTCGGGCGTAAAAATCCTTAGCAAGGCTTCCTTTGGAAGGAAAGTAAAGCCGGTGGTCCCGTGTCGTAGGTTTACGGCACGTAAAAGAACCTCAAGCCTGATAAAGAAGCCTCTGAGCAAAATTACCGGTCTTTCACACCTAATATAGGATAGAACACTAAGGATCACAGCAGTTAAAGAATGTCCATAAATAAAACTCAATTGTTTCGCTTTAACAGGGTGTGGGCTGGGTGATGCCCGTTGGGAAAACATCTGAATGTACTCTAGATTTGTGTACAAATCCGCCATTGTTGATTCCCACTTGACAGCCACGCAAATGAAAGCTGTAAACTATGAAGCTAATAAACGGAATTATACCATGAACACTACCGTTGGCTGTAGATATGGTAAAGGGCTGCTGTGCATCCTGTAACAGCCGTTACAGTAGGACTGGCAAACAACTCTTAACTAGTGAATACTACGTGTACTGCTCGTCTTAGAGTCTACGGTTTGTTTACCTACGGTCATGTACCTTCCCGATTCGAAGGCCCAAGCGCGTAAACAGACTTTCTGGACATCAGTCTATAAATAAAATATGTCCACATGCTGCGCATCTATCTACTACTCAGTCTTATAACGTATGCCTTTCTACGGTCCGTATATCAATTTACTCATACAGAGAATGTTTTTGTGCTGAATATGCACATGCACTATAATCTAAAGCACTGTTTTCTAAACAGGGTAACACGCAGTGACATCAAGGGTGTCCCGAGAACGTATGATAAAATAAAACTACACACTCTTCTCTTCGATCTGCAAGTTAACTGCATGATCGAGATCTTGATTTCTACAGTTTTGTAGAGTAAGTTCAAGACCGTTCACATGATAAAGTACATTAAAAGCAGGCCTCTCAAATCATGGTTATTTGCTCAGATACATTACTAGCCAGAACACAGAACAGTGATCTTCTTACAGATGTTCATTGGCGAATCACAGGAAGTCGTGTATACGAACTCAAGGCAGTTGAGCAAGAAAAGAATGCTGGTGCACAAAGCTGCTTTACTTTTTGATAGATTTCAAATGCCCAACAAGACAAGTGCTTGTCTACAAGGTTAAGTGTAATCTGCTAAGATAATATTATACGTTTAAGAGATAGAGTGGAGAAACAAAGAAAATAAACTTGGAAGTATTCCCATTGTCGTCTAAAAGTGCACTTAGTTACAAAATACAACCATTGGTTCACGGCCGCGTAATTCAATTGAGAGATGAATGGATATGTTCCAACAATAAACAAATCAATATGACTCAATCAGAAGTACCTTTGCACCCGCCAACACAGAACTTAATTTTATCAGGAGAACCAGAAGACGTAAAGAATAAACGCACTTTAAAAGTTATGTCCTTAAAGTTCTGTATCTTTAAAAAAGATGTTTTAGTACACGCTCTCTAAAACAGCCGTTGAGGGTACCCGTAGGTGAAATTTCTAAATCTTGCAAGTTTTACCCAAATGTTTTCAAAATGTTGTCAGATAGTACTATGCCTCAATTGTAAGCGTGTTTTAAATTCATGCACATATAGTTAATATTACTTCAGAAAAAATTATGTGTAACATTAATTGTGCTAACTAATAGGTGTTCCACATGATGCAGAAATAATAATTTTGAAAATATTAAATACTATTATTATTTAAATATAATGTATAAAATTGCATATAGAATTTTATTCACAATTCTGGATGCCTCCTAAACAATTTAAATCTTAAAATATAATTTTCTTATAAATTTATCCTCGGTGGTACAATTAATTATGTCACATCTTGAGCAATTTAAAAGTATAGCAAAAACCATATGTTAGGTTTTTAAGATCCTTCTCTCTGAGTTTGTGCCGAAAATTGGAATAATATTGGTAACAAAGTGCATCACGTGTAACATTTTTTATGCACAAAAGTGTAAGAAAAATCAAAGTGGAGTAAAAGTCATTAGAAGTAAATACAGGCCGTGTGCTCTTAGGCATTTAAATGCTCACTTGTTGAAGCTTTAAAGGTCTCTGAGAGCAAAAGCCATGAAGGTAAATGTTTTGGACTAAAGAACTAACTTTTTTTAATTTTTGTAAATGTTTATGGTACGCCCAAAAATACTATTTTAGCGGCATAATAAACAAAATCCAGAACGAATCTCTTCTCTTCTACAAACTACAGATATACTAAAATGTACATATATTTTTATCGTAAGATACACTTAATTATCCACCTCGCTTAGAAGCCCATTTACTTCCTCCTTGTAAAGAACCTTCGATTTTTTACTTTCTCTTCTACATACGGTAAGTAGGCATCGAAATAAGGCATTTTTGCTTTCCTTACTATGTAATAATACACAATTTTCTTGTAGGTGCAAGGAGAATATGGTAGGCTTTAAGCGATAGTCAAATATTTTAAGAGCTGGTTGCTATGTGGAGCATTCTATCCTCTTTGAATGTCCAGGACATAAAGAAAATGAATAAGGAATTCCCATTTCAGAAAAAGTATAAGTATTGAAAAAATCAAACAAAGAACATCTTGGAAAAGGTTCACTCCACAAAAAGTGCCTAGGATATAAATTGTGTGTTTTAACGAGATCTATATATTTCTTTAAATAAAACTTCGTTTATCTCGTACGGTTTATCGGTTATGCGAAAGTCGTTCAGAATGAAGAGGAGTTTTGGGAACATTCCCAGAGAATTCAAGATATACATTTTATTTGTCATGAAATTATCTTGAACATATGATATTTTAATCAAAATTGTTAGCCATTTTTGATAAAATTTTCCATGTAAAGGGTAGTCTGGGATGGGGGGGGGGTTTCGTGAAAGATACTAAATTCAAATACCAAGTTTGGCATTTATCCGAATTTTCGTTCTTCAGCTATGCTGTTCACAGACAGACACGGACATGTTTCCAGAAAGGTTTTATTTCGATTCATGGCACCTCAAAACATGTATTTCGGGTGATATCACGGTATCAAATTTTTGGGTGGAATGCAATACTTCCCTTACTATACGTAGTACAGAAAGTGAAAATATACATCTCCTTAAAATGCACAATTTATTTCAAATAATTATCTTGTGATATCAGCCATTATTATTGGTTTGAATTTTTCAATACTTAGTAATTTTTACTTTCTCTATTACGTATAGTAAGTAGGGGAAGTATTGTATTCCATCCAAAAATTCGATACCAAGATTATACCGGAAATATATGTTTTGAGGTGCACTGAATGCATATAAAGCGCTTTTGGAAACATGTCCGTGTGTCTGTCTGTCAACAGCATAACTCAGAAACGAACAGTTGGATAAACACCAAACTTGATATTAAGGTTCAGTATCACCCCAGATTACCCTTTGCAAGGAACATTTTTCGAAAATTTTAATTTTCGCAAAAATGGATTTGATTTGGAATAAAATACCATGAGTTTAAGACATTTTATGGCAAATGAATTGTATATCTCGAATTTTCTGGGAATGTCTCCAAAAGTATTATTTTGTGAACTACTTTCGCATAACTGGTAAAAAATGTAGATCACGTTAAAATACAAAATTTATGTCATATACATTTGTTTTCTTGAGTGAAGCATTTTCGAGATATTGCTTATTATTCCCTTAAATTTTCCAATACTTATACCTTTTTCTCAAATGGGAATTCGTTATTCATTTTTTTTTGTCCTGGTAATGCCATGAGAATGGAATACTCCACATAGCAACCAGCGCTTAAAAGATTTGACTATCGCTTATAACCTACCATATTCCCGTTACAGCTACAAGAAAATTAGCAATAAGATTAACATGAAGCATATGGAGAATAAGCGTTTGTAAAAATAGTTTGTACAAGAGTAGAGAAAGTCATGTGAGTGTAACACATCAGAATTTTTAAAGTGCAGCATATAGTGACTCAGTTTTAATCATCTGCCTAGCAATTCGTTTTCCTTTATCCCCTTTGTACGTACAACGAAATGTATAGTGAAACTATTTCTACAAAGTTTTACGTGGATTAACGTGAAGTAGATAGAAAAATAAGCTTTCGTAGCAATAGTTTTTATTAGCTAAATAAAATAAACGATTGTGGGTGGAGAAAGTTGAGGCAGTCTTTTTAACATTTGAATAATTTCAATTAAATTGTATAATAGCCCGTCTTAAAACAATATGAGTATATAATAATTTGTAAAAATCTATGTAACAGTCATTGCATATGCTTGTATTATTGCAAACATGTTCAATAATGTTATGTGAATACATTACGTAATTTAATAACGTAAGAGCTGTGAGAATAATAAGTTTAACGTTGCTAACAATGAGGTAAGAATGAGGTAACCTTGAGGTAAAAATGAGTTTGATAGTTTGAATGCTACTAGTCATGGTTAGGGCACCAATAATGTAAATTTTGTGACAGTTTAAAAATAGCCAATCAACAGCCAGAAAAAGTTTTAATAAAATGCAGGTATTCTATTGGACTAGGATTAGCCAATCAGAGACTTGAAATACAGACGTTTACGGGTTTTGACGGTTGAAATATGTTCAGTTGCCTGCAGACCTTGGTAGTGACCGGATGGAAGATGTGTTCTCTAAAGAAATATTACGTATTCGTGTGAAACGAAAAATTAAGTATACGCATTAACAAAGTGCAAGTATTAAATTAAAGAATCTCACAACTCTTGATATCTATTTAATTTGTGTCAAGGATTAATAAAAAGAACTTAATTAAAACTTAAAATCTGTGTAAGCCTTCATTCCTGTCGGTCCACGCCCTGATTAAGAGAAACGTGCCACTAAAACAATACTGACGCAGCCGAGGCAAACAAAAACATAAATAATATCTATATAAGCAGTTTAATAACAAAGTTAATAAATATCTTTTTTAAACTTGGAACGTAACAACAAAAATACATCTTTAAAAATTGCCTTTTCATACGTAGCAGCATATTACGTAAACACCAACTTCAAATTAATGCCCAATGGTGCAAAACTCTAACAGTAAAACCTCCTTCAACAAAAACAACGTAAAGACAAAATTCTATCTCAAATTAACGGCCAAAGCGTGGTGCAAACATAAACTCCAAGAACAATCCTACTTCAAAGTTCTTGAACGTAACACATCACATATTTTTTGAAACGGCATCAATTTTAAATTAAGCCAATACCAGGTTTCTTATAAGGGATTTTGTTTTTCAGACAAAAACGTGGAAACCAGTTTCATCTATTGGCACCCAAATCATCCATCCCAGGACGAAAATAAGAAGTGTGGTGGACTCGTCATAGGAACGAAAACAGGCATGGTGGTGGCCGAGTGTGACTCTCCGAGGACATTCATTTGTGAGAAAGAATTGGCATAACAACGTTCTTGAAAATGTGAACTGGTTAGTGAATTCAAATTGTGCTACCTTCAACATCATACAACATTTTTCTTTAATTTCATGTTTTCTTCAGGCAATTGTCAAAATATCGTCAATAATACCTTGTTTTGTTCGCGATTAATCTTTCAGTGAGTGCAACCTTTTCTCCCGCAATTTGCAATAGAAAAATAACAATTGTTCACAGACCAAAATGCATAATGAGGGCAGAAGCTATTTATAAAGTACTAGTTTTGCTAAACAGTGATGTAGTTAATAGAATGTTTGCTAGAGAAGTTCTGCGTTTACCCAAGGGGCATAGCACTGTGAGGAAGGAAGTGGAGATAAAGTACAATAATGGAGAGAATTGATATACGAGGGCTGTCCCAGAAGTACCCGACCTAACAAAGAAAACACAAATTTTTGGGGGAAAAACATCTTTGTCTACATAGTCTCCTTTCAGCTCGATACACTTTTCCCAGCGATGTTCAATAGCCTCGATACCCTGTTTATACTGAAAACCGTCGAGTTCTGCAAAATAGCCATCAACTGCACACTTAACCTCTTCATTGTTGGCAAATCTGTTACCACCAAGCTATTTCTTCAACTTTAGAAACAGAAAATAATAAGAGGGGGCATGAGGAAGCAATTCAAACTTTAACTCATTGATTTTGGCCATGGCGATAATGAATGTGTGAACTGGTGCATTGTCTTGATAAAACAGAACTTACTCGCATAATACTCGCCATTGATTACTTTTCCTTTTTGAAGAGAATCAATGAAAATTATCCCACGTGCATCCCAATAAAACGGACGCCATGACCTTGCCTGCAGATGGAACTATCTCACCTTCTTTGGAGCCGATTCTCCCCTTTCAATCCACTGTTTTGACTGTTCTTTCGTCTCAGGTGTGAAGTGATGGGCCCATGTTTCATCTATGGTTATGAATCGACACAAAAATTCGGCTTTATTGCAGCAAAATATCGCCAAACACTCGACTGAAACATCTTCACAACGCTGCTTTTGTTCCATTGTGAGTAAACGCGGTACCCATCTTGTGCATAGCTTTCTCATGTATAAATTTTAAGTCAGTATCAATGTACAGCACTTTTTGAAATGCCTACGATGTCTGCTAGCTCGCGCATCTTTAGTCGACGGTCAGACCATTTTGTGGATTTTCCTCACAATTTCTGGCGTGGTCACCTCATTTGGTCGACCACTGCGATGTTCGTCTTGGCAGCTCGTACGGCCTCGCTTAAACTCTGCCACCCAATATTTTACTGTTGTAAACGAAGGAGCAGACTCCCCCAGAGTAGAATCTAGCTCAATTTTAATACTAGTTGGACTAAAACCTTTCAAATGAAAGTATTGTATCACACAACGATGACCAGTTTTAACCATGTTTACAAATTTGCTGAGATCGTTCACTATTAATGGCTTCCAAACAATTATAAAACAACGTAGCATGTCAAACTTAAGCTTAATAAGGGTGGTATTTTGTACCACAGTCATTTGTTTGAAACAACAACCACTATCTATACACCAGGTCGAGTACTTCTGGGACTGCCCTCGTAGATGTATAAATTTAGATGACTAGTAATATAATAAAAGAATACATAAAGTTCCGAAAATTTGTAATAGGAAGAGAAAGTTGGTTTGGGCTACTGAGAAATTATTAAAAAAAATAGCATGAGGAACATTTGGCTATTAAATAAGAACAATAATAGTGAATTTTGGGAAGGAGTGGGAATGAGGGTGAAAGAGCACAAAAACAAGAGAAATTGGCTATCTTAGAGAATAAAAGTTTGACTTTGTGTAAAACAGTTAAAAGCAATTGGGTGAGGGAGAAATGTATAGACATATACATCAATGTGGAAAAATAACCCTTGATTGGATGCGCACAGGAATATTATTTTAAAAAGAAGAAATAGTTCCTGGGGAGATAAATTATATGTGAAAAATTCGGTAGTGTTTTTCATTGACAATAGAATGCGAAAAAATTTAAAGATGGAGAGGTAATGTATGAAACAAAAGCTGGGATAATTTAAACAAAGAAGTTGCTGCAGTGAAAATGCTGGCAAGCCCAAGGCCAGAAACAATTAAAATGTGGGGGAACTTTTAGGAACTATAAGAGAGAAGTGGACAAGGAGTCTTTAGAAAGGGGTAACAGAATCGTTGCAGTCTGGAAAGTGCATTGATGCTGTAGTAGCTTTATCCTATACGTACAATCTGGAGATTTATGTATGCAAGAGATAGTTTATAGACGAACTGGATTTTAACATTTTAAATGTATCCTATAATTTTAATATTGTGTTAAAGAAAGGTGGAAATAAATACATCTAAATATAATCCCTAAAGTACTAAAGGACTTTAATAAATCTTAGGGGAAATTTCAAAACTGTAAAGTGGTTTTTAAAATAAAATGCACATTTATTAGTGTTATACATTACTTCACGGATCCAGATAACAAAACAGAATCGATGAAATATGCCAAAATAGGTTTAAATGTATTTGAATATATAGGTACCTTGAATAGCTGTTGTTTTAATGGTTTATTTGGGTTTATTATACACTGCAACATTGGTGCTTCTCCTATTGGTCCAAATAACTAATGAGAACTATAATAATTCATTTGGGCACCGCGGTTGTCTTTATTTATTTCTTCTAGTAGTTGGCATAATCCTCAAAAAGAAACAAAAATATAACTTGATAGGTTCAAATAGTGACAATTTGTACATAAGGGATTCAAAAATATGAGTATACGTAGATTTTTTCCCTGGCTGCGTCCGAGTTATAGTATGTATAGGGTTGTATCACCTCGCTCTGCAGTAGCCCAGCTTACATGCCTACGAAGGGTATCTAACTGTATTTGTAGATGGGTTTAATTTTGTTTCACATGATGTATAGTGGAAACAACCTTATGTGAAGCTGTATGTTGATTGTGTAGTTATCATGGTGTATACTATAGAACAGCGGTGTTTATTGTGTCAGATTTTGCTCGAACTTGAATTTATACAGAAATTCCCTACTGTTACTGCCCTTAAACAATCCATGATTCGTAGGTTGTTAGAATGATTTAAACAGACTGAGTCGATGTTAGACGGACAGAAACGCAGGCAGGCAACAACTCTAACCGAGAAAAAGCTAAACGAGGTAAGGAAATTAAACTAGTTTTATTTATGGACGCTATTTAACTACTGTGGCATCCTATTCTATCCTATTGGGCGTGAAAGACTGGAAATTTTGCTCAGAGGCCTCTTTATCAGGCTTGAGATTCTTTTACGTGCCGTAAATCTACGACACGGGACCACCGGCTTTACTTCCCTTCCGAAGGAAGCCATGCTAAGGATTTTTACGCACAAACTCCATTACCCTCCGCCGGGTTTCAACCCGCAACCTCGGAAAGCAGAGGCTAGCATGATACCCCTAAGCCACGGAGGACGACAACGAGGTAGGGGCTGTCATAAAACGAAGTCCAAGAAAGTCGCAATTTTGCATTACTACGTCCTTTTTATGATAAATGGCTGGCTTGCCCCCGCAACAGTTATAATATTTCCGCACTTCTTCACGTTAGCATAGTTATAATTACAATGATAATGAGCAAATACCTTATAATAGGAGATGCTGGAAATGTGGACTATTCACACATTTCCGACATCTTCTCAGGAAATTTCTATTCAACACTCAGAGTTAAATATCCGAAATTTAGTGAATTTCTTCCCTGATGTTTTGTTTTAGTTCTTGCTATGTGTATAGGTTTGTCGCATACAGGATGTATCTTTATTTGTGTCATATATTTGGGGGACGAGTTCATGACATCAAAACAGTACAAAACGTTCATATGAACATGGGTCTGAAAATCATTTATTTTAGAGTTACAACACAAAATCGAAAGTTACAAAAATTGCTCGAAGTGGCTTCCTGTTACTTCGATGTATGCAGTAAGCCTGCGTTCCATGCTCTGGAGTACTCTGTTGAAAATTCCTGATGTGTTTCGTATTTGGTCAAATCCAGTTTGGATACGTCCTCTCAAAATGTTAACATCAGGTACAGGAGTCGCATAAACCAAGGATTCAAAAGCCCCCAGACGAAGAAATCCATTGGATTCAAATCAGGCGATCGCAATGGGTCTCCCTCGGCCAATCCATCTTTGCGGAAATCTATCATTCAAAAACTTAGGAACTATCATACTGAAATAAGCTGAAGCACCATCGTGTAAAAACCACATTCGTTGGATGATGTCCAAAGGCACATTATAAATTAAGTGATGCAATTCATTTCTGAGAAACTGGAGGTAGGTTTCTCCATTCAGACGCGGAGAGAAGAAGTAGGGACCAATAAGGTGATCATGAATGATTCCACCCTAAAGGTTGAGAGAGAACCCCTGTTGATGGTTGTCCTGTCGTACTTCATTAGGATTTTCAAATGCCTAGTTATGAGTGTTATGAAAATTGAAGATGCCGTCGCGAGCAAAACCAGCCTCATTCGTGAATAAGATACAGGCTAGGAAATTGGTGTAATATGCGTTAACAGAAACGTCTTCTTGGCTCAAAGTCCGCCTGGTTTAATCCTTGCACACGTTGAAGATGATACGGGCACAGAAGGTTTTCATGCATAATTCTCCAGATAGTCATATGAGTAACTCTTTCCCTTACAGCCATACGTGTTGTGTTTTGTAATGGGTCTGCATCCACAGCACGAAGAACTCGTTCAAGCTCAATGCCTCGTACCGCTCTTGGTCTTCCAACATCCCTAGTACTCCTCTCAAATGCGCCATTCTCTCTCAAGCGTTGGTGAATTCGTGTGAACGTTCTTGCACACGGTAACGGCCTGTCAGGGTACCTTTCTGCATAAAGTTAACGTGCTCGTGCTGCATTGCCGTCTGCACGGCCATACGTATAGTGCATATCCGTCTGTTCACTCATGGAATAAACCTTCTTTGACCTATAACAACGAAACGGTTGATTTTCAGACCCATGTACATATGAACTTTTTTTACTGTTTTGATGTCAGGAATACGTCCCCCAAATATGACACCAATAAGGATACACTCTGTATACCTTATTTTTCATGAGATTAAGATCCGGATTTTGAGAAATGATAGAATTAATGGACCCTTGTTAATATTCTAATCTGACGAGGCATGGTTCCATTTATATGGCTATGTTTTGCCTCAAAGTAACAGATATTGGAGCACAGAGAAACCCGATTTTACACTCGTGATTCGCTTGCATAAGGCGAGAATTGGTGTGCAGTAAATGCATAGTAATAGTAATTGGAATAAGTGAACATAAATATTTTTAACAAACAATAAATACAGATATGTACAGGAATATCTTACCCACACCATTATTTGAACAGCTGACCGACGTTGAATGTCAGTCTGGATTTTTTCAACAACCCTTTGCTACTGTGCATACACTTGATGAGTCATTAAATCTAATTCAGAATTTTTTTGAAGATAGGTAATTATTAAGGAATTATGGCCTTCGAGATCCCCTCATTTAAGTGTGCGTGAATTTTATATAGGGGAAGAATTTTAAAAAAAATTAAGATGGAAGCAACAAACTTCCAGATATTGTAAGAACTAAAAGAAAATATCAGACGAGAAGTTCGCTAAATTTTGGATATTAAACCTATAGTGTGAGTGCAAATTTCATGAAAAGATGGCAGAAATGTATGGATAAGAGGAGGACAGAATTTTTAACATGTCTTATGATAAGGTATGTAATTGAAACTATGAGAATGTGAAGTGGTTGCGGAGATATAACTGCTTCGGCGGGAGTCCGAGGCCGCCGGTACTAAACGAACGGATTTGTATAACAGTACTGTGCGTGCGGCGGACTGCCAGTCGCGTCACTCAAGAGAAACCAGTATTATCTAAAATGTGCAAAAACCACTTTAAAATGTCAAACTAAATCTTAAAAAACATTGTTTTTCGTTTCAAATCCGAATATTAGTTTTTTTTCCCCCGAAATATATGTTTTGTTTCACAGCGTTAGAAATGCTACAAACAACAGCATTACTTAACTAAGTATAGTGTGAGGGTGTGCAAATAATATTACCTATTTTAATATTTCACAAATTGCCTGAATTTGGACGTATTAAATAGTCTATAAAATACACATTGCTTTACAATACCAAGTTACACTTGTATACATCTGATATAGCATTATCTTCTCTGTATCAACAGCCACATATTGTCAGTTGCTTTCGATTTCATCCAACGATATCTAATCATACTTAAGAATGGTTGTCACAAAGTAATAGACATGTGATATTGAATCTGATGTAAATTAACTTACCTTATCTCTAAAACCTTTCAAATCTTAAGTAGCCTGAAACCGTGATAGATTTGTTTACAAGAAACATGTCTTTTCTCCAAAATGTTATGAGTGGATTCTTCCGAAGATTTCAGTCACAAGAACTTTTACCTTAGATAGCTTTTCAATTCTTCGTTGGAAAAACCCATTCTTATGTTTTCCCGGATAGTCTAATCTGGGACACAAAGGCAAGGATTCTCGTTTAATTAATTTAGTATGTTGGTATATGTTTGCAAAAACATTTCTTTGTAAACAGTAGTTTGTGGTGCGGGGTTGTTTTTAAAATCTTAAATGCCAAGACTAGTATTTATCCAAAATTTTGTTTTTGAGTTACACTGTTCAACATACATGCGATCATTTGTTCTAAAATTGCCTTTTTGGATTCAGAGGATTTCAAAACATGTATTTCCGGTGAAATCTCAGCACTTCCTCTGCCTAATGGGTACATGGTAGGGAAAATAAAAATTCAATTTCTGCCTTCGGGGTAGCCCGTTTTGTAGTTAATGTCAAGTATTCATTCAAAACAAAAAAATTTCCAAAAATATTTGGGTTTTACTTTTTGGTATATATTTTAAATAGGTAAATATTAAATGTAAGACAAAAGACATTGTTATCCAGACATTCTGTTCAGAATAGTGCACTCGAGTGCATGGAATTGTGCCGGTAAATGCGCAGTGGTTTATGTTCGTAAGGAAATATTTAACCCCTCTGCCACGCCCAGTCTCCACCTCTTAGCTGATTAATTACACTTATAGCTTGCTATATCCGTCCTTTTCCTTCGCTTTTGAGTCTGAAACGAAACTGTGTTTATAGGTTAATGTTTAAGTGCCATACCTTTGACAACAAATCGTCCAGGGCTGACGTGGACCGTGTCTTCCAACACTCAGGTGAAGTGTGTGTCCGTGCTCCTCCCCTTTCGCCACTTACCTAGGCCTGAGCTTCGTTCATAAGCTGTTTGTGTTGGGCATGAATTCAAACCACCAAAAAATTGGCTTGACTAGCGCTGGTGTGGGACATAGATGCTAATGGGATTTTGACAACATTAAGTAGAGAAAACCACAATAGGAAACCAAAAGCTTCGACACGTTTCGCTGCACTCGAGTGTATTAATTTCACAAATGTGAAAGGCGTTTAAGTGGCGTGTAAGTAAATTGTCTAGCTCTCACAGCGGTAAATCAATGCAAAGGGAAGATTGTGCACTCCCGTATGAATTACTGTAACGTGTAAAGCAGCGGAATTGCTGCCTGTGAATGAGCCGAGTGCCATTTTATATTTGGATCCAGGTCATCCTGCGTTAAATCCTCATAATTCCGTCAAGCCCTGAAACTTGTTTTATATTGACATTGATTTTATTTGACAATCGGCTCAACAGCCTCACAGGAGACTGTATTTTTTTTTCCGCGAAATTGGAATTATTTTCACCACATGCAGGGATAGACCTGTTAAATTTATTGCGATTGGCAGGTGTCAGGAAAAGCTCGCAGCGACCGAGCTTTACTGTTATTGATTTCATAGGTGAGCAGCAAAGCTTCTAAACTGCTTCAGCCTTGGAGATATACTTTCTTAGGGAGCACACGGGGGAGATTTTCCCCGCAATTATTTGATCACTAACTATTAAATGTAGCGTACTAATGTAAACTTGATAATTAAGAAGATCAACATTCCTTGTAAAACTCTGATATTGCATTCATATAATTTTTCTGTACTGATTACAGCTTCACTTTACGTATATTGTAGTATTCATATAGGTAAAACGTGATTTCTCTATTTAGGTTAGAAGTAGACAGGCAGAGGGGAAAGTGTCTGCTCAAACTTTTACTGGGCTTGAACCAGATTTGGCATTCCTTTAAATTCTGTTCGAAGAACCATCGCAGGGTGAATTAATTATCACCAACAATTACGTTGGGTTCAAACAAAAGGGATGCAAGCACAGTAAGCGAATGATGAGTAAAATATCTGCCTCACTCACTGAAGATATCCTTAATCTCAACAGATCCCAAATAAACCTGATAACCGACCTCTTGACGGGACATGCAGATTATGGAAACACGTACATACAATGGGAATCTTCAAAGAATACTACTATTCAGGTTATGTAAGAAGAGGACGAAACTGTACTCATATGATCTTCAAATGCAAGTGTTGTGTAGGGAAAGATACTGGGATGATCATCTTCTCAAGAAAAACTTAGTTAATAACCTACCATAGAGATAGGAGACAATACAATAAACCTTATGGGTTTCAGTGTTAAGGACGGTCATAACCCGACATAAGTCAAGTGAGATGGAGTGGTCTCCAGTAACTGGAGCACAGTACCGCAAGTAGGCCCTGTATACTTTCGACGCACAGTGGTCCGAATTCGAAAAAAACGGACAAAAATATTTTCCCTGTAAAACAGAAAGAGCTTGACACAAAACTTTAATTTAAGTATTAAAGTTACTTTGTTGTTTTAGTTCATAAAACGTTTTACAGTTAAACATTTATTCATTCTATGATCCAGATGTGTCGCTGTCGGCTTGTTCCCCATCCTGCCCCGTTTCTACCTCCGGTATTGACAAATTGCACACTTTTGGAGACAGCTGTCTTCTTTTCTTCTTGAGAAGACTTCCTGTGCTGGAAACCACTGGATCGGAGTTTAGCAATAGTCTATAGAACAAGTCAAAATTATTGGAAATTCTTGAGGACTTTCTGGAATGGCCTTGTCTATGTTTTCTTGCGTCCTTTGTTTCTCGACCCTAAGGTTTCTTCTGAAAGTTCCCCATTTGGCAAAATAGCAGCTTCTATAATGCAAGATACATATAAATGATACATAAAACCTAACCTATTGTATGGAGGAGAACTACTAGCAACAGTAAACAAGAGACTTAAAATTAAACTAGAAATTTCACAAAATAATTCAATAAGAATAATAACAGGAGCTGTAAAACAATACCAATCACAGTACTACAAAGCTTCACAAAAACATGGCTATAGAATTGGAACATTAGTTGAAAACAATTACTCTAGCACAAAAACTGCAAGTCAATAGAAACAGATACAAATAGTACCACACAGCACATACTATAAGTAATTTAAAAACTCAAATAAGCTTCAGAACATATATTAATAACTTAAACTACAAGAACATAATTACAACAAATATAATTGCAACAGAGGTAACGAGTCCAATAGAATACATTGATATAGAATATCAGAATGACCTGATATATACAATACACAAACAAAACAATATACCAGATGAAATGAGAGCCATAGCAATAGCTACGGAAAATGAAAGATACCCAGAAAAAGAATGGCTCCGAATATATACAGATGGATCCCTCATCAATAAAAAAAATGCTGGTGCAGGAGTATACTGTAAACATTTTGCACAGCATCTAACATTAGATGAAACGTCA
This sequence comes from Deroplatys truncata, assembly GCA_030765065.1. Taxonomy (NCBI): domain Eukaryota; kingdom Metazoa; phylum Arthropoda; class Insecta; order Mantodea; family Mantidae; genus Deroplatys; species Deroplatys truncata. The sequence continues at coordinate 47,224,391 of CM060985.1, forward strand.
AACCACTATGATGGAGAATTAACAGCTATAAAAGCAGCATTACAGAACATTTTATAAAACCATAAAAACCAAAAATAGTCATCTTATCAGACTCAAAATCAGCTATAGATGGATTAGTAAATTACAATAATAAAACAACAAGGAATATTAAAGAAATAAGAAGCCCAATTAAAGCAGTTGAAACTAGAAATCATGCCAGTCTACAATGGATCCGAGCTCATGTCGGACTTTTGGGCAATGAACATGCGGATCAATTAGCAAAGAAAGGTGCAATGTGCGGCAGTCACCTCCTCCTGTCCGTTGCTCGTAGGCTTACCTTGATGCATCTCCCATATTGGTTCCAGAAGTTTGCAGTGTGCTGGTTCTCTGCAATTTTATCCTCGGCTAGCTGCAGTAATTTTCTTTAAACTATATGGGAGCATGGACTTATCCTTGGTAAAGGAATCGTCGATCTCGGGTGGTGATATAAGAAGACATAGACATGCTTTGGTTATGAAAAGATGACACTGCCGTTTCTTTTTATTTAGCTAATCCACGTAGTATACAACACTGGTATTGCCGCCGTTAAAGTACTGTCCACCGCTGTTAAAACGCGGTGCGGATATGACACGAAGTTTAAATATGCTTATTATCTCTTTACGAGTAGCGGTTCTTAGGTGTGTTTCTAAAACTGTCTTTATTCCCTTTTTGGCGCGATATCTCATACATCCTGCAGCATCTCTCCCTGACCACACATGACAAAATGCCAAACTGAAATGAAATGGCAAACTGAAATGAAATGCCCAAACTGCAATGAAATGCCAAAACTGCCTCGAATTTGCTCCAAACAGATCCATTTATAGTCGCAGGCTTCTGGGGCTGCTTCCTTTCCTATTGGTCCATTTTTAGCGCCACTCGACGCGTCTCACTATTTCGTATAAACTTCCAGGGATCTCGTTGGTCCATGTTTAATATAAATCGCGGCTTTTCCTAAATTTACTGTTAAGCTATCTGTCTCTCTCACTTGGTCATGGCGAATTATCAAATAAAGGGACAAAAGCTCTACACCCTCGCTGTAGGAATATTGGCCCTGCGACCAAAGAGACGTCACAAAACCAGAATTTCTGCCTTCGAAGGCACTATTCCTGTAGCTAAAACATTTCGTCGTGGACAGTATTTTAACGTAGCGCTTAAATTATTTACATTAAACCATTTATAACTCTTCTAATAACAGTAACCTAGATACATACATAACGTTAAATCACCCTTCTTAAACTATACATGCAGTATAAGAAAACGATATGTACATAGTATGATTTAACATCAATAAAAATGAATTAATAAATTATCTATAATTGCAGTTCTCGGGCTCGGCCTAGAGTTGCCGTTTCAAATGCAACAAATAAAATCTGTAGGACAAATATAAATAAATAAACAATTAAATAGCATTAAACAACATTTCAATAGACAGCAGAAACTTGAAGAAGATAAATTAAAAGATAACGATTATAAGACTATTAAAGATAGAGTTGATATACAAAAAATGCCAAGGAAGACTGCAGTGGCCTTATTTAGGATGGCAACTGGCCAGGATTGCCTCGCAGAACACCTCTACAAGATACGATGCCTACCTACACCCAAGTGCAGTCTCTGTGAAGATGATGTTATCCTGAACAAACAGCATCTCGCCAAATGCAAAGGCCTTAAAAGTGACAACTTACAGACTTTATATTGGGAAGCCAGAGGGAAAATGATGCAGATCAATTAATTCCAATCCCATTGGTGAACAACAGCAACATAATGGAAGATTCATGTATAAGTATTTTGTGGAGTGTTGGCGACATGTAATGCCAGGGATATTAACCGTACATATAAACTTGCTGTTTCACTGCAGGAAGAGTTCAACTCTGAAGCATTAACCTCATGACCAAATGAAGTATCTTTTATAATTGTTGCAAAATAAGTTATTAACTCACAGTCTGCCCCAGTTATTTCGGAAGCTACCTGTGGATTTTCTAAAAACCTTCGAGCAGTATTGCTATCATTGGTGGTTCCGTATCCAGACTTCGGAATATTATCTAGAAGACCTAATCTGGTTTTGAATGAGTCTTGCACTACTTTCTTTTTTTCGAATAAATGTAAATAATATAACTTTCCACTTTATGAAATGATATATGGAAGAAACTTTCAAAAATATCAGATATGGGCATGCAAAACTGAAAACCTAAACTAAGTTGTGAATTGCTGATAGGCTTTTGAGTCGTTTTCCGTAGATTGTTCGTTTCTGAAATTTTGGCATCACAAATACAGCAGTTCATACTTGAAGACTGTGCTAAGGCACTGCATATTTTTCCGTTTATCATTGATAGTATTAATGAATACTGCACTTCGGTGTTTATTTATGATCAAATTATGTAAATTCTCAATTTGATTATCTACACAAATCTCCGCTCGGGCAATTTCTGCTGTTTCATGAACCCACTGCATTTGAATAGGCCTGGAGAACCACGTAGATGAATTCCTTGGAGTTTTCCATGCAATAATTCCGTTGTATTATCAACAAGGCGCAGAGCCACAACTGATGACATAAACCAACTCTGGTCATTCCTTCCAGCTTCTGACCAGGGATGTTTATATTGGGAATGGCCGCGGCTTCCATCAGAGCCCCATTTAAAATGTAATATGTAGCGTTTATCATTCTTCTTTGACGACATTGTTAACATTCTGGAGACAGTGTGGTCCAGCAAGCCCTGTATTTTCACTTCACATTCGTTTTCTTTAATTATTGCATTCTGGGGGAAAGTATCCCTTTCAAAATAGCATAGTAAATGGGACAGAAGTCGTGATTGTGTTTATTTGCTAATCTTCTCATTGTAACATACGCGTGCTTGGACAACTTCGCTTTAATTAAGAATGATAGGCTTCTTCAACTGTCATTTTTAGATGCTTTATCCCTCTTTCACCACGCATCGCTTGTTAGTGTTGTTGTTCTCGCTTCTTTTAGTAGTTAGGCTGATGGATCGTTCTAAAATTAATAGCGGTTGCATAGGCCAGCTCTGATGATGTGGCACTCTCCCTTAGATCCTTAGTTTTTCTTCTTTAGCTTCACTCCATTAGCTGAGGCAGTATTTTTAACACTTGAATAATTTAAATAAAATTATATAATATGTAAATTCAATAACAGCCCACCTTGAAGCAATATGTGATTTAATAATTTGCAAAAAGTGTATATAACAGTCATTGCATATGCTTATATTATTGTAAACATGTTCAATAATATTATGTGAATATATTACGTAATTTAATAATGTAGGAGCTGTGATAAATAAGTTAAACGTTGCTAACAATGAGGTAACAATGAGTAAGGAAGTTTAAATACTATTAGTCATTATTATAGCAGCAATAATGTAAATTTTGAAATAGTTTTAAAAATAGCCAATCAACAACCAGAAAAGCTTTAGTTAAATGCAGATGTTCTATTGGAGTAGGATTAGCAATCAGAGACTTGAAATACACAAATTTACAAGTTTAGATGGTTGAAATCTATTCAGTTGCCTACAGACCGTGATAGTAACTGGATGCAAGATGCGTCCTCTAGAGAAATATAATACGTATTCGTGTGAGACGAAAAATAACTTTACGTGTTAAAAAGTACAAGTAATTAAATAAAATAATCTCACAGCTCTCGATATCAGTAAAGTGATATTTAATTTATGTCAAGTATTAATAAAAAGGAGTGAATTAAAATTTAAAATCTGTGTAAGCCTACATTCTTTGTCGCATCACGCCCTGCCTAAGAGAAACGTGTCTCTAACAATAATACTGACGCAGCCGAGGCAAACATAAATATAATATTTAAAGATACAGTCAAATAAGAAAGTTAATATTTATTTTAAACTTGGGGCAAAGGATACCGGAAATACGTTTACAATACGTGCGGTTGTAACTACTACAAGTTCAGCTCCCCAACAGTTGAAATACGATACAACTCCTTCAATACAAACTACTTCAAATTGGCGTCCATAGTGGAGCTAAATAAATAAACAACTCCAACGTAAAGACAATATCTACTTCATAGCTCTTCAAATTATTTTGAAGTACGACCTCGATCTCCTAGTTTTGAGGAGCTAGTCACATTCGGAATTGAAATCGCAAAATCTTTTCCCACCAGTCTGAATATTTCTTCAGGAAAGCATTTTATAAAGAGGGACACCTCCAATGATAATAATAAGGTGGAAGAAAGCAGTTTCTTACATTACTGTATGTTGTTTTCTCGACATTCTCATCAACATTAAACTGGAATTTGTTCATGAGATACATCACAAACTTTACTTGCCGCGCGCGAGACAGATTTTATTTTCTCGAATCTTGTTATGACGTTCTGACTAACAACGAAAGTCACCTTGCCGACACATACATCCTTGTACAGCACAAACAAATCTCTCGACATACCCATATTTCGCGCGAATGTTAATACTCAGTGCACGGATAAATTTTCTTTCCCGTCTCATTAACACAGCTGCCGTGTTCTGACGAAACTTTTAAGGATATATTTTCCAGACTTCATTTTCATACTTATATAAGTTGCATGACTTACATATGCATACATTTTTTATGACTCACGCAAAACTTATTTATCTTGAAGAAAATCAAGCCCTCTTAAAATGAGTATAACAATCCTTTTAAGGGATTAAATTTTAAAATCATACTATGAATAAATATATCAAATCATAAAGTACAGAGTGAGCCAAAAACCTACGTACCGGCTGCGCGGTGTTTTTCCAGTCCGCGTCCTCGGCGCTTGTAGCCGTCTGCCGCTATCATAGAAAGGCGCAAATGAAACCATACAACATTTTTAAAAGTACTTTTAATTTACCAATTTTATGAAAGGAGATGCTGAAACTGAACACCGTCGTTGTCCATACATTTTGGCACCTCTTTAGAAAACTATCCATCATTCACCGTAGTTCACGTTGAGAAATGCTGGCAATTTCCTGGCGGATATTTTGTTTGTAGTAACTGCTACGAACGCCTAGAACGCGGACAGGAAAAACACCGCGCAGCCGGTTCGTAGTTTTTTGGCTCTCTGTATAATGGTCCTTGGATTTAATTTAGACTGAGAAAGAAACTTCAACGTTTACTTAAAGAAGTGAGATATTCACAAACGAAGAAATATGTCACTTTAGTAGTATTATACTGAGAAACCCAGAAGCCATCTCCAAAGAAAAAGTGAAATTTATGTGTACCGCTAAACATACTTTACATGGAAATAGGTTTGGTTTTTCTAAATTAAAGTTCAAAAACCGACTTTTGTCCATTTTTTTCGATTTCCAACAATTGCGTGACGTAACCCTGCGATGAAGGGGAGACTCGAAGTTCGACCAGATAAGAACTACGATGTGCGCTAGTAAGTACGGGGTCCCTAACAATTCCCACTTGATACCAGTCCTGATGCCGGCTTAACCACCTGCAACGTGGATTCCTCGGGAATAAGGAGACTCTACTAGGATAGAAGAGAAGGCCCCAGTAGTCCCACCAAGTGCCAGGGAGAAGTCCTTCCATAGCACAAATTCCACCGTCCTGCCGCAACACACCAAACGCCGTCGTCTGGAAATACAACCCGGAAACAGATGAAAGGAAATTATGAGACAGGAAATTCGTAGTAGAAGGGGAACCACCCCTCCATGGTTGGATTGGCCGCCCCGGGTGAATCGAACCTGGGACCTCCCAAATGCGAGCTCACACGTTACCGCGGGGCCATCTCGCTCGGTGCTTATATTTAGGTTATATTAAGAAAAACGTTTGACCATAAATAATTTAAAATAAGTCTATATAGACTTATCAATATACACACTTTGTAAAACAAAAAAAAACAGTTTTTTTCGTATTAATGAATCAATGCTGAATAAAGAAGAATCGCATAACTACTTTACTGCATATCAATTCAACCTTAAAACAAATGTGACAACGAACATTTCCAAGAATCTAACGTTGCAGAAATTATTTTAAATGTGTGTTTGAATGAGATCTACATTTTTAGTGTGAAAGGTTTTATTTATATCTTACGATATCTAGTTTTACAAAGTCATATAAAACTCGTTCATAATGTATAAGAAATTGCGGGCTATTCACAGAAAATTCAATGCGTATATACGCTTTATTAGTTTCACAGACTTATGGCAATTTAATAAAAACGCTATAGGTATTATATATCCTGGGAGATATGTTAAGACACCTATTTATTACCTAAATGTCCCTTAACTCCCAATAAGCCCATCATTACATATTTCTGAACAGGATTACTTTTAACTCCATTTTTACTTTCACTATTGCATATTTATAATAAGTAAAAATAGGTATTGCATTTCAACCAAAAATTTTATGTCGAGATTTCACCAAAATGCATGTTTTGAAGCCATATAAACCCAAAGAAAGGACTTTTAGAAAAAGATCCGTGTGTGTGTTTTGTCTGTGAACAGCACCACTCTACAACCAAACTTGGCATTTAAGCTCTGTATCTTCCAAGGATACGACACGAAGACCTTCAAGAAAATCCCTCACTCAAAATACCTCTTACATGGAATTTTTGTCAAAATGACTAGTGATTTTTATCAAAATACGTACTGCGTAAAAATGTAGATTTCTTTAAGTCACACAATATACTTCAAATATATTTTGCTGTGATATTAGCCATTTCATTGGTTTGAATTTTTCAATGCTTTTATAACTTTCTTAAAGTGATGTCGCTATTCAGATGTTTCTCGTAAAGTCGTGGAAAGAGTATGGAATTTTCAGACCAATATACCTATACCGACTAGGTTTTAAACTTCTAACCCCCTACCTCCCTTGTACCTACAACAAATGAAATTGTTTCTGCAAAGGTTTATTTCGATTAAAATGCAATAAAAAAACAAGCTTTTATAAAAAAAAAAAGCCTGTAGAAGCTAAATAAAAACAAACGACGATGGGTACAGAAAGTCATGTGCATATAACATGTTTTTTGTAACAGTTTCAGCAGTCTTAGGTCAAGACTTTATACGGTAAGAGATGTAGTAACTGGCATAAAACATACTCGGATATTCCTGGCATTTCAAACACACTGAGCAAATCCCGGACTCCAAAGCTAAACCATACATTTCGGAACCATCATTCGATGGTACGTTCTTACCACAGTACAAATAGAATTTGAAGCAGTAGCTGCCAGACCATCACATTACCCACAGCTTACAGCCAAACCTGGTTGGTTTACCAGGCATAATCGGTTTCGTTGCATTAGGACCGTTAATGCCTTACAATCATTTTACCAATTAGGAGACGCACCAAAAAAGATTAATTCGTCAGGAATACATGGTGTGCCTAAACTGCTGTTCCCAGAGCCTGTAGGATATCTACTTCGCCTCGGGACACAGAAAGTTTTCCAAAATTCTTTATAACATTAGAAGGATAGGGTCTGCCTACAGGACCTCTGTGTACTATGATGAAGCCCATTAGGGTTAGGACACAAAGATAATAAATGATCATTTTTTTCAGCAAAATATACATACGTCACCCTAATATTATTTGCTGTTAGGTATGAAATATGAATGTCTCAGGAAAGTACGCTTAGCTAATCCACAAACAAAAAGGCAAACCCTTGTGTAATGATTCATCAAATGATCTAACATTTAATGTGTTCTCCCGTTTCTAACTCCCAAAGACAAAATATACATAACATTGTAAAGCACAGAATAACATAATGGATTCTTTTGTTATTTTTGCCGTTTTATCATTTAAAAATCTGCATGACGCTGCCCTATTCAAAAAGGTTCTTATCCTATAAAGATTTGCAACATAAACAGAATGTAAAAATAAGATACGTTCAAACTTTCAGAATACGTTTCTCACACGTAGAAGAAGAAAATTAGTTATATAGACAGGGGTCCGGAAATGCTTTATTTCTATGTTATACATACGTATATAAACTCTTTCTATCATTAAATGTTCAAAATGCCCTGCGTTAGCATTGACATCTGATAAACCGGCCATCGTATTGAATCCGGAAGCGCTGATGTATCCCTGGAGAGTTGCGTCTAGTTTCGCAGCCTTCCACAATACGTGAATGAATACTCTCTGCACCTTGTGTCGGGTTTCATACACAAGAACTTTCAAATGCCCCCACACTGGCGGTGAGCCTAAGAATGACAACTTAACCAGGCTTAACTAAGAGGACATTTCGGCAGAAACGGTAGGGCAAATAATAGAAGATTTAGAAGAATTCACATTTATAAATGTATACTAATAGGAAGAAATCCTGAAGCATTGTAGAATCAGAATTACAGTACTACCTTTTTGTCCATTAAAATGCCTAATTAAGTGTGCAGTTCTTTTTATTTTTATTGAAACTTTGCTGTATTAAGATACATTATAGTTTTGCTAACAGAGTTATATAGTAGTTTACATGATACGTGTATTCGGAACATTATCCATTGATAAGCCCGAGAGTGCAGTGGTCATGCATAGGTCCGTATGCCTTTTTCTCTTCGGTCCTCGTAGATGCCAGTCAGGAAACTACTTGTGAGGTATTCCCTGAGTAGAGGATTCTATGTTGGAGAAAGCGTCGGTAGAGCCTAGCCAATAACACGCGAACTTTTTAAACGTGTTTTTCTCTAATGTTATCTTCTTACAGGTTTGACGCTTTAAAATGTCCCCCTTCGATGCTATGTTTAAATTTTCTGTGTACCTAGATTTTTTAAAAGTGGATGTAAAGACCTAAAAGCTTTTTCGTGATACCAAACATAGTTTTTGATTTAGGACTACAAAAGTTAATCTTTTATTTTCAAATTTTCCTCCTGGGGACATTTCGCATATGATTCCTATAAATTTTATTTTTCAAAATTATTTAATTGGAAAAGTAGCTAGATAAGGCTATAAACAATTTTTATTGAAATAAGTTGAAAGAATTTGACAATATGTTCAAAAAATGGATCCAAATTGTAGCAACTTCTCTATGTTTTACTAGTTTTGGGATTGTTTCACAAAATATTCAATTTTACAAATGCTAGCATATTAATTCCACCAACGAAACACCTTAATTGGGGTTTTAGTTCTTATAGGATGTGGATACTTTAAATTAAAAGCAAAATTCTGTGTAAAAGAAACGAAATTGAAAAGTTGTTTAACGTAAACGTTTTCATCAGTTTTTCAAAATTCTCATATAGATGGGGTGACAGCCTTAGGAAAAGCTAATAAAAGACACAAACCATTCTCAGAGCTTTCATATAAGCCTACTGGCTGTTTTCTGACATAATAAAATACGATATATGAACATTACTCGCGGTAAAGAGGGACTACGAACAGCTAAGATAACAATAAGCTTAGAAAGTTGGCATTGTAGTTATAAATTCGATAAAATTTCCGAGCTTTGTTCCCCTCAGGCGTACATCACAGCATAACAATGAAGCGCTTGTAGAGCCAATCATGCCTTATCCCGCAACGAGAGCTTCAGTTTGACGATGTCATATTTACTAAGTATATCAAGCGACAGCCTGTCCTCTACTCTTAGCATCCCTTTGAATCAAATACACAGTTGAAGGCTGTGATCCTCAGATGGCTCTAGTATCGGAATCATTAGAAAGAGTGCACTGTATGACGACGTTAAAATGAAGATTGATATCGCGTTTATTCATTCATAGTCTATTCTATAGGGTGCGGTAAAAGAATGTGCAGAAAACTGTAGAGTCGAAGTCAGTACCAAAATGGGCATTTTGAGGTTAGGAGCATGGGGATCGCAGATACAGTATAATAGCAGAACCTTGCATGAACATAACTGAAACGGCTTTATGAAACGTCTTCATTTACCACAATGAAATGTTACTCTCGCAAGTGTATACGTACTGTCTCAACTAATGGGTACTGGTACACAATGAGAAACTAGCCATTACGTGCGCGTACTGTAGTGAACAAGACAATATTACCCTTAGAGCTGTCAAGAACATGCGTTTTACTCGCTCCATATGACACATAATGGGCAAGGGGCGGATCAGAGTCAGCGCTTTTATAAGATTAACCTGCCTTTTACTGTAGTCTATGTTCAAGGAGAAAGAGTGAGTCCAGATGTAAACAACGGGCGCATGTCTGCAATGCTCGTACAGATTGTATCAAAAGAATGCTGTACAGCACGACTATTAATGTTTTATTCCTTTATATAACATTACATTTTATATATCTGAATGTGCGCGCGCTACGTAGTCTGCATTGCAGTGGACAATATATGCGGAAATTGTAGAAAGTGAACGTTCTCCGTCTCCCACTTAAAAACAAGCTATATCGTGAGAAACTCCTTTCGACATCGCAAGAGGTAACAGATGCATACTCACATAACTGTCTGATGTATAGGGTGATTTATGAAGAACTGACACATTTCCTTCTTTAATTATTCTGTTCGAAATTCACTCAATGCCCCAATTTTAGCACTAAATTAAGCAAAATGTTCTGCAGTTTTTATTGCCTGTCACTAGATGCGCAGATGTTCATGTTTTATTCGTAATCGTTAGTTTTACTGTCTGCAACTGTTTTTGAGATTTTGTTCTAGTCAACGCGAAAATGGAGTGCACATTAAATGAACGACTCTTCCTTGTAAAGCAATACTGGATTACGATTTCAATTACAGCTACTCAAACGGCGTACCAGAGAGAATCCTCCCCAAAGAAGCACAATACTGAGACTGGTAAATAAATTGGAAACACCTTGACCTTTGGTGAGTGAAAAAGGCAATACTCGCTCATCTAGGCTTCTCACGGTTGTTGTTGACGTAAGAGCACGACTGGAACAGTCACCAAAAAAATCATTAAGACGTTTGTCGCAGGAGACAGGTTACTACTTAATGTGTCAGAGAGCTGTGAAAAGCGCAGTCCTAAAGCGTATAAAATTACGGTTGTCCATCAGTTACAGGAACCAGATAAGGACAGACGACTGAATTATTTGTTGTTGGTTTCAGGCTTTCATTGTCAAAATCCTGCCATATTGTCCACCACATGGTTCACAGATGAAGTATGGTTCCATTTATCCGGCTATGTAAACTCAAATAACTCACGCTATTGGGCCAGCGAAAATCCACATGTTATTCATGAAGCACCTATGCACCCGGTTAAAATCGGAGTTTGGTGCGCAATATCCGCACAGAGAATAGTGGGACCTATTTTTTTAAACAATGTGAACACTGCAGATTGCCGAAAGATTTTAATGGAGTTTGTTGAACTAGACGACGTAAAGTTGAGTCAAGGATATTTTCAGCTACATGCCATACATCAAATGAATCCATGGCACTAATTGCAAGTTTCTTTTTCGACCGGATAATCTCCCAAGAACCTGTGACCACCGAGATCTCCGGATTTGACATCGGCGGACTTCTTTCTATGGGGTTACTTAAAAGGCAGGGTTTATGCCACACGTCCCCAGACATTGGACGATCTGAAGCACAACATTATACAGGAGATTCAAGCTATTGACAACAGAGTCCTCCAACGAGTGGCCAGTAACATGGAACGATATGTTGAGTTGTGCCTTATGCAGGATGGAGGACATTTTCAACATTTGCTATAGAGGTAAATAATGTCTCAAAATTCCTCTGCATTTCAGGTATAATAAGTTGTCACTAGCATAACTCGTTTTGAAACAATTAAAGAAATAAATCGCCCTGTATTTCTTACTCTGTTTGCGAAGCAAAAAATCATGCCTACTACGATATATATCTTCATCCACCTCTGTACCCAGGGAACACGTGCCAAGACATTATGCTCTATTCATTGGTAAGTATAGATCACGGACTAGATCACTTTAATCCGCCCTCTAACAATGAGGCTCGCTCGTTTATTCGAGCCCAACTCGTTCGAAAAGTACCAACAAATATACCGAGCTATGTTCCAGCTTCTAGTTTATATGCTCTGTGGTGGGAAATGGGATTTTATTCGTTCGAGCATTCGCTCGTTTGAAAGTTAACATCAGAGCGTTGTTTCAGCGTATGCTTTCAGTATGTAAGGGTAAATGAATACCAATCATATGCCATTTTATTGCCTTTCTAACTACTGTTACGCTCAAAACTTCTTTTACTGTATTAAGTTACACAAATTCCATTTTGCCAAGTTCTATTCTGTCATTAAGATATATAGCTCCAAAATGAATGTCAAACAAATTTTATATAAAATTCCAATCAAAGTTTCTATGAGAGAAAAAAAAACAACCGAGTCATATGTATAAACGTTTAGTTAATTACAGATTATAAACTATACATTCTAAATTATATAATGATTATTCTTTAAATTCCATAAATTACACAATGTTATTATGGTCTAGTACTATTATCAACCTTTAACAGAAATTAAGTTTAATTAATTCAACATTTATTGCTTTACATTAATGCTATATGCAATGGTTTTATCCAAAATTGCATTTTGTTTAAACGAGATACAAACCTGAGAATAAATCGATAATGGCAAAAATCTTATGAAAAACTTAAAGGTGCTTCAGAACACTTTAATGTTTCAAATACGTAGTACGGAATTTCAAATGGTAAATAAAGAAAATCAAAGAAAAGAAGATTCAACACCTCAACACACTATTATTATTATTATTATTATTATTATTATTATTATTATTATTATTATTGAGTCGTCTTCTCGACAATAATCCCGAAGCGCTTCTATACATAAGTTCTTCTGGTTGTATGTTCTAACTTGATAAACTCCAATTATTTTAAGAAAGCATTTTTACTTGTACGACTCGATTCCATATCTGAATATCACGCGAACTCAGGCTGTGCATAAGGCACCGTGCTATTAAAACGTCACTGAAGCACACAGAGTGATCCTTCCCATTGAGTCTGGTCACACTGGGCGTTCGAACAGGAAATGAGACACATACTCATCCGGTATATCAAACGGAATGGACTGAGAGCAAGACACCGCTCTAGTTCTGGTATACTCAACTATTCCATATATAGACACATGAGCACATTAATGTTCGAAGGCATAAATGTAGAAATTCGTGTCCAAAACTCGTTCAATGAACAAGTCTAGTTGTTACCAGTATCCAGTAGATTTCGCACCAGACACATCTAGAGGCAGTGCCCAGTAGTATACAAGAGTGCGTTTTGTTTACGTCTGAACCCCACAAACAGGTTTCACAATCTCCAACATGACGTACTTAATGTTGATGACGCAGCGCAATCCAAAAAATTTCTGTTTCCAATCCTCAACTTCCTTATTGTACTGCCTTTCTATTATACAATTTTCCACAATTTGTTTTTCCGGACCACTATATGCTGGGTGATTCAGAACAACGCCGAACTACCTTTGCTGTATTGACGAGACACCATGCTGATTATTTTTTTTTCAAAAAGAGACCCACTATCCGGAAAAACAATGCTCGAACAACATAGAGCGTCAAATTTTGACAACGCTTCGGATGCAGTAATGGGTCTGCATTCCACATTTCGTGAACCAAGATATCGCAACGTACATTAAATTAAACATCTGTTTTACTTCAAACGACTTTATTCAGCCAATGTCCTTCATTTTCATATAGTTTCTAACAATTACTCTAGCAAAAGAATTTTTTTTCTCTCTAGTTAATGTAACCAAAATAAACGCTTGTAGAAATGGTTTCATTATACATTTCGTTGTACAGGAGACTGAAGCGATAGTCAAAGTTTTACTTGGTGGCGCTGAAATTCCGGACTCTTTCCAGACATCGCGAGGAACAACTGAATGGCGACGTCACTTCCAAAACTGACAACGGTACTGTAAAACTCAAACCAGTAACAGCAGATATCTCAGAAATTCCGGTTACCACAAGAAATATATTTAAAATTAATGTTATGTTTTAAAGAACTCCACATCTTTTTGTGTAATAATCCTTTTTCTATATCGTATGGTTTACCAGTTACGTAAAATAATATAAAATTCATTTCGAGTGTATTATACCCAGAAAATCCAAGATATACATTCTATTTGTCATGTAAACATCAAAAATAAATAGTGTAATGAAGGTTTTCTTTCGGGATAGGTAAATAAAGGAGCTAAGTCGCTTTAAAATGAAAGCCTCAAGCAATTTGTACGAAGATGCAGTGTTTAATTCCAAACATGTGTTCCAGTGCTGGCCTGACTCGATTATAGAAAACATTACAGTTCAAGTTCTGATGGAGGGCATTACTTCCCGCAAGACTTTCCCTTAAGCTGTCTGGTGTTACCTTGTATAGCAAGGACTCATATCGCGGGTACAGAAATCTTTGTATTCGCTTATCAAAATTAAGGGTATTGTGCAAAGTGCAATTTGTAAATTGGTTCCAACAGTTAGCTTTTGGTTTACAAATAAGATAAGTAGTCAGTTGCTTCCTGGTCATAAAGTCTGATAATAATTAAGAAGGAAAATCAAGATTATGTAGCTTGGTTTGATTCACAAAACCAAAGATATTTCTTAAGATTAATGACCGTGTGGTCCAGTCACTCTATTTACCTTACTGTATACTCATTTCATATACTTATTACATGCACTTATTACAATAGAATTTAAATCAAAAAGTTACAGGCATTTTTGAGGAAATAAAAAATAACCAAAATATGTTCCATGTAACATATTGGAAAATGCTGAACTGAAATAGCAGGTCTGGTATTTATCTGCTCGCAGAGATGTTTCTAAACAGGTTTTATTTTTGTTCAGTGGATTTCAAAACACGTATTTCTGGTAAATATCGATGTATTATTTTTTATGTGGGATGCAATACTTCCTCTATAAATAGATGTTTAGAGAAAGTAAAACGGGGCCGTAATTGACTGTCCAGCTCCTTTCATTTCAGAGTCTACTGACGCACATGAGCAATTTGCATGGTTAATGTTGCCAGTTTCAGTATTCGAACCCCACCTCTTTTTTAATTATTCACAGTATAATGCTTTTGTTAGGTTGTTGGAGGTTTCTTGCGAAATGTGGGACCCACACCCATGATCATATCTGAAATCTTGAAGTCCCACAGTACCCAAAATATGATTTTCCGAACGTGGGTCCCCGTACGGGGTTTATCCTAAATAGCCCCGCAGACGGTATCGGATTGAATGAACTCGCCGTACAGTAACCTAGTTCCCGCACTTACATAGTTTAATATCTCCCGTAGTTCAGTCTAACGTTTAACAAGGTGTATAGTGGGAATAACATTACATTAGGCTGTCTGATGGCTGTGTAGTTAGCGTGTGCTTTTCTTGAAAGGACTTGCTTGTGGATTATCGGATTAAATTCATATAGAAATCCTTTGGTGTCACATTTAAATTTAAATCCACAAATAACACGCTGTTATTAAAATCTAAACATACTATATCCGTGTGAGACAAAAAGAAGCATATAATACCAACAACTCTGAGAAAAAAATTAGACGTGAAATCGATGCCACGGAATACAACAGTTCTTTTTATAACAATAACTGACGGCCCAGCTAGCTTTCCAGTCATTATTATCTGTGGGTAATACTTAAAGATAAGGTTTAAGAAACAAATTTCATACGCTCACGTAATTATAACAGAGTATCCGTCGTGCGTTTTCCAATATTTCGGCTGCAGAAATTCATAAAGTACTGAATAGATAATGTGTGCTGTAGGTGCCAGGCTTGTACAGACGCAGGGGGAAAGTAAACATAACTTGCACTATGTGATCAAAAGTATCCGGACACGTGGCTGAAAATGACGTACAAGTTCGTGGCGCCCTCCATCGGTAATGCTGTAAGTCAATATGGTGTTGGCCCACCCTTAGTCTTGATGACAGCGTTCACTCTTGCAGGCATACTTTCAATAAGGTGCTGGAAGGTTTCTTGGGGAATGGCAGCCCATTCTTTACGGAGTGCGGAACGGAGCAGGGGTATCGATGTAGATCGGTGAGGCCTGGCACAAAGTCGGCGTTCCAAAACATCCCAAAGGTGTTCTATAGGATTCAAGTCAGGACTCTGTGCAGGCCAGTCAATTACAGAGATCTTATTGTCGTGTAACCACTCCGCCACAGCCCGTGCAGTATGAACAGGTGCTCGATCGTGTTGAAAGATGCAATCGCCATCCCCGAATTGCTCTTCAACAGTGGTAAGCAAGAAGGTGCTTAAAATATCCATGTAGGTCTGCGCTGTGATCGTGCCACGCAAAACAACAAGAGGTGCAAGCTCCCTCCAGGAAAAACACGACCACACCATAACACCACCACCTCCGAATTTCACTGTTGGCACTACACATGCTGGCAGATAACGTTCACCGGGCATTCGCCATACCCGCACAGTGCCATCGGATCGCCACATTGTGTACCGTGATTCGTCACTCTACACAACGTTTTGTCACTGTTCAATCGTGTAATTTTGACGCTCCTTACACCAAGCGAGGCGTCGTTTGGCATTTTCCTGCGTGATGTGTGGCTTATGAGCAGCCACTCGACCAAGGAATCCAAGGATTCTCACCTCACGCCTAACTGTCATAGTACTTGGAGTGGATCCTGATGCAGTTTGGAATTCCTGTGTGATGGTCTGGATAGATGTCTGCCTATTACTCTTTACGACCCTCTTCAAATGTCGGCGGTCTTTGTCAGTCAACAGACGAGGTCGACCTGTACGCTTTTGTGCTGTACATGTCCCTTGGGGTTTCCACTTCACTATTACATCAGAAACAGTGGACCTAGGGATGTTTAGGAGTGTGGAAATCTCGCGTACAGACTTCTGACACAAGTGATACCCAATCACCCGACCACGTTCAAAGTCCGTGAGTTCCACGGAGCGTCCCATTCTGCTGTTTCACGATGTCTAATGACTACTGAGGTCGCGGATAATGAGTAGCAGGCAGTAGGTGGCAACACAATTCACCTAAGATAAAAAACTTTTGATCAATTTTGATCACATAGTGTATTTATATTATGAGGGAAGAAAGGCGGGTTGATCCGCTGCTATTGCACAAACGGATTCGTATAGCATTGCCGTGGGAGAAGCGGGCTGCCAGTTGCATCATTGGAATGAAACACGCTGTTATTTTGAATCTTTATTTCTTATTATATTACTCTGTTCACATAATAACTGTTTTATTTAGTTGCGATAAATGTTTACCAGTAAATGTTTTTGAGGTAGGGGATATGGACTTAATTTAAATATAGCATGTGGAAACAATGTGCCATATGTCGAAGTGGAAAGCTCATTTATGGAAAACAAAAAGGAAAATTGTAAACCTGAAAAAAATGCAAAACGTGAACATAAAAATAGAAATGGTTTAGAGACGGAACGGAAAAATGTTTAGCACAACTATGGATTTAAAGAGGTTTACATATTTCTTGTGTAGTAAGTTTTTGTCTATATCTTATAGTTTCCACAAAATTCAATAAGAATTTACATACTTCACAATATGAAGAAAAATTGAATTTATTTTTATCTGCCATGCCAGTTTCTCGTACTTACGTTTTAATCAAAACCCATATAGACATGCTTTAAGAAAATAAAGATATTGTTTCATTTAAGCATTTTTTTCGGTGAGGCGAATTTGGTGAAAGTCTTTCCCTGGCTTACTAGAAAGATGCCCTTAAATTTTGTGCGTATTATTAATTTTATTTTCATTACCAGATGCACTATTGTGTTGTGCTATAGACGTGGCATTATTGGGTCTCCTTAGTTATATTTCGACTCAACTGACTTTCCTTTCGGTGCGGATCACGCCAAAGGAAAGGATCTGTTTGAAACCGTCTAGTATGACCCCAGTCCTGTCTGGCTTTGGCTAGACACGGTTGGTTGTGTGGCCGGTCTACGGTCTGGGGCATCTCCCTCCATCCTGTTTCCTTTGTTCATTATGTAGAGTCGCCAAACACTTGTGAATAAATCCGAGGTATGTGGTGGTAATGCGTGTTATGTAATCTTTCAGTGTAATATAACACCCACGCCTTCCCCTTAAATCTACACACCAAGGTTCCGGACTTTTTGCTGTCGGCGAGTTGCGGACCCCCCTTCCCCCATGTACGCGTTAAGGTACCTAAATTAATCAATTTCTGGTAACCTTTTCGGCCTTCACCCGCAACACGTAACAACATCAAGTTTAGTATTTATCTAATTTCGTTTTTGAGCACACAACCATTTTTGTCAGCATGTTCTCACCTGCTACCAGTATAAAGAATGTTATTCTTCAGGTTACAAAATATTTTCAGACATAGAAATGCCAAAGGATAATTAAATTTTCATTTGTGTCCCAGTTTAATTTCGTAGCCAGTTCTCAAATTTCCAGTAGAGCTGAAGCACAAGATTTCTGTTTCCGCAAACAACTGCGGCTGTGCGACAGAATAGGACCAAAACGAAAAACACTTCTTCCTGCGCAGAACAAGTGCTTGGAACCGCACGGGGGCTTCATAGAATTGCAGATTAATTCAGTATCCCAGCATTTACAAACAAGCGCTCCCCGCAGGCCGGGTCAAACACGACTCTGATACAACTTCCCGCTAAACTTCGATAACTCCGCTACCAAAACAATTGCTTGCAAACAGCCTCCATTAGCAGGTCGGTAATTCTTTTGTGTCAGCGTCATTTAAAAACCTGGCGTGTTGCATTCACGTGACTCTTTCTCTACTCACCCTTCTATGAACTATTCTTAGCAACGTATTCTTCTATCTGCTTCTTGTTAATCGAAATGAACTTTCATTTTATTTATAAGATGCGAGAAAAAAATAGGGAGTTACCACTTGAAAATTATAATTATTTGAAAATTAAAATCAATAACAAGGAATATCTCGGAAATGGTTAACACCATAAAAAAGGTTGATATAAATTTTGTGTTTTAACGAGATACATTTTTTCTGTTGTAAGATTGTCTATCTCTTATGTATTGTCATTTATACAAAAGTCATTCAGAATAAAGAAGACTTCACACGCTATCCCCAGAAAACTAAAGACATATATGATGGACCGTTTAAGTTGAGACTGTGCAATATCTCCAAAACTAAGCTTTGTAGAAAGAAATGTCTTGAATAAAAGTTGCTTGATATTATGGGGAAAAGTAAATGCCATTAGTCGTGTTTTATTTTGAGGACGTTGTGATGGTCATTTTAGGATCAATTTAATTTGACCCTAATTGTAGATTCCCACTAAAAACCACGACTAATGACATTTACTTTCCCCCATAATGTCAAGCAACTTTTATCAAAGACATTTCTTTCTACAACACTTAGTTTTGGAAATATTGGACAGTCTCATCTTAAATAGTCCACCCTAGATATTTCATTTGTAATGAAAGTATCTTAAACATATGAAGATTCAAATCAAAACGTAAGAGCCATTTTTGAGAAAATCAAAAATAACGACAACTTCTCCTGTTAAGGGTATTTTGGGGTGAGAGATTTTCTTAAAAGTCTTTGTGTCATATCCTTGGAAGATGCTGAACTTATATACCAAATTTGGTATTTAGCCGACTTTTGTTTTTTGAGTTATTGTGTTTATAAACACACATATGCTGCGCGTGGACCTTTTTCTAAAAACAATTCCGGTGAAACATTGTTTTCAAATTTTTGGTTGGAATAAAATATGTTCTTTACCTATAGATAAGTACTAGCGAAAATAAAAGGTATGAGTATTTGAAAATTTAAACCAGTAACAAAGAATATCTTGAAAGTGATCAACGCCACAAATAATTTGTTTGACTTAATCGTGTGCTTTAACGACATCGATATTTTATGTGCAGTATTTTTTTTGCTTTCTTTTATATTTACCAGTTATACATAAAGTCTTCACAGGCTATTTCCAGAAAATTTAAAATTTACATTTCATTTCTCATAAAATTATCTTAAACATAAGGTATTGTAATCAAAATCGTTAGAGCCATTATTGGGAAAATAAAATAAAAGGAGAATGTTTTCATGTAAAGAGTAGTTTGGGGGCATTTTCTTTCTCTCCCTCCCTCCCGCTCTCCCTCTCTGTCTCATACAAACACACATACACCCGTTTTTATCTTATTTTGGAGTCAGTCAGCCTCATAACAGGCTTTTACTCTACTAATTAGTTTCGAAAGCAAATCGCAAATTTATTTAAACAATATACGATTCTGAAGATAAGCAAACAAGTGCAAAGCGATTCTCTTCCTGAAAGATTAGCTAGCTTCCTAATTGAGCTTATTAAATGGGATGTAGGTCAAGACGATAGATAAATCGAGGGGAATAATCGAAGAATAGGGTTATTAAAAGAGCCATATCTAACTTTTGGTGGAGAAGAGATCATTTGAAAGTTAAATGAACTGGATTCGCGAGACATCTGCAAGAAAACGAAGGAATCTTCATGCAATGCTCATTTACCTTGCAGTAAAAGAATGGAAATGACTGCACCTTTACAGAACTTCTTGCCGAAGTTTTAACGAGAAGTTTTCTTAAGCTTTCCACTTCTAATTGCTCTAAGAATTTTACTTTTTTCATTTTAATTATGTATTAACTGCAGTTCTCGCATAACTAAATGAATTCCTAGTTTTTATTTTCCTTTTTATGTTGTGCCTTCTTTTCAGTTAAAAAAACCTGGTGTTACATTCACGTGAATTTCTCTACTGAATCATCAACAAACCCTTCTATCCATTATTCCTCCAACTACTTCGTGTTAATTGAGATAAACACTTGCAGAAATTTCCTTGTAGGTGCAAACGAATTAAGGAAATACAAAGGCTTAAGCGATAGTCAAACGTTTTAAGAGCGGGACGCCATGTAATGGCTTTGAAATTTCGTCGTGTTTACATGACGGCCAGAATAAAAAAAGAATAGCGATTTTCCTCTTGAGAAAAGTATAAGTATTTTAAAATTCAAACCAATAGCAAAGAATTTCCCGGAAATGGTTAATTGTATTTGGCATAAATTAAGTGCTTTAATGAGATATGCCTTTTTGTGTAGTAAGAATTTGTCTATCTCTCTCAATTATATAAACGTTATTCAGAATGAAGAGGACTTCACAGACTATTCCCATAAAGTTCAACACCTTCATTTTATTTGTCACAAAAACATCTTAAACATACGCTTTTTTAATCAAAACCGTTATAGCCATTTTTGGGAAAAGGAAAACTAACAATATTTTCCATGTAAAGTGTAAGGGGACATATAAGCAATGGAATAGAATATTAAAATAATAGGAATAAATAATAATGTAAAATAATATTGAGGAATAGCTTTACTGTAAAATAACTTGTACCTCAGAATTTAATTAATGTGAAAGCAAGCATGTAAGGAACAGTGCAATTAGTAATTAGCAGGCGAGCGAGCAACAGGGTTAAAGTCCACAAGCACATACACGCTAATGCAAAGTCACAGAAAATAGAGAGAGAGGTCCAAGATTAGAGTGAGACAAAGATAGTGGTGCATTTCTAGGAAGACAAGGGAGTTGTAAAAACAGAAAAAAGAAATGAGAGCTGTAAAGTGGGACGGAGATAGTGAGTTTTACCAGAGAAGTCAAAGGGAAGAGTGACTGCTAAAATTGAAACATAGCACGCTAGATAGATAACTGATGAGAATAGTTGTTACATATAAAAGCGCGAATCCTAGCGCCATAGTAAGAAAGTATAAAAAGCGGAAGAGGCCCCAAGTTACACACTCTCTCATTTTGTTCTCACGACATAACACAAGTGACTTAGGCGGCATGTATGTGGGTGGGAAAATATTGTGTGATGCACGATAGGTCCATGCAAAGAATTACATATACAGTTTTTGTATCATTTTGTGTTAAGCAAGGGAAAGTTGCTAGCCGTGTCAATGGGCATTATATTGTGCATAACTTAAGCTTTTTAAGGGATAGTAAGTTGATCATTTGCCTTCACCCACATGAAATCCTAAGAAATATCAATAGGATAGGAATTTCTTCTCAGCTACACGACAAGTAGCCCGGCAGAGAACTTCATGGAACCTCGGAGATCCGAGACATCTACATGAGATAGCACCGGTACAGATTCAGTATTTGGATAAACCATTTTTGTAGCCACAGGATTTTATGGTTTACACATAATTATTGAAATCCCCCACTCAAAATACTTTGAAGGAGCGCAGTGTTTTGATTGTGCAAAGTGATAACGTAATTATTGACGGGAATATAGAAGCAATTAAAGAAATGATAGTAAGATTAATAAATAATTGCAAGAATAATAATGTAATAAGCTTGAGTCCAAAATGTTTCCGGAAAGAAAAAGGTAATTAGCGAGTCATGTTAAGCAAAGTCATTAGTAACAGCCGAAGTAGTGAACGCGTTAGCTTAAAGATTCTTAGAATGCAGTTTAGAGGTAAGTTCAATAAGTTTGCAAAGTCACGTAAATCAGAAATTCTGTAAAAGAGAAGGGTAAATGAAATTCTTGAATTCGGGAGGTATCGCAATAATAAGAAGGTAAGAGACGCACACGTAGTAGTTCTTATATTGGCCGCGCGAGAAGGAACCTCGGGGGGGGCAGGATAGTTAGGCGGAGCTTAAGTTAATATAAGGGCGTGCAATCTAAATCAGACTCTCTCTCTCTTGAGACTTAATCAATTAATGACGTACTTTGATATTTTAAGCTCCCAGTGACGCGATTATGTGAGTAAGATTTAGCGGCTATTGCGAGGGATTTTTCCGGTAAGGTTTTAGCGATTCACGGAAATTTAGGCTTCTAGTTTCTTTTATTGTGAAAACAGTTATTTCAAACGTAAAACTGATACTGCGAAAGTTAATAGGTATAACAATTCAGTCGTATAGTTTAGAATGCTGCGATTCATAATCAATTTCATTGTTTATCTTCAAATGGCTTGTCCGTGTGGATTCCAGGTCATTTGGGCATCTCAGGGAACGAGTCTGCCGACGCCGCTGCAAATCGGCAGTTTTATCCCACAGATTTTTACCTCTGTTCCCTCGTCAGATTTGTGTGTTATCTTACATCACCGCAGTCCCTCCCTTTGGTGCGATGTGTGGACAGCCCTCCGGGGGAACAAGTTGCGGGAGGTTAAACCTCTCCCGTCATTCTGGGGAACCTCTTCTCGTTCTTCTCGTCGGGAAGAGGTAATTTTAGCTCGTCTTCGAATCGGACATTGCCTTTTTAGTCATAGATACCTGCTTAGTGGTGACTCCGCACCACTGTGTGAGCAGTGAGATGCGCCCTTAACGGTGCGTCACATTTTAACAGTGTGTCAAGTTTTAGCTCCGTTGCGCGTTCGTGTGGGTCTGCCTGTTTCAGACGACGCGCATGCTGTAGAATGTCTTTTACGTTTTATCAGTGACATTGGTTTTAGCCGACGCATTTGATGCGGTGAGCGTCTTTTAGCTGTGTGATTTTATATTGCCTTTTTAATGGGGGCTCTACTCCCCAGTGGACATGTGACGCGCATGTCCAATGCGTTCTACAGTTCTTGACACGTCGTTTTACTCTTTTATTGTTTTTTTTACCCTGTTTTTGTGGTGGTTTTACAATTTCATGGCTTGTTTTATAGTGTTTTTGATTATGCGGTTTTTTACCCGTCTTTTATTCTTGGATTTTAAATTTTATACTTTGTAAGGGCGCTGATGACCTTAGCTGTTTAGCGCCCTTTAACCGCTTCTCATCATCATCATCATCACTTCAAATGGCCGGCAACTCACTTCAAAGCCTAAGTATTAGATCACATTCAATTTAAACTTACGTCCTTTCACACTACGCCCACGTATACTCTGAGAGAAATATCTCATAGCCAACCATAGTAGCAGCCGGCAGAGATACTGAAGCAAAATGGTACGTTTTCAAAAGTGGCAATCATCGTCCGGTTTCAAAAAGAAGGTAGCATTATGATTAGTACCTATTTTAATTGAAGGTTGGCATGAATAATAGATAAGGTGAATTCTGATCTAAATTCAATTGCAATTAATATAATTTTTAAGTAAAAAGAATTAAATGTTATTAAGGGACGAGAGGGCCATATACTGAGTGGATTTAAGCTCAACAAATAAAGTTAATACCATTATAGAACCAATGGCTACGTTTGCAAATTTCAGTTTACTAGTGCTTCTCCATTAATACAATAACTTATATATTTTCATTATCATTCAATATTCATTAATTTAGCCCAAAATGGATTTAAAGAATATTTTGAAGCATTGGTTTACGTGTAGTATTTATACCTACCATAATATATTAATAGGTGAAACGAAGGAAACAGAGGTGACCAGATCTGGGCGACAGATTCGGACACAGACGGGGCCCCTAACGTCTCCAGATATTACAACCTGGCGCTGCCAGAATCCTCCCCACAAACCTTCCTCTCCCCACGGAGAGGTCTCTCTGAGGCCCGATCGCCAGGGCAAACAGTTCCACAAAGCAAATTCTACCACCACATTCTCGTCCGCCGTCCCTCGCCTGATCATTTGGCTCTGAAACATAAGGAATCGAGAAATGGGGAGAGAGAAAATCGCAGCAATTTATAATCAACCGCAGCATTCGTCTAGCAAACACAGAACACCGCAAAAAAAAAATCGTGAGAGTGGCCGGTTCATTGGGAATCGAACCTGGGACCGCCCGAATGCAGGCCTCACACGTTACCGTGAAGTCATCGCGATCGGTTAAGATCCTTAGTGCGTCTTGATATTAACAATGCAGTATATCCTTTTCCATTACCGATTTTTAAAACAATGTGTGACATGTAAGATAACACAGTATTATCAAGTTATGCGGACCGTCACGATGGTTGATATCTGACAGTTTCTAGCACACGATTGGCTATATCAGATGATAGGTGTAGCAGTGGGATAGTCTTTACAATAGAGAATAGGTGAGCTGTAAATTCACCGCAAGGGCCGCATTTGCACTCCCAGAAGTTAATAAGCAGCCAAGGGCTCATCAATCAGTCACGCCAACTTCGATTTTCGTTCCTTGCTTGTCACGGTTTGTAAACACGAAAGTTTTCTTAACTAGTGCAGCTTCGACATAATTACCATTCCAAAGTTCTTGGAAGCTAGCAGAAAATTGTTTTACAAACGAGGTTCTCTTTTCGGGACTTTAAAATAATCTTACCTTAAATCTACAATAGCACGAGACTTCGGCAGTAAAACTTCTCTGCAGGTTTTATTTCCTACACTGTAAACTACAAGAAGCCAAACATCAAAAGCAACAAAAGAAAATCCCAAAATTCGGTAGTGGTCACTGGTCTTCTCATCTGGGCCTCAGTTGTAGACATTTCCTCAATCACTAGTTAAAACCTTTTATTTTCTTTTGAAATGTACTTCTTCCACCCCATTTACACAGACCACAATTAATTTCTTTTTTCTGCTATTATTTGATTTGCATTAAAACAACGAATCATTTCCTAATTCATACTTGTAATATTTGACGTATAGGCAGGTGCGTAGTTTTTAGAACGTTACATCTCTGCAATCTCTATTAATAGCTGTTTATATTTATTTTTAATTTCTCTACAGCTTACCTGCGACAGCATTATGTTCCACTCAAAAATTGGATATTGAGATTCCACCGGAAATTCACTTTTGAGATCTCTGAACCAGAAGTAAACATCTTGGGAAAGTGTCCATGGTACGTGTTTGAGGTTATGAACATCGTAACTCAATTACGAAAAAACGTATAAATAAAAAACTAAGTGCCCAGCGGCCTCCAAGAATGTAACTCAAAGGTTTTCCCAAAGTTTCCCAGTTCCAAACTTTCCTATATATGGAAAACTTGTTTTTATTTTCTCAAAAGTGGCTTTAATTATTTTCATTAAACTATCATGTCTGATATTTCATGAGAAGTGACACTTCTGCATGCTAGCCCCGCCTTGGGGACAGGGCTTGCTTTCAACGGCAGCTGCCATGTGGTTGTTGGCTGAGAGGGAGAGGAAAACACTCTAAGGCTACAGAACGGTCCGAAATTCCTATCGGGACGCGGGTAGAAGTTTCTAGACCTCCCCTCTCCGGGGAGAAGATCTGGTGATCTTCTAGAATACACTGTTGGGGTATAAAAGAAAGGTGATCGCTGACCCTAGAGGTTCGATTCAGTTCTCTTCTACTACTTCCTCAGAGTTCTTGCTACTCTTGTGAAGTAAGAGTGCTGAGTTAATCATATGTAATGATTTTACCTGGTCGATAAATACCAGGTAAATAAGATGTCCCTAAGTTTCGAGTTCTACTAGCACCCAATAAAATGTGATTCTTTCATCACGATAAATTCTTGCCATAGAGATGATTTCAAACTAAGCAATAAATACTTACGATTATACAATAGGGTTCAAATGTGTATAGGGATCACGGAGAAATAAATTTGAAAGTAATAGTAAGGTTCTCTTGTGGGGGGAAAGGACGAAAAAAAGAATTTTAAACTTTCAAGCATCTTCTGTAAGAAGTACTTAACTTTTAAACATACAGCATAAAATATTTAGAACACACCTTAAGAGAATATTTGGTACATCTGATGTATTTTAACGAGCTCCACATTCTTCCTGGAGTGTGTATAGTGTTCTATACTTACAAAATTCAGTTATAATAAAGGGAACTTCATAGACTGTTTACAGAAAATTGCAGTATGCATTTTATTCCTCGCGTCAGTATATCAAATATCATAATTAATTAAAGCAGAAAGTGAAATGGTTGAAAGTATGCGATAGTAGAAGCGCAAATGTCCCCGCAAACGGGCCATGTGCGAGATAATTGCAAATGTGTGATTACAAACTGTCACTGACTTCATTAAGCAACATCGTCCTAATTAGTACAAATGAATTTGAAAATTACTTTTCGTTTAATAACTGCCGTTCTAATTTACCCAACATTCACTCATAGCTTAACTTAATAAGGAATACAATTCTACTTCAGTATGTTACATGTTATTAATACTGCACACTCTTCCCTGTTAAAGAAGGTGTTCAAAGTGTCGTCTTGCATCTGGATGCAATACTGCTCTCGTCTCTGCAGTGAGTTTCGAAATCTTTCAAACACCACTGGATCATCTCGGAATTCTTGACAAGCACGTACAATTCTCTGCTCCAGTACTTCAACGGGAGTGCTGTACACTACACTTTTGAGGTGATCCCATACACAGAAATCCAAAGGATCGTAGAGGCCAAGATACAGGCTCTCCTCGACCTATACATCTTGGACCATATCTACACGTTAAATGTCTTCTTACAGTAGCAGGAGAATGTGCCAGTGCTCCGTTATGCATGTACCACATACCCCGACGTTGTTCAAGGGAAACATCCTCAAGCAATTCGCGACAGTGGCGGCTCATAACCACGCATTCGCAATAATAAATCTCGTACACAGCTTGTTCGGACCCATGTTTACTGTAACTTTTTACTTTCTCTACTACGTATAGTAAGTAGGGGAAGTATTGCATTCCACCCAAAAATTCGATACCGAGATTTCACCGGAAATACATGTTTTGAAACTTCCTGAATCCAAAAAAAGCATTTTTGGAAACATGTCCGTGTGTGTGTCTGTGTGTGTGTCTGTGTGTGTGTGTCTGTGTGTGTGTGTGTCTGTGAACAGCATAACTCAAAAACTAACAGTCGGATAAACACCAAACTTGGTATTTACGTTCAGTATCTTCCAGAGATGCGACACGAAGATTTTCAAGAAAATCCCCCCACACCAGACTACCCTTTACATGGAACATTTTTCAAAAATTTTAATTTTCTCAAAAATGGCTCTAACGATTTTGATGAAAATATCATATGTTTAAGATAATGTCATGAGAAATGAAATGTATATCTCGAAATTTCTGGGAATGTCTCCAAAAGTATTCTTCATTATGAACGACTTTTGCATAACTGGTAAACCATAAGAGATGACAAAATTTTACTACACAAAAAATGTAGATCGCGTTAAAATACACAACTTATATCATATACATTTTTTTTGTAGAGTGAACCGTTTTCGAGATATTGCTTGTTATTCCCTTAAATTTTCCAATACTTATACTTTTTCTCAAATTCGTTATTCATTTTTTTATGTCCTGGACATGCAAAGAGAATGGAATGCGCCATATAGCAACCAGCGATAAAATATTTGACTATCGCTTAAAAGCTACCATATTCCCCTTGCATCTACAAGAAAATTACAAATAAGATTGCCATCTCGATATCTCGATTAATATAAAGCATATGGAGAATAGGCGTTTGTAAAAATAGATTGTACAAGAGTAGAGAAAGTCATGTGAGTGTAACACATCAGATTTTTTCTTCTATTATCGCATACTTTTAACCGTTTCAGTTTGCGCTATTAATTATGATACACTTGTATTTCTGGTGAACAATCGATAACAAATTTTTTATAGAATGTAATACTTGCTTTGTTTACCATAGGTCGTGATGGAGAAACACAAGATTACTTGAGCTACAGTTCTTATAAACAGTCAAAGGAATATTGAGCAGCTGGCTTCAAGTAAACGACACGCATACCAATTATCATTACAGAGGACAAGGGTCACTGACAGACAGGTAAAAATCGGCCCGAGTGTTTGTGTGCAACTCAAGACTGTACGAGGAATGGGGTTGGTTTGTTATTTGCGACCTTCATGCCTGCAGTCCATTGACAGTTCAACCATATTGTCTTCTGCCCTGGCTTTAAAGCTCAGAAATGCCTATGTGCCTGCTTATAACGTATTTACTTCTTGCTGAACCTAACCGGCGTTATTTATTAATTGTATTAATGCAGAGAATTTGCAAAAAGTTTAAAAATCTGATCTGAAAGCAGGGTAATACAGAAATATCTTGCAGAATGCTACAACTAAAGCGCCTTATAGTCGAATTAGTTCTCCGCAATTGTGGCGGACTTGATCGATGGTTTAAACCTCGGTGCACCAAAACTACTTTAATAATTTGATGTTAATCCTTTTCTGCTTGAGACAAAAACTTTAAACACACATTAATAATTACAGTATAATAATTAAGATAGTGTATAGTATTCGGTGGTGTAGGATAATTGTAAGTTATTTAATATTAATTATTTCTCAAATGCAGCATAAATATCATATTTTGAAGCTAAGACGGAAAGAAATAAACCTAAGCTGGAATAAACTGATACATAACCATCATACAACATATTAATACAATACTGAAATATAAAATCCAAAGCAGTAAAAGGAGGAGGGGAAAACCTAAACTTTTATTACGTTTCCAGCCACTACACTACATAATTCTGAACAAATGACTGTGAACCATTCAGCTAATTAGCTACCTTAATACTCGCCAACTTTTAAATACTTCTAATACAACTTTATCCTGGTGGATTATTTCTTAACACTTCCAGACTTTACTTGTACGTAATAGTCTTTTGAGATAACTTTAAGGTTGTGTTAGACGTTTGGACTTTATAAATCTAATAGTACAAGCTATTATTTATGTCATAACTGTACGAGGCGTAATTCTAGTCTCAACTAGAATTAAATGGTCCACCGTAAAACTGGTATACAACTATTACAATATTTACCCAAACTTTTAAAACTAGTACTAAGTTATTAATCGCTGATTTCCAGCAATATGAATATGCTAGTTTCCAGCACATTCTACTAATTTATCCTATAATATATTCTTTCTATTTTTCAATTATTCTAAATTTATTTTAAAATTTCTTTGATTATTGTTTCATTCTTAAAGTAAATATTAATATTCAGTTGAAATTTATAATATATTTTTCACAAATTATAATTTAGATTATACTTATTAAAGTAGTACATCATTACCTTTCAACTAATTCTTACTATTATATGTTATTATTCCTATTTGAAATCCATCCAATACTTTTCTTTTTTCCAATTGGTGGTTATATTTTAAGCATTCAAAAACGTATGTTCTGGCATTCCTAGACTTTAACATACGATTAGTTGTTTCTCTTAACTTAGGAACAATAGGTGCCTAGTAAGGCTGTGTAATAACACTTCAGCTAATTGTACATGTTTCAGATTTCTCCTTTCAATGATGTTCCCTTATCCACTTTATCTCATTCATGTTGCCAAGGTATTCATGTTCCAACAATTTCTTGGATTTGCACGAGGAAAATGATTTATAGCTTTGCAATTTTATACCAAGTATTACCATAAATAAAGTCAGAGCAATACATGTTTGTTTGATGTCAGACGTAATCATCTATATAATATGCCCACGCATACAAAAGATTTCTTCGAATGATTTTATGACAGTGTATATTTTTGGTAAAACGAAAAGTTTAATATGTATGTATTTTTGCTAAACTGAAAAGTTGAATATGTATGTATTTTTGCTAAACTGAAAAGTTGAATATGTATGTGTTTTTGATAAAATGATAAACTGAATATGCATGCACTTTTTGTAAAATTAAAAGTCGAATATCTATGTATTTTTGGCAAAATAAAAAGTCGAAATATGTATGTATTTTGGTAAAAAGAAAAGCTAAATATGTATGCATATTTTTGGTAAAAAGAAAGGCAGATTATGTATGTAGATTTTTGGTAAAATGAAAAGCTAAATATGTATACATATTTTTGCTCAAATGAAGAGCTTAATGTATATGTTCCTGTAAACCAGTGATGAACTGAAAAGCTGAAAATATGCGTGTGTGTATGTGCGCGCGCAAGTATAATTTTGAGAATATAAAAGGCAGAGTATGTATGCTTATATGTGCAGGTAATATACGTTTGGTAAATGGAAAGCATAGGTATATGTGTATAGTTTTGGTAACATGAAAAGCTGAAATTGTGTATGTATTGGTGCTATAGCAACCAGCATGTTAGCATATCTCGATCTTTTAACCTAAACCCCATAATTTCCCGATATAAAGCAGCCAGCATGTTAGCCTAAACCCCAAATTTCCCCAAGATAAAGGAGCCAGCATGTTAGCCTACTCCCATTTGTGTGCATATAAAGGAGCCAGCGTGGCAGTCTAACCACCATATTTTGCCCAAATAAGGGAGCCACTATACTAGCGTAACCCACGTATTTTGCCCAAATAAAGCAGTCAGCATGTTAGCCTAACCCACATATTTTTCCCAAATAAAGGAGCCACTATACTAGCGTAACCCACGTATTTTGCCCAAATAAAGCAGTCAGCATGTTAGCCTAACCCACATATTTTTCCCAAATAAAGGAGCCACTATACTAGCGTAACCCACGTATTTTGCCCAAATAAAGCAGTCAGCATGTTAGCCTAACCCACATATTTTTCCCAAATAAAGGAGCCGCTATGTTAGTGTACCCCACATATTTTGCCGAAGATAAAGGAACCAGCTTGTTAGTCTAAATACTATATTTTCCCCGAGATAAAGGAGCCAGGATTTTAGGCTAACCCCCCCCCCCCATACTTTCTTCAAAATAAATGAGCCTGCATGTTAGCGTTAAATCCATATTCCCCGAAGATATAGGAGCCAGCATAGGAGCCACTCCATAGTTTGCACAGTAAAGGAGCCGGCATGTTAGTCTAAATACCATATTTTCCCCGAGATAAACGAGCCAGCATGTTAAGCTAAACCCCCCCCCATACCTTCTCCAAAATAAATGAGCCTGCATGTCAGCGTTAAATCCATATTCCCGAAGATAAAGGCGCCAATAGGTTAGGATAAATGCCATGTATTCTTCAAGGTAAAGGAGCGAGCATTTTAGCGTAAATTCCATATTTCCCCAAGATAAGCCAGCAGGTTAGCCTAATCTCCGTATTTTGTCAAAGTAAAAGGAACCTGCAGAATAGGCAACCCCCAAATTTTCTCCAACATAAAGGAGGTAGGAGGATAGCCAACCTCAATATTTTCTCCAAATTAAGGCGCCAGCAGGTCAGACTAACACACGTACCTTCTCCAAAATAAAGGGGCTAACAGGTAAGGCAACATCCATATTTTTTCTAAGAGAAATGACCCTGGAATAACAGCCTTTCTCAGGCGATTAGACTAACCTTAATATTTTCTCATTTAGGGTCCGCCCTCCCACCATAATGTAGCCTAACAGCCTTTTAACTTAGCCTCCATATTTACTCTAAGAGTAATTGGCACAGAATATTAGCCTCACTCAGTTTAACCTCAATAATTTCTCTAAAATAAATGGGGTCAGATTGTCAGCCGTTCTCAATTAGTATAACGCCCATATTTCCTCCAAGAGAAAGGGGTCACATATCAGCCTATTATTCCCATATTTCCTTATAGGAGTAGTAAGCCAGGAATTTCAGCCAAAATCAGCCTTTTAGTCCAACCTACATATTTTCTTTAAGAGAAGTGAGGCCAGAGTGATAGCCGATCTCAGCCATTTTAGTCTAAACCAGACAGATAGGGCCAGACTGATAGCCCATCTAGCCTAACCCTCACAACTTCTCTGAGACATAGGGCTAGAATTATAGACCATCTAGCCTAACCCATATATCTTCTCAAAGAGAGAAAGGGCCAGAATGATAGCCTCTCTAGACTAACATTCGCATCTTCTCTAAGAGAGGTAGGGGCAGAATGATAGCCTGTCTATCCTAAACCCACTCATCTTCTCTAAGAGAGCTAGGGGCAGAAATATAGCCCATCTAGCCTAACCCTCACATCTTCTCTAAGAAACATAGGGCTAGACTCATAGGGCCCGTCTAATCTAAACCACACATTTTCTCTACGAGAGATAGGGCTAGAATGATAGCCCGTCAAGCCTAACCCACACATTTTCCCTAGGAGAGATAGGGCCAGAATGATAGCCCATCTAGCCTAACCCTCACATCTTCTCTAAGAGTGATAGGGCCACACTGATAGCCCATCTAGCCTAAACCTCTAATATTCTCTAAGAGAGATAGGGCTAGAACGATAGCCCGAATAGCCCAACCCACACATCTTCTCTAAGAGAGAGAGAGAGGGGGGGCCAGAACGATAGTCCATGTAGCCTAACCCTCACGTCCTCACTAAGAGAGAGATAGGGCCAGAATGATAGCACCTCTAGCCTAATCCTCACATTTTCTCTAAGAGAGATAGGGTCAAAATGATAGCCCATCTAGCCTAACCCTCACATCTACTCCAAGAGACATTGGGCTAGAATGATAGCCTGTCTAGCCTAACCCACACATCTTCTATAAGAGAGATTGGGCTAGGATGATAGCCTGTCTAGCCTAACCCACACATCTTCTATAAGAAGGATTGGGCTAGGATGATAGCCTGTATAGCCTAACCCACACATCTTCTATAAGAGAGATTGGGCTAGAATAATAGCCTGTCTAGCCTAACCCACACATCTTCTATAAGAGAGATTGGGCTAGGATGATAGCCTGTCTAGCCTAACCCACACATCTTCTATAAGAGAGATTGGGCTAGGATGATAGCCTGTATAGCCTAACCCACACATCTTCTATAAGAGAGATTGGGCTAGAATGATAGCCTGTCTAGCCTAACCCACACATCTTCTATAAGAGAGATTGGGCTAGGATGATAGCCTGTATAGCCTAACCCACACATCTTCTCTAAGAGACATTGGGCTAGGATGATAGCCTGTATAGCCTAACCCACACATCTTCTATAAGAGAGATTGGGCTAGGATGATAGCCTGTATAGCCTAACCCACACATCTTCTATAAGAGAGATTGGGCTAGAATGATAGCCTGTCTAGTCTAACCCACACATCTTCTATAAGAGAGATTGGGCTAGAATGATAGCCTGTATAGCCCAACCCTCACATCTTCTCTAAGAGACATTTGCCTAGAATGATAGCCTGTCTAGCCTAACCCACACATCTTCTCTAAGAGACATTTGCCTAGAATGATAACCTGTCTAGCCTAACCCTCACATCTTCTCTAAGAGACATTTGCCTAGAAAGATAACCTGTCTAGCCTAACCCTCACATCTTCTCTAAGAGACATTTGCCTAGAATGATAGCCTGTCTAGCCTAACCCACACATCTTCTCTAAGAGACATTGGGCTGGAATGATTACCTGTCTAGCCTAACCCACACACCTTCTCTAAGAGACATTGGGCTGGAATGATAGCCTGTCTAGCCTAACCCACACATCTTCTCTAAGAGACATTGGGCTGGAATGATAGCCTGTCTAGCCTAACCCTCACATCTTCTCTAAGAGACATTGGGCTGGAATGATAGCCTGTCTAGCCTAACCCACACATCTTCTCTAAGAGACATTGGGCTGGAATGATAGCCTGTCTAGCCTAACCCACACATCTTCTCTAAGAGACATTGGGCTGGAATGATAACCTGTCTAGCCTAACCCTCACATCTTCTCTAAGAGACATTTGCCTAGAATGATAGCCTGTCTAGCCTAACCCACACATCTTCTCTAAGAGACATTGGGCTAGAAAGATAGCCTATCTAGCCTAACAATCACATCCTCTCTAAAAGACAAAGGGCTAGAATGATAGCCTATCTAGCCTAACAATCGCATCCTCTCTAAAAGACAAAGGGCATGAATGATAGCCTATCTAGCCTAACAATCGCATCCTCTATATGAAAGATTAGGGCCAGAATGATAGCCCATCTAGCCTAACAGTCACATCCTCTCTAAGAGACATACGGCCAGAATGATAGCCCATCTAGCCTAACCTTCACATCTTCTCTAACAGAATGACAGCCTATCTATCATATCTGGTATAAGAGAATGACATTATATCTAACCTTTCTTGGCCTAGCCCTCACATCTTGTCTAAGAGAATGACAGCCTATCTAGCCTAACCCTCACATCTTGTCCATGAGAATGCACAGTATCTAGCCTTTCCCTCCCATGTTGTCTAACAGAATGACAGCCTATCTTACATATCCCTCACATCCTGGCTAAGAGAATGACAGGCTATCTAGTCTAACCCTCACATCTTGACTAAGAAAATGACAGCCTATCTAGCCTAACCCTCACATCTTCTCTAACAGAATGACAGTCTATCTATTTTATTTTGGCTAAGAAAATGACAGCCTATCTAGCCTATCCCTCACATCTTGACTAAGAAAATGGCAGCCTATATAGCCTAACCCTCACATCTTGTCTAACAGAATGACAGCCTATCTAGCCTAACCCTCACATCTTGACTAAGAAAATGACAGCCTATCTAGCCTATCCCTCGCATCTTAACTAAGAAAATGACAGCCTATCTAGCCTAAACCTCACATCTTGACTAAGAAAATGGCAGCCTATATAGCCTAACCCTCACATCTTGTCTAACAGAATGACAGCCTATCTAGCCTAACCCTCACATCTTGACTAAGTAAATGACAGCCTATCTAGCCTATCCCTCGCATCTTAACTAGGAAAATGACAGCCTATCTAGCCTAAACCTCACATCTTGACTATGAAAATGACAGCTTATCTAGCCTATCTCTCACATCTTCGCAAAGAAAATGACAGCCTATCTAGCCTATCCCTCGCATCTTGACTAAGAAAATGACAGCCTATCTAGCCTAACCCTCACATCTTACCTAAGAAAATGACAGCCTATCTAGCCTATCCCTCTCATCTTGAATAAGAAAATGACAGCCTATCTAGCCTATGCCTCACATCTTGTCTAACAAAATGACAGTCTATCTATTTTATTTTGGCTAAGAAAATGACAGCCTATCCAGCCTATCCCTCACATCTTGACTAAGAAAATGGCAGCCTATCTAGCCTAACCCTCACATCTTGTCTAACAGAATGACAGCCTATCTAGCCTAACCCTCACAGTTTGACTAAGAAAATGACAGCCTTTCTAGCCTATCCCTCACATCTTGACTAAGAAAATGACAGCCTATCTAGCCTATACCTCACATCTTGTCTAACAGAATGATAGCCTATCTAGCCTATCCCTGACATAATGGCTAAGAAAATGACTGCCTATCTAGCCTAACCCTCACATCTTGACTATGAAAATGACAGCCTATCTAGCCTAACCCTCACATCTTGTCTAACAGAATGACAGCATATCTAGCCTAACCCTCACATCTTGACTAAGAAAATGACAGCCTATCTAGCCTATCCCTCGCATATTAACTAAGAAAATGACAGCCTATCTAGCCTAAACCTCACATCTTGACTATGAAAATGACAGCCTATCTAGCCTATCTCTCACATCTTCGCTAAGAAAATGACAGCCTATCTAGCCTATCCCTCGCATCTTGACTAAGAAAATGACAGCCTATCTAGCCTAACCCTCACATCTTACCTAAGAAAATGACAGCCTATCTAGCCTATCCCTCTCATCTTGAATAAGAAAATGACAGCCTATCTAGCCTATCCCTCACATCTTGTCTAACAAAATGACAGCCTATCTAGCCTATCCCTCACATCTTGTCTAACAGAATGACAGTCTATCTATTTTATTTTGGCTAAGAAAATGACAGCCTATCCCTCACATCTTGACTAAGAAAATGGCAGCCTATCTAGCCTAACCCTCACATCTTGTCTAACAGAATGACAGCCTATCTAGCCTAACCCTCACAGCTTGACTAAGAAAATGACAGCCTTTCTAGCCTATCCCTCACATCTTGACTAAGAAAATGACAGCCTATCTAGCCTATACCTCACATCATGTCTAACAGAATGATAGCCTATCTAGCCTATCCCTGACATATTGGCTAAGAAAATGACTGCCTATCTAGCCTAACCCTCACATCTTGACTATGAAAATGACAGCCTTTCTAGCCTAACCCTCACATCTTGTCTAACAGATTGACAGCCTATCTAGCCTAACCCTCACATCTTGACTAAGAAAATGACAGCCTATCTAGCCTATCCCTCACATCTTGACTAAGAAAATGACAGCCTATCTAGCCTATGCCTCACATCTTGTCTAACAGAATGACAGCCTATCTAGCCTATCCCTGACATCTTGGCTGAGAAAATGACAGCCTATCTAGCCTATCTCTCACATCTTGGCTAAGAAAATGACAGCCTATCTAGCCTAACACTCACATCTCGACTAAGAAAATGACAGCCTATCTAGCCTATCCCTTACATCTTGTCTAACAAAATGACAGCCTATCTAGCCTATCCCTCACATCTTGTCTAACAGAATAACAGCCTATCTAGCCTATCCCTCACATCTTGTCAAACAGAATGACAGCCTATCTAGTCTATCCCTCACCTCCTGACTAAGAAAATGACAGCCTATCCCTCACCTCTTGACTAAGAAAATGACAGCCTATCTAGCCAATCCCTCACATCTTGTCTAACAGAATGACAGCCTATCCCTCATATCTTCTCTAACAGAATGACAGCCTATCTAGCCTATCCCTCATATATTGTCTAACAGAATGACAGCCTATCTAGCCTATCCCTCACCTCGTGGCTAACAGATTGACAGCTTATCCCTCACAAGGCTAAGAGAATGACAGCCTATCTAGCCTATCCCTCACATCGTGGCCAAGAGAATGAAAGCCTATCCCTTACAAGGCTAAGAGAATGACAGCCTATCTAGCCCTTTTTGGCCTAGCCCTCACATCTTGTCTAAGAGAATGACAGCCTATCTAGCCGTTTTTAGCCTAACCCTCACATCTTGTCTAAGATAATGACAGCCTATCTGGCCTAACCCTCACATCTTGTCTATGAGAATGCAGAGTATCTAGCCTTTCTCTCCCATGTTGTCTAACAGAATGACAGCCTATCTTACCTATCCCTCACATCTTGGCTAAGAGAATAACAGGCTATCTATTCTAACCCTCATATCTTGACTAAGAAAATGACAGCCTATCTAGCCTAACCCTCACATCTTGTCTATGAGAATGCAGAGAATCTAGCCTTTCTCTCCCATGTTGTCTAACAGAATGACAGCCTATCTTAGCTATCCCTCACATCTTGGCTAAGAGAATAACAGGCTATCTAGTCTAACCCTCACATCTTTACTAAGAAAATGACAGCCTATCTAGCCTAACCCTCACATTTTGGCTAACAGAATGAGAGTCTATCTATTTTATTTTGGCTAAGAAAATAACAGCCTATCTAGCCTATCCCTCACATCTTGACTAAGAAAATGGCAGCCTATCTAGCCTAACCCTCACATCTTGTCTAACAGAATGACAGCCTATCTAGCCTAACCCTCACAGCTTGACTAAGAAAATGACAGCCTTTCTAGCCTATCCCTCACATCTTGACTAAGAAAATGACAGCCTATCTAGCCTATACCTCACATCATGTCTAACAGAATGATAGCCTATCTAGCCTATCCCTGACATATTGGCTAAGAAAATGACTGCCTATCTAGCCTAACCCTCACATCTTGACTATGAAAATGACAGCCTTTCTAGCCTAACCCTCACATCTTGTCTAACAGATTGACAGCCTATCTAGCCTAACCCTCACATCTTGACTAAGAAAATGACAGCCTATCTAGCCTATCCCTCACATCTTGACTAAGAAAATGACAGCCTATCTAGCCTATGCCTCACATCTTGTCTAACAGAATGACAGCCTATCTAGCCTATCCCTGACATCTTGGCTGAGAAAATGACAGCCTATCTAGCCTATCTCTCACATCTTGGCTAAGAAAATGACAGCCTATCTAGCCTAACACTCACATCTCGACTAAGAAAATGACAGCCTATCTAGCCTATCCCTTACATCTTGTCTAACAAAATGACAGCCTATCTAGCCTATCCCTCACATCTTGTCTAACAGAATAACAGCCTATCTAGCCTATCCCTCACATCTTGTCAAACAGAATGACAGCCTATCTAGTCTATCCCTCACCTCCTGACTAAGAAAATGACAGCCTATCCCTCACCTCTTGACTAAGAAAATGACAGCCTATCTAGCCAATCCCTCACATCTTGTCTAACAGAATGACAGCCTATCCCTCATATCTTCTCTAACAGAATGACAGCCTATCTAGCCTATCCCTCATATATTGTCTAACAGAATGACAGCCTATCTAGCCTATCCCTCACCTCGTGGCTAACAGATTGACAGCTTATCCCTCACAAGGCTAAGAGAATGACAGCCTATCTAGCCTATCCCTCACATCGTGGCCAAGAGAATGAAAGCCTATCCCTTACAAGGCTAAGAGAATGACAGCCTATCTAGCCTTTTTTGGCCTAGCCCTCACATCTTGTCTAAGAGAATGA
Source organism: Deroplatys truncata (assembly GCA_030765065.1). NCBI lineage: Eukaryota > Metazoa > Arthropoda > Insecta > Mantodea > Mantidae > Deroplatys > Deroplatys truncata. The sequence continues at coordinate 47,263,280 of CM060985.1, forward strand.
CAGCCTATCTAGCCGTTTTTAGCCTAACCCTCACATCTTGTCTAAGATAATGACAGCCTATCTGGCCTAACCCTCACATCTTGTCTATGAGAATGCAGAGTATCTAGCCTTTCTCTCCCATGTTGTCTAACAGAATGACAGCCTATCTTACCTATCCCTCACATCTTGGCTAAGAGAATAACAGGCTATCTATTCTAACCCTCATATCTTGACTAAGAAAATGACAGCCTATCTAGCCTAACCCTCACATCTTGTCTATGAGAATGCAGAGAATCTAGCCTTTCTCTCCCATGTTGTCTAACAGAATGACAGCCTATCTTAGCTATCCCTCACATCTTGGCTAAGAGAATAACAGGCTATCTAGTCTAACCCTCACATCTTTACTAAGAAAATGACAGCCTATCTAGCCTAACCCTCACATTTTGGCTAACAGAATGAGAGTCTATCTATTTTATTTTGGCTAAGAAAATAACAGCCTATCTAGCCTATCCCTCACATCTTGACTAAGAAAATGGCAGCCTATATAGCCTAACCCTCACATCTTGTCTAACAGAATGACAGCCTATCTAGCCTATCCCTCGCATCTTGACTAAGAAAATGACAGCCTATCTAGCCTATCCCTCATATCTTGACTAAGAAAATGACAGCCAATCAAGCCTATGCCTCACATCTTGTCTAACAGAATGACAGCCTATCTAGCCTATCCCTGACACCTTGGCTAAGTAAATGACAGCCTATCTAGCCTAACCCTCACGTCTTGACTATGAAAATGACAGCCTATCTAGCCTATCTCTCACATATTGGCTAAGAAAATAACAGCCTATCCCTCGCATCTTGACTAAGAAAATGACAGCCTATCTAGCCTATCCCTTACATCTTGTCTAACAAAATGACAGCCTATCTAGCCTATCCCTCACATCTTGTCTAACAGAACAACAGCCTATCTAGCCTATCCCTCACCTCCTGACTAAGAAAATGACAGCCTATCCCTCAACTCTTGACTAAGAAAATGACAGCCTATCTAGCCTAACCCTCACATCTTGTCTAACAGAATGACAGCCTATCTAGCCTAATCCTCACATCTTTACTAAGAAAATGACAGCCTATCTAGCCTATCCCTCACATCTTGACTAAGAAAATGACAGCCTATCAAGCCTATGCCTCACATCTTGTCTAACAGAATGACAGCCTATCTAGCCTATCCCTGATATTTTGGCTAAGAAAATGACAGCCTATCTAGCCTAACCCTCACATCTTGACTATGAAAATGATAGCCTATCTAGCCTATCCCTCACATCGTGGCTAACAGAATGACAGCCTATCCCACACAAGGCTAAGAGAATGACAGCCTCACTAGCCTATCCCTCACATCTTGTCTAACAGATTGACAGCCTATCTAGCCTATCCCTCATATCTTTTCTAACAGAATGACAGCCTATCTAGCCTATCCCTCACCTCGTGGCTAACAGATTGACAGCCTATCCCTCACAAGGCTAAGAGAATGACAGCCTATCTAGCCTATCCCTCACATCGTGGCTAACAGAATGACAGCCTATCCCTCACAAGGCTAAGAGAATGACAGCCTGTCTAGCATATCCCTCACATCTTGTCTAACAGAATTACAGCCTATCTAGCCTATCCTCACATCGTGGCTAACAGAATTGCAACCTGTCCCTCACAAGGCTAAGAGAATGACAGCCTATCTAGCCAATCCCTCACATCGTGTCTAACAGAATGACAGCCTATCCCTCATATCTTCTCTAACAGAATGACAGCCTATCTAGCCTATCCCTAATATATTGTCTAACAGAATGACAGCCTATCTAGCCTATCCCTCACCTCGTGGCTAACAGATTGACAGCTTATCCCTCACAAGGCTAAGAGAATGACAGCCTATCTAGCCTATCCCTCACATCGTGGCCAAGAGAATGACAGCCTATCCCTTACAAGGCTAAGAGAATGACAGCCTATCTAGCCTTTTTTGGCCTAGCCCTCACATCTTGTCTAAGAGAATGACAGCCTATCTAGCCGTTTTTAGCCTAACCCTCACATCTTGTTTAAGATAATGACAGCCTATCTGGCCTAACCCTCACATCTTGTCTATGAGAATGCAGAGTATCTAGCCTTTCTCTCCCATGTTGTCTAACAGAATGACAGCCTATCTAGCCTATCCCTCATTTTCTTAGTCAAGATATGACAGCCAATCAAGCCTATGCCTCACATCTTGTCTAACAGAATGACAGCCTATCTAGCCTATCCCTGACACCTTGGCTAAGAAAATGACAGCCTATCTAGCCTAACCCTCACGTCTTGACTATGAAAATGACAGCCTATCTAGCCTATCCCTCGCATCTTGACTAAGACAATGACAGCCTATCTAGCCTATCCCTCACATCTTGTCTAACAGAACAACAGCCTATCTAGCCTATCCCTCACCTCCTGACTAAGAAAATGACAGCCTATCCCTCAACTCTCGACTAAGAAAATGACAGCCTATCTAGCCTAACCCTCACATCTTGTCTAACAGAATGACAGCCTATCTAGCCTAGTCCTCACATCTTGACTAAGAAAATGACAGCCTATCTAGCCTATCCCTCACATCTTGACTATGAAAATGATAGCCTATCTAGCCTATCCCTCACATCGTGGCTAACAGAATGACAGCCTATCCCACACAAGGCTAAGAGAATGACAGCCTCACTAGCCTATCCCTCACATCTTGTCTAACAGAATGACAGCCTATCTAGCCTATCCCTCATATCTTTTATAACAGAATGACAGCCTATCTAGCCTATCCCCCACCTCGTGGCTAACAGATTGACAGCCTATCTAGCCTATCCCTCACATCGTGGCTAACAGAATGACAGCCTATCCCTCACAAGGCTAAGAGAATGACAACTTGTCTAACAGAATTACAGCCTATCTAGCCTATCCTCACATCGTGGCTAACAGAATGACAGCCTATTTCTCACAAGGCTAATAGAATGACAGCCTATCTCTCACATCTTGTCTAACAGAATGACGGCCTATCTAGCCTATCCTCACATCGTGGTTAACAGAATGACAGCCTATCCCTCACAAGGCTAAGAGAATGGCAGCCTATCCATCACATCGTGGCTAACAGAATGACAGCCTATCTCTCACAAGGCTAAGAGAATGACAGCCTATCTAGCCTATCCCTCACATCTTGTCTAACACAATGACAGCCTAGCCCTCACAAGGCTAAGAGAATGACAGCCTATCTAGCCTATCCCTCACATCTTGTCTAACAGAATGACAGCCTATCTAGCCTAGCCTAGCCTATCCTCACATCGTGGCTAACAGAATGACAGCCTATCTAGCCTATCCCTCAAATCTTGGCTAAGAAAGTGACAGCCTATCCGGCCTAAACCTCACATCTTGTCTAAAAGACTGACAGCCTATCTAGCCTAACCTTCACATCTTGTCTAAGAGAATGACAGCCTCTTATATCCTAACCCTCACATCTAGCCTAACATTCACATCTTGTCTAAGAAAATTGCAGCCTATCTAGCCTAAACCTCACATCTTGTCTAACAGAATGGCAATTATCTAGCCCTTTTATTTTAGCCTAACCCTCACATCTTGTCTAAAACAATGGCAGCTTATCTAGTCTTTTTTAGCCTAACCCTCACATCTTGTCTAAGAGAATGTGAGACTATTTTGCCCTTTGTTTTAGCCTGGTCCTCACATCTTGTCTAAGAGAATGGCATACCATCCAGCCTTTCTTTAAACCTAACCCTCACATCTTTTCTAAGAGCATGGCACACTATCTAGCAGAATGACAGCCTATTTAGCCTAATTCTCACATTTTGTCTAACAGAATGACAGCCTATCTAGCCTAATCTTCCCATCTTGGCTAAGAGAATGACAGCCTATCTAGTCTAAACCTCATATCTTGTCTAAGAGAATGACAGCCTATTCTAGCCTAACCGTCACATCTTGTCTAAGAGAATAACATCCTATTCTAGCCGAACCCTCACATCTTGTCTAAGAGAATGAGAGACTATCTAGCCTTTTTTTTAGCCTAACCCTCACATCTTGCCTAAGAGCATGGCAGACTATCTAGCATTTCTTTTTACCTAACCTTCACATATTTTCTAAGAGAATGACAGTCTATTTAGCCTAATCCTCACATCTTGTCTAACAGAATGACGGCCTTTCTAGCCTAACTGTCACATCTTTACTAACAGAATAACAGCTTATCTAGCGAGTGTGTTGTCATTTCTTAGCCTTCCCACACAGAGGAAAAACATTTGCAGAAATCTGCATGTGCTTAAGTGTTTGTTCTGGACTCTTAGTCTTTCTGAGCCTTTTTTTTTATTTAAATATTTTTTCCGTATCACAGGCTACCATTTGTTGACTTTATTTTGTGCTTAGAAAGTACATCTTGAAAATATAATTCACTTACCTGTTGTGGGACTCGAACCTGGGACCTTCATATTTTTAGATGTTTGCTCCATCTGCTGAGCTAGAGAGGCAGAGTGATTATAAAGGGCTTTAACCAACCCCTCCCCGCATTATTCAGTAGATTTTTACTTCCTGTTGACATCTCAGGCAAGCGTTTTTTATTTTTTCACTTTAAGAATGTTTCCTTCCGTGCTGTTAAGCTATACCAAATTATCCTCGCCCTCTATTGATATTCGGTTATCGAAGTTTAGCCTGTAATCAGATACAACTGTATGACTTGTGAAATAAGGTCTGATCTTCCCATCTTATTATTACAAAGTTATGCAAAATATACACTTTTGGCAATATCTGAATTTTTTTTAGTTAAGTAGGTAATGTTTTCTAAAGGTAATGTTTTGTGAAGGAAACATTTTTCCTTCTCTCTTGAGCCAATTACCTCATTTGTAATAACGGGCACGTCATTTAAAAAAATGCGAGACACAAACCATTATCGTCCTTTATGGGTTAAACTATTATTAGTCTGTTCTGGCTCCATTTAAGTTAAGTAAGTGGTCGATCCATCTCTTATTAGGCGGCCATGAATTCTTTAACCTTTCGGTTTATATTTTAAACTATTCAGAAGCATACGTTCTTTTTCCATTCTAATGTATTTCCATACAAATTTGTTCGATATTCTTCAATCTTGTTCATTATACAAAAACAGTTTATTTAATTTTAAATTTGACTTTTCGTTTTATTCTAGAAAATATATAAATATGTTTATATTTTATAAATTTGAGAGGTTCTTTCATATGTAAACTACAACATAGCCAAATATTGTTTTGGTTGTGTTTTATAAATATCAGTTGTAATTAAAGATAATTAAATACTGGGACTTCGGATAAAACCTCACCGTTGGCACGGTGTTGTGCGTCAGAGGCAATGCCGGCTGGCTTACCCACACTCCGCACTCACGACAGGCTTTCTGTCCTTCAGTTACCACGTAGTCATTAGCGTCAATAGTCCGCTTTCATTTACAAAGAGGGAAGGTAGTTATATCTAGAACAACGTATATTTGTTTGCAAGTGTTATTTTAAATTACGAGTCGGTTCGTTGCGTTCGTGAAGAACTCATCCTGAAGTCTCCTTCACAATTACCTCCTTCCAGGACTTCAGTTCACAATCTTGTGAATAAGTTTGAGACTACTGATTCAGTGCAAAAGAGAAACACATGCGAATACGCACGATGTTAACAGAAGAAGCGTTAGTCGAAATTGGCGAAACTCTTGAATTACTATCGAAGTTAAGCACAAGTTGGGGTTTCAATGACGTACTCATTTGTTATCAGGTAGGAGTTAATTTTGCTATATCTTATTTATCCACCGGTTTAAGAAGCAAAGAAAGATTGCTGGTACAGCCGGCTGTGGCATGTCGTACTACCCAGTGCGAGCGGTCAGGTTTTATACCGAAGACCCTGTATATAGTTTGAAGTTCAACCCAGGATTATTAAAATTTAACTATTATACCTTCCGTCAGTGCTCTAATTCTCATTTGAAGGGTCACTTGGTAAACATGAGATGGAAGATCACTGATTGGCTGAGGGAGACAGTGCCTAGTGTGTATCCTAATTGTCGAATATATGTACTATGTGTATGTTTTACATATCACTGACGGCCTTTGGATGGTTTAGAAGCGTTTTTTTGAGTTCACTGGTGACCATTGAGATCAGTGAACATAGTAAAGGGATAGGTCAAGGTGTATATAATTGAGCTGCAACATAAACATACTGAAAGAAACAAAGAGAGAGAAAGAAATAAAGGCAAGAACTGGGATATGTGCAGTTATGGAAAGTACTAAAATTACAAATATTTTCCTACAGTTAAAAACTCTACAAATGTACATATAAATACAATTTGCTATATGTAAACAATTGCTTTACATTTTCATGAACCTTTTATGTCTCTCAACATCTTATATCGTATTGGCAATGCATAGAATTATTAGTCAATTTACCTATATTTAATATATGCAATTCAGACATATTTATGTTATACTCACATGACTTTCTATAGCTAATATTGTTTATTTAATAGAGTTTCTAAAAACTATTCTTGGGAAACCATATTTTTCTAATCCTACTTTGCAGTAATACTTCCAATTCACATTCAAATGGATAGCCATATTTAAAATCCGGATAGCTATACACCTTCCATTGGCATCGCGAGGAACAACCGAATAGCAACAACATTTTAAAAGCTTACAAATTTAAAAATGCAAACCAATAGTAAGGGATATTTCGGAAGTGGCTGATACCGCAAAACATTTTTTGATGTACTGCATTGTGTGTTTTAAAGAGAATAGTTTTTGTAGTACGTTTCTGGCGCTCACTCTCTCTCTCTCTCTCATGGTTTGCCAATCATAACAAAATTATATAATATTATTTCAGAATGAAAAGGGCTTTACAGGATATCAAGATAAACATTTTATTTGCAATGTGTATATCTTAAACATATGGCATTTCTATCAAAATCCTTTGAGTCATTTTTGAGAAAATACAAAAATGTTTTCATGTAATGGGTAGATTGGGGTGGAGGGATTTTTGCGATAATCCTCGTGTCTCATCTTTGGAAGATTCTGAACTTAAAATACCAAGTTTTACTATTTAAGGGATTTTCGTTTTTTAGTGATGCTGTTCAAAGCCGCGCGCGCGCAAACCTTGGTCCCAAAGGACCCTTTCTTATTCCGGGAGTCTCAAAAAGTGTAGGTACTTCCTACGAAATCTCGACATCGAATGAAATGCAATACTTCGTCTGCTTACCGTAGGTAAGTAGTGAAGAAAATAAAACTATGTACATATTTAAGTTAATAGCTTTCAGTAATCCTAGAGCATCCATAATAGAAATTATCTGTTAGTTAAAAACAGAAGAACAATGTTTACAGAGATACTGGAGTGCAATCAGGATTAAATTACTTGTTACAAAAGCATTCTTTAGCAGTATTTTTAAAGCATTGAAATTACCTGTTTAAAGTAAGTAGAGGAAAAATTTCATTGCATCCAAAATTTCGATACCGAGATTTCACCGGAAATACACTTTTTTGAGAGTCCTTGAATAACGTGTCTCTCTCTATGAGCAGCGTAACTCAAAAACGAAAAATCAGTTAAAGACCAAGTGGTTATTTAAGTCCAGAATCGATAAGGATGGGACAAGAACATTTTCAAGAAAATTCCCCCATTCCAAGTACCCTTTACATGGAAAATTGTCTTTATTTTTTAATTTCTCAAAAATTGCTATAACTTTATACAAAATACTATACTTTTGATATTTACATGACAAAATGTACATATTGAATTTTCATGGATTGTCCTGTGAAGTCCTTTTCATTCTAAATGACCTTTGTATAAGCGGTACACCACAAGAGATAGACAAAAGTCTTTTAAAGCAAACGATTTATGTAAAACATTGTTGTGGATTTGACAATTTCCGAGGTATGCTTTCTTACTGGTGAATTTTCAAATACTTGTGTTTTTTCCAAGTTACAAATCACTATTCTTCTCCCCCTCTCGTGATTATACAAAGAGCATGCAATTCCAAAACAATCACTTAGCCTACAGGCTTTTTAAATATGTGACTATTGCTTTAGCCTAATGTATTCTTTTACACTTATAACGATGTGTAATGTAATTTTATCTCGATTCACGAGGAGTTATTTATAAGCTTTTGTAAAAGTAGTTTGTAGACGAGAGAGTAAAGAAAGCCGTGTGAATGTGAATCAGATTTTAACTTAATATTAATAGGAAGCGCATGAAATATAATGGTTTCAAACCTCTTTCTAAAAGAAACAGAGATTTACATTGGTGCGATGGGCACTTCATTATTTGTTTTGATCGTAACTTAATTGCACACACACACACACACACACACACACACACAATTTTACGATGCAGAATATCCACATGCAAGGTAGAGTTAATATCGTCTATACAGATATTAGCACGAACGTCTGTTGTGGGTATCAGAAACGATTCCAATAGGCAATTTTTCCACTATCCAGGAAAAGCCAAATGTGACGTCACAGATGCTCTGCCGGTGAGGAAGATGGAAGCGCCGTTCCAATAGGTGGCCGATTGAATCATAACAATTGTGTAGCCATCTGTATGATGTAGTACAGGTAAGGGAAGAACTTGCAGCAGAATGTGAGCCCTGAAAAGAAGTAAAAGTTATAAATATCCAAAAATGTAATATACAGCTAATACATAAAGCACTTTGTCATTGAAATGTATTCCAAAAATGTGAAAGCCTCATTCAGGGGAATGAGCGGAATATTATCAATATTTAGATACTCTGACGCAGCTAAGCCCCTGAGCTATCAATTGGATGGCGCCGGTTTTAAAGAGATACGGAGGGATAAGGGGTAGCACTTTCGCCCAGCTTAAACACTAGAAGACAAGGGATACCGTATATGCCCGGATTTTTAGGTTTTAACCTATATTTGTCCTTGCTATTTAATTAACGCATTTCAAGATATGTATTCGTTTCACACTTCCTGGAGCACAATATGCGAATTTCATTACACCTAAAAAAAACCTAAATAGCTGTTTTTCCTTTTTCGAAGTGAAGAATGCTATTTTCAAATTTAAACTCGTAAAATTATTTCCAACACTTATAGCCAGTAGATAGTTTAGTTACTACAGTTACGCAGCACATGTGGCGTGGATGCAGCTGATAGGAGGTCAGGAGCAGCCTAACCTGCGTAACGGATCGCCTCCAATCGTTCACCGAGAGTACTTTTCTAATGTAATTGTTGTATAGTGAAACAATGCCTAAATCACAGTTATTGAAAAAGTGAATTGCCGCAGATCCACACTTCACTTTTGCTAGTGAAGACGGTGCAGCCTGCATGTTGAAGGCCGAGGAGGGGGGATTCTACAGTTCTTCCACCCAACCACGCTAGATGTTACATGCTTGACCCACCGCCTTGCGGAGGAGATTACTTCGATGACGTGAACAGCCTGACATCTTCGGTCAAGAAGGTTTTCTTAAAAGCCCCAACACATATACAATTGTTCAAAGAGAAAGTACCAGCAACCCCTCTTCCACCTGAGCCGATATTTACCCGCTGGGGAACTTGGCTGTCTGCTGCAATTTACTATGCCGAGCACTTAAAAGACGTTAAAACTGTCGTCAATGAATTGGATGAAACAGAAGTTTCTTGCACTGCGAAGGCTAAGAAATCACTCGAGTGTCCCAATCTTGCCGCTTCCCTTGTGTATATTACATTTTTGTTTTATACCAGAAGCTATTCTCCGATTGGAAAGTACAACTTTGCCACTGAAAGATGCTCTAGATATCATCGGCAATGTTTTCAGTAAAGAAATACCTGGACCAGTGGGAATTACATCTTCGAAGTTTCAGAAGATTCAACGAAATCCTGATTTTGAAGACATGAAAATCATAAATTCAGTATTGCAGGGAGAAAAGTACACAGGAAAACTACCCCTAGAACTTTCTCCACTGGCATCTATGTTCTACACTCCAATGACGTCATGTTCCGTTAAAATTTCTTCATACAAGAATGCGTTTCGTGATAATAGGAAATGGTTTATGCCAGAAAATTTGGGAATGTATGTATCTACTGCCATGCCAAAAAATAAATCTCACAAATAAGTACCAAAAAAACAAAATTATTGATGTCTGTATTGATTCATAAAGCAAAATATAAAAAGAACTATTTTAAGCATATAAGAAACCTGAAATTAAGATTTATTTCAACTAAAAATCCGGGCCCTGGTTATAACTTATAAACAGTATTGTAGAAATAAAGTAAATGTTCGCGAGACATGCGTAATTCTTGTATAGAATATACTGCGCGGGGTCAATGTCAGCCCTTACCTTCCTAATCTCCATGTAGCGACTCCGATGTCGCAGACCTAGTTATCACACGAGCAAGTAACGCGGGAGATTTACAACAGAAACCCCCAAAAGGTAAAAAACAGTGCGCGGAGCACGCATACGCGCGATCCGCGCCCCAAATATAGCGATGCTGTGTACTTACAATTTCAGCATCATGTAGGTAGCGATTCGTGAATTGTTTTCTGTATATGGATGGAAGGACGGACAGTCGGTAAAATACATGTTAGTAAGTGATTGATACATAGTAGAGACCACACCTAAAATATATGAGGCTATCAATATTTTCCTCGTTTAGACACATAATAAATGACTCCCACCACAATGTTGGAAACTGGTGCAGCAGAGCCTTATATAGAATTGGTCGATTTTATTGACCCTGAACAGTAGTGGAGAAACATCCCTAACCAATAGTTTTACCTATAATAAATAAAGGAACTATTGCTTCCGATTCTGAGATTTCACCGGAAATACACGTTTTGAGGCTCCCTGAATAAAAAAATAAAGTTTTTAAAATGTTCATGTGTGCGAGTCTGTGAACAGAATAACTCGCAAACGAAAAGTCGGTTAAATAACAAAATTAGTATTTAAATTCAGCTTCTTTTAAGAATGCGAAAGATTTTCAAGAAAATTCCACCACACCTAACTATCCTTTACATAGAAAAATTTCCATTATTTTTTATTTTCCAAAATGGTACTAAGGATTCTAGTTAAAATACTATACGTTTAAAACATTTGCATTATATATATATATATATATATATATATATATATATATATATATAAAATGTATAACTTGAATTTCCTGCGAATATCTCCTGAAGTTCTGTTTATCTGAATTACTTGTACAGTTGATAAATCGTAAGAGATAGACAAAATCTTACTATACAAAATACAACAAACGTAAAGGTTTCTGAAAAGGAATTAGAACAAGGGTGAAGGATATTGAAAAGCAAGAAATTATAAATATCTTCAAGGAAAAAACGTCATTAATAGATTATAAATATTTTAAAACGGAATGGAGAAAAGAAAGATACATCAAAGTATGCCACAAAGAGACTAGAATGGGGTATACATGGGCAAGGAGAGACGTACTAAATTAATGCATTACATGACAATTGGCATATTCTGGAATGCAAGGACACGGATAAAGGAAGACAGAATTTAATACTAGGGAAATAGAAAAAATTACCAATAGAGCTAAAAATTAGGAAGATTTTTAATACAAGGTCAAATGAATATAGGAGAAAGCAGGGAAAATATTTAGGAAAAATTAGGTTAACGTGGTTAAAATAGACGTGAAGATACAGAAAAAGTGTTAACAAGGCAATAAAGTTAAGTAGTGGAAAATTATAGTTCCTCATTAACAGAATGTTAAATATTAGGGGAATAGAATAATAAACAACTCCACTGTATTGTAAACATTATATGAATTGCATGTAACTACAAAGTAGACAATAAATGATTCATTCATACTATACAAAATATGCATATCTCGTTAAAGGACAAAATTTACCGAATAAACTTTTTTGCATCGTTAACGATTTCCAAGATATTCCTTTTTATTGGTTGAGTTTTCAAGTGATAAATCGCTGTTCGTTTCGTCTCGTGTTCATGTAAAGAGAACAGAACTTAAGCCATCAGAGAGCGACTCACAGTATCGCTTTATCCTGTCTGGAGCGCTCTAGGTCAAGTCTAACTTTTAGGGATCTCTGCGCGCCTCTGTTGCCGGTCCTGCAGCCCATACGCCATCCGCGGTTCCATCTCATCCGTTCCCCTCGGGGTATATGCAAAAAAGATCTCTGTGTGGGTCGAGGTGTTATGTGTCCCCTCCGTAGCGTAATCCTAATCGCTTTAGCCTATTGTATTCTTCTTATATATACAGCGAAATATGTAATGCAAGTTCATCTTGGTTAATAAGAAGTGAATGTCATGTCATGTCATGTCATGTCATGTGAATGTAATGTTTTTTCCTATATGGCACAAACACAATGACACCGTTACTAGATGTCAACCACAAATATTCTGCCTTGAACATGTGTCATTTTCCCATACGAGCAAGGTATTCTATTGTGTTATATTTAGGAAACGTGCGTTTCGCTTTACAGAGGATCACTCTTTCAACGACAGAAAAATATTTTCAGAAGAGCGAGCAAAGCAAAATCTAATTTTAGCGCTTCTCTTGTACAGGTATCCCTGCTGGCTCTGTCAGCCAGCAACAAAGGGGGAGAGGGAGAAAAAACTGGCTCTTTTTGTCGAAGTATATCTCATTTGAAAGTAAAAAATACATTCGAGCCGCGGTTTAAATTATTAACATACTGTTTTCAATAGCATGTGTACTTTCATTGCAGCTTATGTTTCATACAGATCATTTTAGAAATGGTTAAGAACACAAAAACAGCTCTCAGATGTCCTCCGTGGTGTAGTGATTACCATGCTAGCCTCTAGTTCCCGAGGTCGCGGGTTGAAGAAGGAATTTTCAACTGTTGTTACGTAATAAAAATACGTAAACTACTTAATCTGCCCTGCAATTAGGAAGCCAAACTTGAAATAGTTGTTTTCTTTTACTGTTGTTGTTGTTAGCCACACACTTGGAAGCCAACTTGATGAAGTGTGTTATTACGTAATATTACTTATGTTTACATAAGCTTGAAGAATTGTTTCATGTAACAATAGTTTCTTTATTACGTTTGTAACATGCTTTGGGCGTCGGTTTGAATTTTATGCTTACGTAATATTACTGTTTGAATTTGCCTCGGCTGCGTCAGTCTTACTTTAGAATCATATGTCTTGAGTAGGGCGCGATATGACAATTATTGTAGACATCACAGAATTAAACGTTTAAATTAACTTGTTTCATTTAAAATTCTTGTACATATTTATAAACTACTACACTTTTTAAAGAACTGTGAGAAACTTTTATACATTCACTTAACGCTTATATTTGTTTTTACTAATCACCCGTAGAGAACACATTTTTTCATCTATACTCTATCAAGTCTCACCAGCAACTGAATAACTCTCAACGGTCAAAACCCATAAGCTTCGGTATTGCAAGTCTCTGATTGGCTAATTCTAGTCCAATAGAATATCTGCGTTTAACTTAAAACGTTTCTTTGCTGTTGATTGGCTAATTTAGAAACTGTTACAGAATTTACGTCATCGTCGCTATAATCATGACCAGTACACTTCAAACTCTAAACACATTATTGCCACAATTGCCTCATTATTACTCATAGTTAGCAAACCTAAAACTTATTATTCTCACAGTTCTTGCATTATTAGAGTATGTAATGTATTCACATAACATTATTAAAACATGTTTACAATAAAAATAAACATTTGCAATGACTGTTACATACAATTTAAATAATTATTACATACATATTGTTTCAAGGCGGGCTGTTATTGAATTTACTTTTATATAGAATACAATTTAAATTATTCAGGTATTAAAATACTGCCTCAGGGTTCAACCGAGCGGAGAGCGATGGAATTTTTTGGGCGTTAAAGTACTTGGCATGTCAAATTTACGGTACGTAAAAGAACCTCAAGCCTGATAAAGAGGCCTCTGAGCAAAATTACCGGTCTTTCACGCCCAATATAGAATGGAATGCTAACAACCACAGCACATAAAGAGCGTCCATAAATGAAATAAAAAAAGCTCTCAGGTTTTAATATCAATAGATGATATAAATCAATTTACAAGATCCTCTTCGAGTACATTACAAGTTTTCAAGGATCCCTAAGTACACTATATTATTACAGAACTCTCAAAGTACGACAAATTTTCAGCACCCTTCATTGTTTGGATATTTACTGAGCATGTAAAACGATTACTTTTATTCGCTATAATGAAATAGAATTATAGTTATTCCAACAGAGTTGGCATAATGTGTTAACTGAAAAAATAGCAAAAGTTGCTAAATGTTTGTCTCATTACTTAACTGTCTAACCTATCGTAGTTCTGCATCTAGTCTCTCAATTTTGGAAATGCTGAGAACATAAAACCATAAAATGAGGGAACACTAACACTAAAGGGAGCTTTTATCTACATTGGGAGACATTGCTTGACAGGACTAGTTGCGTTTGATCCTACAAGAGTTTTCGCGAAGATGTATGATGCAAAGAGCAAAGAATATATTGGTCGCTCGTCAGACACACATACACACATCACTGACCTTTCTGTAAAAATTCCTTGTTTTTATTTATTCATAGAACCTCAAAGCACATATTTCTGGTGAAATTTCGATATCGATTTTTTGGGTGGAATGTACTAGTACATGGTAGAGAAAGTAAACATGTAAAATGCTAATATTTTCCCCCATTTTGGGAATTTGACAGAATTAATCAGTTAATTCAATATGTGAAGGTAAGTCAAACATTTTTCTACTTTATTACTCGAAAACCAAAAATCAGACAAACTCGCCGACAAATTTCAGGTGTCAGGTAATTTCTCTTTTATTCTAAGTACCTCTTTTGCGAACTTCAATAAGTAATCATGATTAACTTTATGGCTGGTGATGTAATTCTAAATGAAACTGCTATGAAGCAAAATTTAACATCTGAATATTGTTCCTTCGGTTTATTTCATCATGTGTTATGAGAAGACGTTAATTTGGTTCCAATATTTAAGCAAGCCCTTAAACGCAAACTTTTAGACCTTTTACACGCTGACTTGAATTCTTGTAAGATAATGCAAGGTTGCATATCATTGATATAATCACAAGTGCACATTTGACATTGCTAATGTGCTCCTTATCCATCATCAGGGTCGCTGTTGAACACCAAAGCATTTTATCTGTTGTGAAATTGAATAAAGGGGCATAAGATTTACCAGTGGCGAACTTTTAAAGTAGCTGAGTAGTTTCTATCATCAAAATACAACTTTATCGTACATTATGACAAACAATGTTAGTTAAGTTTATTTTATTTTATTTTTCTATATAATTAACAAAACAAGAGTAATGTTTAACTTAATGTACCTTTATTTGTTCACCTTTAAAAGATTAGGCAAACTTACTTTTTGACTTAGCCTCGTATTTATTGAACAAAACAACTTTAAACAAAGTTATATTCTGCCATAAAATTAAGCTAAATGTGTTTAATACAATTAATAAAATTTAAATTATGGTTCTGAGGGAATTGAATAAATGTTCTGTAAACGCTAGAATAATTACTTTTTACAAAATCCAGATGTAGAACATTATACATTTTCCTCTAAAAAAAAGCTGATCATAAGGCAGAGTTTTCAGTATCTTATTTTCTGTGCGACTGTGAAGCTCTGACATTTCTTAGAGTTAAATACTTTAATTAGGAAATGAAGCAATTGCAAGGATATCAAGAAGTTCCTTCTAAGAGACTTGCAGACTTTGCGAAAGATCTTAGCACATTAAATGAAGGAAAGCACAAAAGATTATAACTGTTCGCGGCGCATAGGAAATTTACTTTCCTCCCTTTCTTAAAATAAAAAATCTGATGTGTTACACTCACATGACTTTCTCTACTCTTGTAAAAACTATTTTTACAAACTCTTATTCTCCATCTATTTCATATTAATCGAGATAAACATTTGCAGAAACGATCTTTTGACATGCAAAGAGAATTACATTTTACACATAGCGACCAGTTCTAAAAATATTTGACTATCGCTTAAGGCGTACTATGTTCCCCTTGTTTGGTATTTGCAGGGCAATATAGAAATACAGTAGCCTTTAAGCATCGACATATATCTTAATAGCTGGTTGCTAGGTGCAGCACCACTCTCTTTGCCACAGATTAATACTCTTTGCATATCCAAGACAAAAAAATGAATAACGAATTCCCATTTGAGAAAAAGTATAAGTATTGGAAAATTTAAGGAAATAACAAGCAATATCTCGAAAATGGTTCACTCAACAACAAAAAATGTATATGACATAAATTGTGTATTTTAACGCGATCTACATTTTTTGTGGAGTAAAATTTTGTCTATCTCTTATGGTTTACCAGTTATGCAAAAGTCGTTCACAATAAAGAATACTTTTGGAGACATTCCCAGAAAATTCGAGATATACATTTCATTTGTCATGAAAATATCTTAAACAGTTGATGAAATTATCTTGATATTTTAATCAAAATCGTTACAGCCATTTTTTGAGAAAATTAAAATTTTCGAAAAATGTTCCATGTAAAGGGTAATCTAGGGTGGGGGGATTTTCTTGAAAACCTTTGTGTCGCATCCTTGGAAGATACTGAACCTAAATACCAAGTTTGGTGTTTATCCGACTGTTCGTTTCTGAGTTATGCTGTTCACAGACACACACAGGCACACACACGGACATGTTTCCAAAAATGCTTTTTTTGGATTCAGGGGGTCTCAAAACATGTATTTCCGGTGAAATCTCGGTATCGAATTTTTAGGTGGAATACAATACTTCCCCTACTTACTATACGTAGCAGAGAAAGTAAAAACACGTTGATTTAGATGTGGTTTATTCCTGTATGCGTAGAATAAAGAATATCTCGAAAATTGAGGCCAACATTTTATGCGTAGTTAAAGTTTTATTTACCTTTTACAGTTTATCTTCCCCTTCAACGGATTACCCTCTTTTTTGTAGGATTTATAACCCAAGGACTTACAAGCTAACGCTTTGGGTCAGTAGCCTGTCGAGGAGAAAGTGAACTCTGGATCATAGAATATCCAGGATAGGTGACCAGTCCAGTGCCTGGTATGGCGGTGAAGAAGGAAATGAAATGTAGTGATAACAGAAATGATCCACGGATGAAATTATCTAACCCAGCATTCGCTAGCGACCGAGGAAAACCACGAAAAAAGAAATCTCTATTAGGCTATTCGACCACAGGGTTTGAACTCGAGACCTCTGGAATGTGAGTCACACATTTTACAGCGGTGCCACCTCACTCGGTGTTACGGTTTACCAATTACACAAAATGTATTCAGGAGAGAACAGAAATTCAAGGGTTTTTATGCGCTTTTATACAAATACCGTAAACTTGTGTTCTTTTAATCAAAATCGTTAGAACTATTCTTGAGAAAGTAAAAAATAATTAAAATTCCTCAATATAATGGACAGTAATAAAAGTTATTTCTTAATTGCAATATTAAATACATAACTTGCTATTGTATACAATCTATTACAAAACATAATCTAAACTGAGCTAATCTTTTTTATCTTCTTAAGTATCTCTTCTCTAAAGATGCTTAACTACACTTATTGGTCATAAAACACGCAACCAAGACTGCAATGAGAATAGGCATGGCAACACAAATTGAAGTTTTATTGCTGTATTGTTATTTGCCCCACGCTTTGGGAACCAATTTGAAGTAGGAGTTGTATTATAGTTCAACTGTTGGGGAGCCGAACTTGAAGTAGTTGCAACCGCACGTATGGTACCCGGTAGCCTTCGTCCCAAATTTAAAAATATTAACTTTGTAATTTGACTGTTTCTTTAAATATTATATATTTATGTTTGCCTCGGCTGCGTCGGGGTTGTGGTGCGACTGAAGAATGTAGGCTTACACAGATTATTATTTTTAATTCACTCCTTTTTATTAATTCTTGACACGATTTAAATAACACTGATATAGAGAGCTGTGAGATTTTATTAAATACTTGCACTTTTTAAACACGTTAACTATTTTCTCACACAAAATACGTTATTAAGTTTCTCGAGGGCACATCTCGCGTCCGGTTAGGAACACCGTTGCAGACAACCAACACGTCCAGTTATCGCTGTCTACAAGCAACTGACTTGACTTCTACCGCCTAAATTTGTAAATTTCTGTATTTCAAGTCTCTGATTGGCTAATCCTAGTCCAACAGAATACCTTCATTTAACTAAAGCTGTTTTCTGGTTGTTGATTGGCTATTTTTATAAACTGTCACTAAAATTCCATTACTGCTTCCAGAATGACTAGTAGCATTATTACACTTTCTTACTTATTATTGCCTCAAGGTTACCTCACTGTTAGCAACTTTTAACCTATTTTTCTCACAGCTCCTATATTATTAAATTACGTAATACATTCATATAACATTATTACATGTATACAATAATATAAACATATACAATGGCTGTAATACACACTTTATATATATATACATATTGTTACATACACATATTGCTTTAAGGTGGGCTGTTATTGTATTTATATATACTATATAATTTCACTGAAATCATTTAAGTGTTAAAAATACTGCCTCAAAATGGAGTAATTTAGAAGGGGAAATATAAATTATAAAAATTTAGATGTAAAAATCCAGAAAAATATAGAAATTGCAGGAACTCTTGAACAAATTTAGAGAGGAGGATAAGAATAATCACGGGGAAGGTAAATGATGAATCAATGTTACAAGGCTAGAAAGAAAACATAAGAATATACGGCAGCAAAACTTGTGATTTAAAGGAGAGCATGGAGTGCGGGGGGATTTAGCATAGGTGTCACTGAACTTAAATACCAAGTTTGCTGTTAACTGACTTGTGATTGTTAAGTTATGATGTTCATAGGTAGACACACGGACAGATACAAATACAGACATCGACCTTTTTTTTATATAAAAATGCATTATTTATTTCGGTGATACCAAAGCGAGTACTCCCATAGATATCTCGATATCACTTTCTTGGGTGGAATACAATACTTCATCTACTTGCCTACTAGGTTTGTTTTTACATTTTCTGTCATTACTAGAGCTAGGAATCAACAACTACCACCCTACCTACTACACGTAACATGGTACTGAACACACGGACCCACAGCTGCACAGTCGACAGTCAGTAGTTCGCTTGCTTACTGGTATGGTAGAAGTTCCTGTGAACTCTGTGTTTATGTTCTGTTTTATGTTCTCATCAAAATCGTGACCATTTTTTAGAAAATCGAAATTTTCGAAAAATTTTCCATATAAAGGATAGTGGGGTGGGGAAATTTCTTTAAAATCCTCGTGTCGCATCCTTGGAAGGTACTGAACTGTGTTTGGTACTTATCCGAATATTTTCTTTGAGCTATGCTGTTCACAGACAGATACACGCACACGCACACACACACACACACACACACACGGACAAGTTTCCAAAAATGCTTTATTTGGATTCAGCTGGCCTCTAAACATGTATTTGCAGCGAAAACTTGGTATCGAATTTGTTAGTGGAATGCAATACCTCCCCTACTTTACGTAATAGAGAAAGTAAAACTAGGGACGTAAAAGCAAATATAAATAACTATAAATAATTTAAATAATTCACATAAAGTATTATACAGGGTGATTTATAAAGCACTGACACATATCTTTCTTTAATTGTTCTGTCAAAATTCACTCAGTGCCCCAATTTTAGCACCAAATTAAGCAGAATGTTCTGAAGTTTTGATTACCTGTCACTAGATGCGCAGATGTTCATGTTTTATTCGTAACTAGTTTTATTATCGGCAACTGTTTTTGAGATTTTGTTCTAGTCAACGTGAAAATGGAGTACACATTAAATGAACGACTCTTCCTTATAAAGCAATGCTGCATTACG
This sequence comes from Deroplatys truncata, assembly GCA_030765065.1. Lineage (NCBI taxonomy): Eukaryota > Metazoa > Arthropoda > Insecta > Mantodea > Mantidae > Deroplatys > Deroplatys truncata. The sequence continues at coordinate 47,283,114 of CM060985.1, forward strand.
AATTCAATTACAACTACTCAAAGGGCACACCAGAGAGAATTTGGTTTTCGGAATCCTCCCCAAAGAAACACAATACTGGGACTGGTAAACAAATTTGAAACGACTGGATCTCTGGTGAGTGAAAAAGACAAAACTCGTTCATCTAGGCTTCCCACGGTTGTTGACGTAAGAGCACGACTGGATCAGTCGCCCAAAAAATCATTAAGACGTTTGTCGCAGGAGACAGGGTACAAGCTACTCAATGTGTCAGAGGGCTGTGAAAAGTGCAGGCAGTATAGGATTACGGTTGTCCATCAGTTACAGGAAGCAGATAAGGATAGGCGACTGAATTATTGTTGTTGGTTTCAGTCGTTCATTGTGAAAAATCCTGCCATGTTGTCCATCACATGATTCACAGATGAGGCATGGTTCAATTTATCCGGCTATGTGAACTCAAATAACTCACGCTATTGGACCAGCAAAAATCCACGTTATTCATGAAGCACCTATGAACCCGATTAAAAGCGGAGTTTGGTGCGCAATATTTGCACAGAGAATAGTGGAACCAATTGTTTTTTTAACTATGTGAACACTGCAGAGTACTGACGGGTTTTCATGGAGTTTGCTGAGCAACTAGACGATGTAGAGCTAAGTCAAGGATATTTTCAGCAAGACGGCGCTGCCTGCCATACATCAAATGAATCCATGGCACTAATTGCAAGTTTCTTTGACGACCGGATAACTTCCAAGAACCTGTGGCCACCGAGATCTCCGGATTTGATATCGCCGGAGTACTTTCTATGACAAGGTTTATGCTACATATCCCCAGACATTGGACGATCTGAAGCACAACATTACACAGGAGATTCAAGCTATTAACAAGAGAGTCCTCCAACGAGTGGCCATAACATGGAACGACGTGTTGAGTTGTGCCTTATGCAGAATGGAGGACGTTTTTAACATTCGCTATTGAGGTAAATAATCTCCCAAAATTCCTCTGCATTTCAGGTATAATAAGTTGTCGCTAGCATAACTCGTTTTGAAACAATTAAAGGAATAAATGTGTCAGTTCTTCATAAACCACCCTGTATATTTATGTTAAAAAAGAAACGTCAGAAAACAGTTTGTGCAGAGAATCGTGAACAGGAGGTCTGCGGTTCAAATACCGACAGGACCGTACCCTCTGACAGTGTTTTTTCCTCATAATTGGTAAATTCCGGGGAAGTATCCTTAGACTGGAACGTTTCCTTCCCAATTTTTTTTCCCAAATATTACATTGTATCATCATTATACACTGTCTGTAATGCTGTATGTAGTAAGAACAGGCATTAAACACTACCACAGAAAAAGGTCCAATTAATTAATTGAATTTTAGCACACAGTCTAGGAAAGTTCAATAATAGAATTAGGCAAAAGCTGGCCGAGAAGCACAGGAGATCGGCAAACTTGTCATTTATGCGAGTGATAGGGGCAATGTTAAACAGAGACCCCCAATTTGTCAGTCTTGGCGTAGCATGAGAAAATGGGTGACTTTATTCTCATACAACGTTAAGGTATATTGTGGAACAAGTAAGCGTCTATTCGATTATCTGTAAAAGGGGAACAATTTCTAATGATGCGTCTTCTACTGTGTTTTTCCTTCACACTGTGACCACCACGCGGCTACTCGCACGACGGCCGCCGCACCTCGAACTCCCGCCGAAACAGTTATAATATCCTTGCAACTGCCTCACGTTCTCATATTTACTGTTAAAATTACAATGATAATAACTTTGTCATAAGAAATTTGGAACTGCTCTACTCCGCATATTTCAGAACCTTTTCGTTCACACTGAAGAGTTCAGTATTCAAAACTGAGTGAATTTCTCACCTTATTTTTATCTTAGTTCTTTAAATGCATGGGAATTGTTGCATACACCTTAATTTTCAAGTTCCTTCATAGATAAAAATCGCATACAATTAAATCAGGGGATCCCGAGGACCATAATAATTATATTCTTCACTAATTACCCTATCTTCAAAATTTTACTGAATTAGATTAATAAATGACTCATTAGCTGTGTGCGCGGTGGAAAAGTCTTGTTGGAAAACTTCAGGACGCTCAACGTCGGTCAATTGTTTGAAAAAAAATTGTGTGTCATTACTGTGCCTGTCTGCATTTATTGTGCTAGGTTCTATAATTTTGTATGCATATACTGCACACCAATTTTCGCGTCATGCAAGACAATCTCTTGTGTAAAATCAGGTTACTGTGTACTCCAATATCTGCTATTTTGCGAGGAAACATCGCCTAATAAATGGAACCATGCTTCGTCATAGAAGAATACTGTAGCAAGGTTCGAACAGAGTATCAAGAATTACATTAGTATTGCCAATAGCTGATAAAATGTCGAAACCCTGAAGACACGTCTTAGCAGGACACGAGGCTGCTGTCAAAAGGATGTTTAATGGAGGCGAATCGAGGTCACAGGGATCTTACTCTCACTTTCGTCTGGTTGACAGACTCGACGGCGAAGCTCTGAGCAACAAGGGGTGCTTCATACCCCATCATAATTAAGTTAACATTTAATAAGTGGACACATCCAGACCTCACTATGTATAATAATATGCATTAGCGTTAAGTTCTCGCTCGTTCTGGCCGCCAGGTTATCCAACATGCAATGTACATTAAGTAAGAATACAACTCTTAGTTTTTATACAACCCCCTGGGTCGCTTATTTGACGGCTCCTCCTATAACGCACCCGCCTACGCCCTAACTACCAACCCCCGATACCAATCTGCCCTTCCCCATCTGAGTCTACAGCCCTCCTGTGTACGCCACCCTAGATAGAGATGCTACAGTATTAAACGTGGGCCAATTACTCCTCAATTACAGATCACATGGTAAATGCGATGTATGCAATAAAGCCCTATACATTGAAAGAACTAAAAGAAACATCAGGCGAGAAATTCACTCAATTTGGATAAGAACTCTCGAGTGTGAATGAAAATTTCCTGAGAAAATGCCAGAAATATGCGGATAGAAAAGAACATTTCCAACATCTCTTATGATAAGGTATGTGTTTATTATCATTGTAATGTAACTATGAGAACATGAGGCGGTTGTGGGGATATACATCGGTGGGAGTCCCAGCTGCGGCGGCCGGCACGCGAGAAGCCGTGCATTGGCCATGGTGTATTTCTGATTATGGAGAGACCTACTTCACGACAGTTTGTGCTGGGAATTGCGTGCGATGAAAATGTAAATGTTACTCATTAAAATTCTTAAGCAACGGGAGTTAACGGAAGTAACGTATAGTACTCGGAGAACTATTTAAAGCTCTGATTGAAAGTGAAACCGACTAGCGGCTTTTAGTAATTTAGTTATTATTGAAATGCAATAAATCCAGGTTAAATACCAAACACACGGCTTATTTTCTGTCACACCGTACCCGAGATAAGAGTAGCTAGGCATTGTAAGGACGTCGTGAACGTCTAAAAGGACAAGAGCCGCTGAAAATCTATTAGCAGAATGGAAACCCGACATCGCACTGCACGACAAAGGTACCAGGCGTACTGGCCTATAGCGACAGAGCGCTGCATTCGCTTGGTATGTGTTTACTAGAACAGCAAAATCCTAGTAACTCGGTTACAGTAGCACTTGAGCCTGGATATAACTTGATATGAAAGCTTACGTGATTCATCGTACGCAAATGTAATTACACAGGTACGTACTAGGAAAACATAACCTTAATTACGATGGCAAATGCCTTGCATATCTACGTATTGTAATATACTAAACATTAACTTCCGCAATTTCCATAACAGAAAAAAGAAATAAAGAAAAGAAACCAAATTAGTCGCTACACTTTTCTTATTAAGTAGCCGTATTCCGTAACTATAGGTAGTGAATGACAATATAACCAGTTCTTCTGGCGTGCGATCAATTTGTAGACCTGGAATTATTTCTAAAGAGGCGATTTACTCAAGTAGCAACGGCATTATATCAAGTATTTCATCAGCAGTGTCCGTTGAACTGCCACTGAAAGATGCCTCACTATTTCACTATCATTGCGATCTTTTAGTATAGAAATCATCAATCTCCCAACTTCTTGTTCCATCCTTTCCCCAATAATCATCGGCAGTTCTTTTAGTGTTCTCAGTTACAAAACGCTTATGATATTATATATCAGCTCTCGTGCCTGGCGATGAAGAACCCTCTTTGTCTTCAGTGTGATGACTATGATTGCAATTATTGTATCTGCAGTGAGTGTACTGCATCAGTCACACTCTTCCTCGACGTTTGAATGATGTACGAGGGCGGATTAATAAGTTCATGTCTTCGACGAGAGATAGCGTTCTAATCGCAGGTTTCTTGTTTGCACCCAAGTCTTACATCTATTCTGAATATATCGCAGAAATTCGTCGTTATTTGTTTCTTAGAACACTGTTGAGGGTGTGTAAAATAAGCAGATGTGTGTTGCTTTGTTGAAAATGGAGAAAAGGGAATTTCGTGTTCTGATAAAGTACTACTTTTTGCGAGGTAAGACGGTGAAGGAAACGGAAGAAAAGCTGAACATGTATTACGGGGACTCTGCTCCATCACATGGCATGGTTCACAATGGTTCACAAAATTTCAATGTGGCCGTTTGAGCACAACAGAAGAAATGGTGAAAAAAGTTCACGATATTGTGTTGGAAGGCCGCCGAGTGAAAATCCGTGAGATAGCCAAGATCGTAAACATCCCGAGTGAATGGATGTACGAGTAACATTCTGCACGAATTTTTGGGTGTGAGAAAGCTGTCAGCAAGATGGGTGCCGCGACTGCTCACAGTTGAGAACAAGCGGAATCGTGTGACCATTTCACAGAGATGTCTGAACATGTTCCAGCGCAACCCAAATGAGTTTTTGCGGCATCACGGTTGATGAAACTTGGATCCATTTCTATCAACCTGAAACCAAAAAACAATCAAAACAGTGGATTTCCTTCGGCGAACCTGCTCCAAAGAAAGCGAAAACCATTCCGTCGTCAGGAAAGATCATGGCGGCTGTCTTTTGGTATTCACAAGGGGTGATAGACATCCGCTACCTGAAAAAGGGTAAAACGATCACCGGTTCATACTATGCCGCAATGCTGCATAGTTTCACAAAGAATCGTTAAATAAATAACCCCATTTGTTGAAGAAAAAGGTTCTCTTTCACCAGGATAATGCACCTGCACACAAGTCAGCCATTGTCGTCCCAAAATTAGTGGAATTGGGCTACGATCTGCTACCTCACCCACCATATTCTCCAGATTTGGCTCCGAGCGACTTCTTCCTCTTTGCAAACCTGAAAATTTGGCTCGCTGGGAAGAAATTCACGTCCAGTGAACACATCATGGCAGAAATAACCTCATATTTTGCTGACTTCGAAAAATCACATTTTTTGGGTGGGTTACAAAACACTAGTCTGCATGATATCGAATGACTGAAAACTAATAAGTGATTCTGACTCACTTTTATGCTGATTTCAGAACTGTTTTTAGTTTTTTTCTATCACGTACAGCTTTTTTCACAATTTCACTTCAAAAATATAGAGTTGAGCCAGTAGATGATGAGTATTGTTGAAGGGAAATTTATCCCTTATTGGGGGGAAATTTCTGAATACAGACTATTAAGTCTTTAGGTTGTTACACCTGTAGATGCTGGTTGCTATTTGTAATTTGGGCATTGTTGTTAATATCAGATGCTTGCATTACCAATGCTATATCGTGATTGAAGTTATAAATACATTATGTCTACAAGCAAGGGTTGAACAATCCAAATGTTTTCTGCTACATTTATGGAAATTATACAGTGCTTCAGCAGAGAACTGATATAACAGACTTTTTGTACCATGCTTATTTTAAAATAAAACTTGGTGACCAAGACAAGGCCTGGGCTCCAAAGACAGTTTGCCGCTATTGTGTTGAGAGGTTAAGATTGTGGATAAAAGGAAAGAAATCATGCATGCCATTTACAATTCCTATAGTTTGGAGGGTGCCTAAAGACCACTTTAAAGACTGCCATTTCTGTTTAGTTAATGTTCAGGGGTGCAATTCGAAAAATAAGAAACACGTTGTGTATCCAAGTATTCCTTCAGCCATCAGGCCAGTTCCACACGGAGAACATCTGCCTGCTCCTCTTCCTCCAGCTCTTTTAGAAAACTCGGAAGAAGATGGTGTTGAAAGTGAAACTCGTACAATCACCGAAGACGATTCTGATGATGTCTACCGCTCTGAATACGACGTGACTCCACAACTGTTCTCTCAGAGTGAACTAAATGATCCAGTAGGTGATTTGAATTCGTCTAAGGAATCTGCAGAGTTACTAGGCTCCCGTCTTAAAAATAAGAAACTTCTGGAACCAGGGACACATTACACATGGTACAGACACAGAGAACAAGAGCTAGTTTCTTTTTTCTCACAGATCGACTCTTGGTTTACTGCAATAACGTACACGAGTTAATGCACTTTTATGACATTCAACATGCTCCTGCTCAGTGGAGACTTTTTATAGATTCATCAAAGAGGAGACTGAAAGGCGTGTTACTGCATAATGGGAATGTGTATGGGCCCATTCCTGTCGCGCATTCAGTTCAAATGAAAGAGACAGTTGAAAACATGAAGATACTTTTAACAAGTATCCAATACGAGGTACACAAACGGCGTATCTGCGTAATTTCAAAGTTATTGGAATACTATTAGGACAACAAGCTGTGTTCACAAAAATGCCTTGTTTTCTGTGCGAATGGGACAGTCGGGCAAAGCAAAGGCATTGGAGTGTGAAAGTATGGCCACAGCGGAGAAACGTGTTGCCTGGAACTAATAATATCCTGCATGAAACCGCTTGTAGAGAGACAAAAGATATTGCTTCTGCCACTACACATAAAACGGGCTTGATGAAGCAATTTGTAAGGGCTCTACCACAGGATGGACCCTGCTTCAAGTATCTTTCCAAGAAATTTCCCTTCATTACACAAGACAAATTAAAGGCTGGAATTTTTGTTGGTCCTCAAATAAAGAAATTGTTGAAGGATGAAGATTTTGAGAAGACAATGAATGAGAGAGGAATAGAAGCATGGACCGCCTTCCGATCAGTTACTGAAAACTTCTTAGGCAATAACAAAGATTCTAATTACAAGGCCATTGTCGAAACAATGTTGGAAAATTTCAAGAAGATGGGCTGTAACATAAGTGTAAAGCTGCATTTTCTGCATTCACATATCGACTACTTTCCAGATATTAAGGAAATGGAGAGGAGGTACCAGGGGAGATGGAATGAAACTATGATGGCCGACTACTGTTGGATGTTGAGGAGAGACAGTCATCTTCAAGGATCTGCAAGGAAGTCAAAGAAGAGAAAGTTTGAAAAAAAATCTTGTTTTGTTAAAATGTAGTCATGAAATAAATTAGGGGAGTTCTTGAGAGTATTCTTAAAATGTTTCTTGAATAAAAGCTTACCTTGTGTGAAATGGTATTTGAATGCTTTTCTACGCTCATTAGTAAAAATGTCAAAACATTACTTATTTTGTGTAAAAACCTGACGTGATAGAAAAAAAACGGAAGTTATTTCTGGAATCAGCATAAAAACATGATTCAAGAACACCTACTTTTAAGAAATCATCTGACAAAAGGTTTGAAAATGCAGAGTGAAATTGGAGAAACATTTGACAACGTGTATGGAATTAAAAGGAGACTACGTTGAGAAATAAAATTGATTTTGGGGGGAAAAACTGTTATTTTCTTTAAAAAGTCACTGACATCAATCCGTTCTCGTAAACATTGTTGCTGTTGCACATATTGCCCGGTAGTGTATGCTTAGGACGATCATATACAACAAAGTACATCATTCTAGATACGTGTTATATGACGACGCGCTCCCGCCACAAAATGAGCCCGGAATTCTAAACAGCTGAGTTTTTCGGCAATTACGTCGCAGAAAGTCAGAAAAAGATTTCACCAAGCAAATGGCTCCAAAAGGGATTTGAACTGGACCCCTTTCTAATATAATGTAGATACATTACTCTAGTAATACGAGGTGGAGAAACAACGACGTCGATTCAAATTATTGGTGGAGGAAAAGTTCGGAGCCAATATGATGTGTTTAGTGACGAATGGGGTGCTTTACCGCACAATTGCAAATCAGCGTTGTATTTCACACGAACGGTAAGTTTCGTAATTCTTTTGAATGTAGGTTAACCACGTCGTTTGGAAAGGGCGAGACTGTTATTGCTGTATTTATTAGCAAGAAATGTGCCCGTTGTTTCTGACGTGAATGGCTGAAAACATGGACAGGGGCATCTCTTATCCAAGAGACTCATTTAACAAAACAAAGTGGAGCAACAAAAAACAAACAAATGAATGGAGCTAGTGGCGGACAGATATGATGATTGATTGCAAATGAAACAGTCGCAGCTATATTTTTGCACCGTCAATGATGCGCTTGCTCTGAGAGGGGGAAATGTGGAGTGGGCAGTTTTGTTTCACTACGCCAGGACATACCTAATAGCTGTTTATTTAATAAATCTACTCCTGTTTCCTGATTCGCAATCATAGGATGCTCAACTGTTTGCATGTTGCTTTACTCTACAAGTGAGCCAACGCTTGTTATCCATTTTTAACCGGGAAAGGCACTAACTATTCGCATAATAAACTGAGTATACAAAGAGCACAAACTACTTTATTTTGCTTTCAAATATTACTTAAATCTTTCGGTTGTTATATTTGCATAACTACCGGGGAAGTAAAAACTATAAGAGTTGAATTTAATGTCATCAGGATTCTTGTACCAGATGATATTTATTAAGCGTTAGACTTCATTCACATTGAAATGTAAGCCCTAACGTAATGCAGCATAAGCGCAGGCGTGAAGGGAACACCATTCACAATGCAGCTGTAGGCGTAACGCAAGAAGTTGGCACGGGCTTCTAGATCCTTAAACTAATTGCGGAAACGTTCCGAGTGCACCGTAAGTTTCAAGTTGAATAATATAACCAACAATGCCAGATAAAAAAGTTCACTCAATATTTTATAAATAAGTAGGTCACAAAAAACAAAAATACATAAATACATGCATGCATACATACGTCCAACAGCCGCCCGTAGCGTTAGTGACATCACGACTGTTTGCTCAAAACATTGAAAGTAATTGTGCAAGTACTATAGAGGCAGCGCCTTTATTCCGTATGTGGGTAGTGAGCACTTTCGCTATCAATATGTAACACACGAACTCGCATCATATTATCGTTACTGTCGTTAGCATTCTGCTGCCAAAATTGTATCATGGGCCCTAAGCCGCAGGGGCCACAGCTACGGAGCGACGACAAAGCGTAGCCGTAGGGTCTGCGCGTCTAAATTCGAATGATCCACTTTAACCACATTTTCCTTGCTTCGTGACATTCCGTTAGCCATTTTTTTCATCACGTTCGCAATACCTTATGACAAGATTTCCGCAGAAGCTAAGCGGTCGCCAAGAAGGGCCCAATGTTTTCGATAAAGCAACAATTCCTACAGAATTTAAGAACCCAATACTACACAATCAGCTCTGCGTATTAAAAAACCCCGATTCCGTAAGTTTTTTAAAACTTCATACCTCCTTCCCGCGTACGGAATAATGTTCGGAAACTGCAGCAAGTTATGTGATGATACAGCTGCACAAGTCATATTAATGCAATGTTCATTATCTCTTTGCGCCTGAGCCAAGAAATCTAAGCACAGATGCCGGGTTCATCCACTAAATGAAAGAGGTTTCAGCAAGGACACTACCATAACCTCTTGAGATAAATGAGAGATGGTGACCCACAATTTGTGTGGCACGGCCTAATGGAAGAGTGCACGCATGTAGATTAGACGGCTGAGTCTCGCATCACGATCGTCTGCTGTTGAACAGCAGGCAATGCAAAGAGAAAGAAATGCAGAACTCTTCCTCTATGCACGCAACGCAAGCATAAAGTTTGGAGTTTGCAAACTCTTGCGTTGCGTGACTCTATGCGAATGCTTCCATTAAATAACATGAATGCAAAGTTTTGCGCTTATGTTACGTCTACGTTTACATTTCATTGTTAATGAAGCCTTACTGTTCATGCTGGGTTTTAGGTTTGGGCCCAAATGACCTAGCTGTCGACGGGCCCTTAAACTCCACACCACCACCACCACCACCACCACCACCACCACCACGTTTTGGTTATTATACGTGCCGCGGCCGACTGTACCTATGCTTAATCCCACTGTCTATATTCTTACCTTTATAGAAAATCCTATCTAAGCTGCGGCTATCATTACTAAATTAAACCATTTCTGCAAACGTTTATCTGGAATAACATACATTCACATGACTTTCCCAACTCACTCTTATACAAACCATTCTTACAAACATTTATTCTCCTGTTTGCTTGTTAAAGAATTAAACATCTATTATAATTTTTTTGTAGACTAAACGGACATTCACACTTTTAAATAGCTATGTGATGGCTTTGAAATTCCATGCTCTTTACATGAAAATAAAAAATCAGATGTGATACATTCATATAACGTTCAATACTCTCTATCGTTTATTAATGGGTATACAAACTATTCTTACTAATGCTTATTTTTCTATCTACTATATTTTAATCAAAATAAACCTCTGCAAAAACAGCTAGATTATACATTTCGTTATAGATACAAAGGGAACAGCGATAGTCAAATGCTTAAGAACTGGGCGGTATATGCTGGCGTTAAAATTCCAGACTGTTTCCATGCAATCGCGAGAAACAACTTAATGTTGATAGCACTTTAAGACAATGACCAAGAAATGAACAAATCGAATCATTAATAACGGATGTCTCAGAAACAGCTTGTGCCACAAAAAAATATTTGAAATGCATTTTGTGTTTTAAAGGGATCTACATATTTTGTGTAGTACATTTAAGTCTATCGCTTAAGGTTTACCAATTATACAAAATTACATAAAATTCCTTTCGAATGAAGAGGACTTCAAATATGCATTTTACTTGTCATGTAAATGTCCTTAATGTATGGTATTTTAATCAAACCATTAGAGCTATTTTTAATAAAATAAAAAAGAACGGCAAAACACTTCTCGTAAAGGGTAGTTTGAGGAGGGAATTTTCTTGAAAATCTTTGTGTCGCATTCTTGCAAGATACTCAACTTAAATACCAAGTTTGGTATTCACCGACTTTTCGTTTTCTGAGTCACGCTGTTCACACACAGGGGGAGATAGAGAGAGACCCTTATATAAAAATGTATTTACTGCATTTAGGAAGCCTCAAACGTATATCTCTGGTGAAATCTGGGTATCGAATTTTTGCTTTAAATGCAATACTACTTCTACTTCAGAATAGTTTTTAGAAGAGATACGAGGCAGTCCCAGAAGTACCCAACCTGACATATATATTGTTGTTTCAAACAAATGACTATGGTAGAAAGTATCACCCTTATAAAACTTAAGTTTGAAGTTTGACGATGCTACGTTGTTTGGTAATTGTTTGGCAGCCATTAATAGTGAACACTCTCAGCGAATTTGCAAACATGGATAACACTGGCCATCGTTATGTGATGCAGTACTTTCATTTGAAAGGTCTTAGTTCAACTAATATTAAAGCTGAGCTAGATTCTACTCTGGAGGAGCCTGCTTCTTTGTTTACAACAGTAAAATATTTGGTGGCAGAGTTTAAGCGAGGCCGTACGAGCTGTCAAGATGAACATCGCAGTGGTCGACCAAATGAGGTGACCAAAAATGTGAAGAAAATCCACAAAATGGTATTGGATGGCCGTCGACTGAAAGTGCGCGAGCTAGCAGACACGTAGGCATTTCAAAAAGTGCTGTACATCGCATACTGACTGAAAATGTAGACATGAGAAAGCTGTGCGCAAGATGGGTGCCGCATTTACTTACAAAGGAACAAAAGCAGCGTCGTGATGATGTTTCAGTCGAGTATTGGGCGATGTTTCGCTGCAATAAAGCCGAGATTTTGCGTCGATTCATAACCATGGATGAAACATGGGTCCATCACTTCACACCTGAGATGAAGGAACAGTCAAAACAGTGGATTGAAAGGGGTGAATCGGCTCCAAAGTAGGCGAAGACAGTTCCATCTGCAGGCAAGATCATGGCGTCAGTTTTTTGGGATGCGCATGGGATAATTTTCATTGATTATCTTTAAAAAGGAAAGCAACCAATGGCGAGTATTATGCAAACTTGTTGCAGCATTGGAATGATGAAACCAAGCAAAAACGGCCGCATTTAACGAAAAACAAAATTCTGTTTCATCAAGACAATGCACAAGTTCACACATCCATTATCGCTATGGCCAAAATCAATGAGTTAAAGTTCGAATTGCTTCCTCATGCACCCTATTCGCCAGACTTAACTCCCTTTGATTATTTTCTGTTTCCAAAGTGGAATAAATGGCTTGGTGGTAAAAGATTTGTTAACAATGAAGAGGTGGAGTTTGCAGTTGATGGCTATTTTTCAGAACTCGACGGTTCTCACTATAAACAGGCGTATCGAAGCTATTGAACATCGCTGGGAAAAGTGTATCCCATGAAAGGAGATTGTGTAGAAAAATAAAGATTTTTTTCCAAAGTTTTTGTGTTTTCTTTGTTAGGTCGGGTACTTCTGGGACAGCCCTCGCATAAACGATAGCGGCTAGAGAAAGACAGGTGAATGCACTACATCAGATTTTATGAAAGTCTTCGCATTGCATCCGTATACTAAGTTTAATTCTTATGGAGCTTTTCAAGCTTACTTTCTCTACTACGTATAGCAAGTGGGGGAAGTTGCATTCCACCAAAAATTCATTACCGAGATTTCACCGGAAATACACGTTTTTAGGTGTCCTGAATCCAAATAAAACATTTTTGGAAACATGTCCGTGTGTTGTGAACGGCATAACTCCAAAACAAAAATTGGATGAACACCAAACTTGGTATTTGATTTTAGTATCTTCCAAAGATGCGACACGAATATTTTCAAGAAAATCCCGCACCCCAAATTACCCCTTACATGGAACATTTTTTGAAAATTTTGATTTTCTCAAAAATGGCTCTTAACGACTTTTAGCCTTATAAAACATGGCTTAAATATTATATGTTTGAGATATTTTCATGGCAAATAAATGTATATCCTGAATATCCTTCATTCTGAATGACTATTGCACAATTGGTAAACCGTAAGCGATACACAAAACTTTTACTGAACAGAAAATGCAGTTCTCGTTAAAACACGCAATTTATGTAAAACACTTTTTTTGTGGAGTGAACCATTTCCGAGATATTCCTTGTTATTTGTTTGAATTTTCCAATGTTTATACTTTTTCTCAAATGGAAATTAGTTATTCTTTTTTTTATGTCCTGGACATGCAAAGAGAATGAAATACTCCACATAGCAACCAGCTCTTAAAAGATTTGACTATCGCTGGAAGCCTACCATATTCCCCTTGCATCTACAAGAAAATTAGCAATAAGATTAACATCTCGATTAACATGAAGTAAATGGAGAATAAGCGTTTGTAAAAATAGTTTGTACAAGAGTAGAGAAAGTCATGTGAGATTTTTTTGTGTAGTAATATTTTGCCTGTTTCTTATGGTTTACAAATTTTACTCTGCACTGATAATAAAGAGACGATTAATATGAAGTAGATGGAGAATAGGCGTTTTATAAATAGTTTGTACAAGAGTAAAGGAAGTCATGTGAGTGCAACACATCAGATTTTCTTAATCTTATTTTTCTCAGACTGGACAAAGACGAGTTTGCGTGCTCGCGTGAATATTCTTCTCTTATTCTAGTTCAAGATATCTTAGAATTTGTATATTTGGTATAAGTATACAATTTTTGGTGGAAAGCACTATTTCGCATTATAGAAAGTAAATGATTGTATTACAAAGCATAAATATAGGACGTGGTCTACAGAAATATAAAATCTTATAAAGGAAGTTTGCGAAGTTCGCCTTAACTGTTATCATAAACTGTGAAGGTTTAAGTAAGAAATATCTCTTGGAAGTAAAGGAAATTGTGATATACTTCCTTTATGTGGTAATCTCTGTAATGCGTTGTATTCTAATGCGATGAAACGGAACGAGTCTATGCATTAAATTTATTGTTATGGCCCCTAAAGTATATGTAGTGGTGAATATTTGAGGCGTAATGTTTATTACCGCAAATTAATTTACGATGGGTGGATGCGCTAGAACGACATTTTAAAATTGCTTTGTACCTGCAAGTTAACGATAAGGCCCAAAGTCGCAGGAAATTACGAAAATGGACTGTAACACATTAAAAGAAAATAGTAATGAAAATAGGTTGGTAGCTGTGCTTTGTGTATTTGCTTTCCATTTTGGACATTAGCGTTCGTGTTAAGTGTCCATTACATTCAGTATTGTTCGTGAACATCAGTTTGGCCTCATTCCTGCACAAGCTTACATTAGCGGGAATTAACTGCTGCTTTTCGTAATTAAAAGAGCTACCAACTTCTGAAAACACTGCAGGTATCTAAAACATGCTAAACATTTACTAATCGGAAAGTTTAAAGAAGTGATTAGCTTTTATAACAGCTCTGTACTTTATATACTTCTTAGGAACGTAAGACAAGAAATTCTATCCAGATATGGGGTTTTCAATGGAAATGCACCTCTGATAACTTCTGGAGAAAAAAAAAGTCTGATGTGATTTATTCACATGACTTTCTGTGCTCAATTTTCTACAAACTATTCTTACAAAGCATATTTTTCCATATATTTCTTCATAATCCAGATAAACTTGTGTACACATTTACAATTTCATTGTAGATAAGAATACAGTAGGTTAAAGCGATAGTCACACATTTTTAAGAAGCAGGTGATGGTTTTGAAACACAAGCTCTTTGCGTGACCATGACTTTGCGTGGCTAACATAACATCTCAATCTGTAGACCCTAATAGTGAGCTAGACCAGCTTAAAAGAAGCTAATCTACACTAGGATGTAGATTACGTCATAAATACATAATTGCATTGTGTACTTGTATGGAAATAAATTGTAGTTCTTATGTAAGAGTACGTTAGAGCTAAAATCATTTAAAACAATATTATTTATACCTAATGTATTTATAACATTTGGCAACATTTTATAGTCGGTTATTTTTTTTTAATAAAAGAAATCCTCCTCAGTATAGAAGGTGTGAGTGATGAGATATCTTTTCAATGCTAACTTGAATTTATTTTTATTAGTTTTCAGTTCCTTAATATGTGAAGTGAAAGTGAATTAAGTAATGCTATCTCATTGTAGTAAGCCCCTTTTTGGAATACTTGTAGGTTATTGCTTGGCCTGTGTAAGTCCTGCCCATTTCTGGTTTGCTTGCTGTGTATGTCTGAATTTTTATGAACACTTCTGGGTGGTCAACCACGGTTAAAAGTAGGTACAGTTAAAGTATACTCGCAGGCTAATGGTAGATTCCAAAGGTTTTGAATAGTGGTTTACAATGAGTTGATTGCTTTACACCTGCCATTATTCTTATTACGTTTTTTTGCAAAAGAATTTTTTTTTCTGAGCCTACTGAATTTCCCCAAAATGTTATTCCATATGTCATAATTGAATGCAAATAAGCATAATATAGAGTTTTTAGGATGATTTTATTTCTAAAATCAATTAATGACTAATTGCAAAACATGCAGAGCATAGTTTCGGTAAGATGTAGTCAATATGGTCTTACCATTTGAAAAAAAAAAAATCTGATGTGTTACACTCACATGACTTTCTCTACTCTTGTACAAACTATTTATACAAACGCTTATTCTCCATCTACTTCATGTTAATCGAGATAAACATTTGCAGACTCTATCTTATTGCTAATTTTCTTGTAGATGTAAGGGGAATATATATTTACAAGGGCAATTTGGAAATACAGTAGCCTTTAAGCACATACATATCTCTTAAGAGCTGGTTGCAAGGTGCAGCACCATTCCCTTTCCCACAGATTAATACTCTTTGCATATCCAAGACAAAAAAAAATGAATAACGAATTCCCATTTGAGAAAAGTATTGAAAAATTTAAGGGAATAACAAGCAATATCCCGAAAATGGTTCACTCAACAAAAAAAATGTATATTGCGGCGATCACCTCCTCATCCGTTGCTGTAGCTTACCTTGATGCTTCTCCCGTTGCTTCCAGAAGTTCTCAGCGTGTTGGTTCTTCAATTTATCCTCGGCTAGCTGCAGTAATTTTCCTTAAATTATATGGGAGCATGGACTTATCCTCGGTAAAGGAAAACGTAGATCTCGGGTGGTGATATAGGAAGACATAGACTTGCTTTGTTTATGAAAAGATGACACTGCCGTTTCTTTTTATTTAATTTAACACTCGTAGTATACAAAACTGGTATTGCCGCTGTAAAATACTGTCCACCGCTGTTAGACTATGGCGTGGATATGTCACGAAATATAACTATTCTTATTGTCGCTTTCAGAGTAGCGGATCTTAGGTGTGTTGCTAAAACTATTTTGATTCCCTGTTTTGGCGCGATATCTCACACATCCTGCAGCATCTCTCCCTGACCACACATTACGAAAACTCTCGAATAAAATGCAATACTAAGCTGACATGACAAATTTGACTTGATTCCCTTTTTGGCGCGATATCTCACACATCCTGCAGCATCTCTCCCTGACCACACATGACATAAACTGCCCCGAATTTTCCCCAAACAGATCCATTTATAGTCTCAGGCTCCTGAGGCTGCTTCCTTTCCTATTGGTCCATTTTTAGCGCGACTCGACGCGTCTAACTATTTCGAATAAACTTCCAGGGATTTCATTGGTCCAATTTTAATATAAATCGCGGCTTTTCCTACATTTACCGTTAAGGTTGTCTGTCTCACTCACTTGGTCACGGCGAATTATCAAATAATGGGACAAAGGCTCTACACCCTCGCTGTAGGAATAATAGCACAGCGACCGGAGAGAGGTAATAAAACTAGGTTTTCTGCCTTCGAAAGCACTATTCCTGTAGCTAAAACTTTCCCTCGTGGACAGTATTTTAACATAGCGCTTAAATTATTTACATTAAACCATTTATAACTCTACTAATATTAATAACCTAGATAGATACATAATGTTAAATCACCCTTCTTAAAATATACAAGCAGTATGAGAAAAAGATATTTACATAATACGATTTAACATCACTAAAAGTTAATTAATAAGTTATCTGTAATTATAGTTCTTGGGCTCGGCCTAGAGTTGCCGTTTCAAATTGCCCTGTTCTGGAAAAGAATAAATTTTTTAACACTTGATACAATTTTCTTTTACAGAATAATTCCTCTGATTATGGCCTTTGTTCGTTTGTTTTGTTGACAGAGACCCTTCGCTATACCTGCTCCTTCACAAGGGCTCTGACAAACCGGTGATGTTTATATTTGGGTCATTCACTCTACACTCTCCCTTTAAAAACAGGTTTCCGAGAGACATTCTTATACACAATACATTTCCCGCACACGAATAACTTGTGACGCATACAAATACTCTAATACCCAAATTAAGTTCTAAAATTAAATCTATTTACATACATGTTGGTACATAATTATTATGCCTTTATTTATTTCTTTACATCCTTATTTATCGGGTGTATTACCTTTACTATTTGTTCACAGGGTTGCTACCTCATTTCGAGTAAAACTAACCTGACTATTTTCATTACATTCTTCACCCTTCTCATTCTCTAAACATTTGTATGGTTTGAGCAACTGTTTATGGTATCTCCCTACGATCTTGGAATTCTTTATTTCTTGTAACTCAAATGTAAATCACCCTGTATGGACCTTTAAATAAATTTTCCATTCTATGATACCCTTTTTTTTTTATAATTAATAAAACTAATTTATATGTTTAAAGAAAACTGTCAGCATATTGCTAGCATACCAACCAATTAATAATTTACAAATATTGCTAAATATCAAAAAAAAATATAATAAATATTCTGACAATAAAAGCTGTTTCAACCTTAAGACAAACTTATTCAAGCAGAAAGAAACTGAAACATATTAATGGCAAAGGTGTTTCTTGTTCTTCTTCACTATCACTAATGAGCATTTAATACTCAAGTCTCTTTAGTAATGCAAAAAAAAAATGTTCTGCACAACTGCTTACGATAATTCATTAATTCACATGTGAAAGCTCTCCTTTCCAGGCACTGTAGAGTCAGGATCAATGATATTATGTCTTTCTTTTCTTTTTTTTTTTTTTTAATTTGAATGCTGGATTTTTTTTTTTTATACCCATACTAATTCTCCAAGTTCGATCAACCCTTTCTTTCGCTTCCTTGTTTTAAATTCCTGCTTTCTTTTCTGCGCCCTTTTTAACATTCTTTCAAAAGCTTTCTTTAACGTCTCTTCTCCCGTTAGTGTTTTCGGCTCTTTAGTTTCTAGTATCTGTAGTAATTTCCCTTCAAGTGTTTCTATTAGCTTCCCCTTCATCAGCTCAACTAATTTCCCCTCTACATTCTTATCTTGTTCACTTAAGTTTCTTTCTAAGTCCTGACCCTGCTTACTTAATTTCCCTTCGAAATCCTTTTGTTCGCTCAGTTTTCTTTCTAAGTCCTTACTCTGCTCATTTACGATTCTTTCTAAGGTCCTACTCTGCTCATTTGATTTCCCTTCTACATTCTTATCTTGTTCCCTTACGATTCTTTCTAAGCCCTTACTCTGCTTATTTACGATTCTTTCTAAGTTCCTACTCTGCTCATTTGCGATTCTTTCTAAGTCCTTATTATGCTCATCTGATTTCCCTTCTAGATTCTTATCTGGTTCACTTACGATTCTTTCTAAGTCATTACTCTGCTTACTTACGACTCTTTCTAAGTCCTTATTATGCTCATTTGATTCACCTTCTACATTCTTATCTTGTCCACTTACGATTCTTTCTAAGCCCTTACTCTGCTTACTTACGATTCTTTCTACGTCCTTATTATGCCCATTTGATTCCCCTTCTAAATTCTTATCTAGTTGACTTCCGATTCTTTCTACGTTCTTACTATATTCACTTAAGATCTTACCCCGTTCATCTATTATGCTTTCTAACTTTTTACTATGTTCATTGAAGATCTTACCCCGTTCCTTTATGTCCTTACCCATCTCGTCTATCTTTGTGCTCAAATGTTGAAGCAATATTAGCAGCTGGTTTTGACCTGCGTCAATGACCTGCTTATTCGGTGATTGCCTTTCTAGCCTAACTTCTACTTCTGCTGCGCCCATATTTTCTCCATCTGTTGTTATGCTGACAATAGCCTCCCCATTCAATTCTTTCAAATCTTCCCTTGACCTACTCATGGTTCCGTTAGCAAGTTCTACCTCCCTAGTAATGACTTTACCCCCTCTCAATAACATGTGTTCACAAAACTGAGTCACTACTCTGCATGCCTTTTTGTTTGTTTTTGAATAAAAGTTATAGCCTGTATTTTTTTTTAATGTTAACTGATGCGTTCCGGGTTCGAATCCTGGTGAAGTTCTAGAAGCGATGCTCTCAGCTGTTTTGTTGTCCCACGTAGGTAGACTAGAAGTTCGCGTTGTAATTTTGTTCTGCTGTGCCCCTTTCCTCTGAAGATTCTTCGTCTGTTCGTTGTTTCCTAGTCCTCCGTTTGTGTCGTTCTTCCCTTCGAGCTCCACGTTATGGCGCCAGTTTGCGGCGATCACCTCCTCATCCGTTGCTGTAGCTTACCTTGATGCTTCTCCCGTTGCTTCCAGAAGTTCTCAGCGTGTTGGTTCTTCAATTTATCCTCGGCTAGCTGCAGTAATTTTCCTTAAATTATATGGGAGCATGGACTTATCCTCGGTAAAGGAAAACGTAGATCT
The DNA here is from genome assembly GCA_030765065.1 of Deroplatys truncata. Classification (NCBI taxonomy): domain Eukaryota; kingdom Metazoa; phylum Arthropoda; class Insecta; order Mantodea; family Mantidae; genus Deroplatys; species Deroplatys truncata. Next base: position 47,302,915 of record CM060985.1, read on the forward strand.
CGGGTGGTGATATAGGAAGACATAGACTTGCTTTGTTTATGAAAAGATGACACTGCCGTTTCTTTTTATTTAATTTAACACTCGTAGTATACAAAACTGGTATTGCCGCTGTAAAATACTGTCCACCGCTGTTAGACTATGGCGTGGATATGTCACGAAATATAACTATTCTTATTGTCGCTTTCAGAGTAGCGGATCTTAGGTGTGTTGCTAAAACTATTTTGATTCCCTGTTTTGGCGCGATATCTCACACATCCTGCAGCATCTCTCCCTGACCACACATTACGAAAACTCTCGAATAAAATGCAATACTAAGCTGACATGACAAATTTGACTTGATTCCCTTTTTGGCGCGATATCTCACACATCCTGCAGCATCTCTCCCTGACCACACATGACATAAACTGCCCCGAATTTTCCCCAAACAGATCCATTTATAGTCTCAGGCTCCTGAGGCTGCTTCCTTTCCTATTGGTCCATTTTTAGCGCGACTCGACGCGTCTAACTATTTCGAATAAACTTCCAGGGATTTCATTGGTCCAATTTTAATATAAATCGCGGCTTTTCCTACATTTACCGTTAAGGTTGTCTGTCTCACTCACTTGGTCACGGCGAATTATCAAATAATGGGACAAAGGCTCTACACCCTCGCTGTAGGAATAATAGCACAGCGACCGGAGAGAGGTAATAAAACTAGGTTTTCTGCCTTCGAAAGCACTATTCCTGTAGCTAAAACTTTCCCTCGTGGACAGTATTTTAACATAGCGCTTAAATTATTTACATTAAACCATTTATAACTCTACTAATATTAATAACCTAGATAGATACATAATGTTAAATCACCCTTCTTAAAATATACAAGCAGTATGAGAAAAAGATATTTACATAATACGATTTAACATCACTAAAAGTTAATTAATAAGTTATCTGTAATTATAGTTCTTGGGCTCGGCCTAGAGTTGCCGTTTCAATATGACATAAATTTGTATTTTAACGCGATCTACATTGTTTGTGTAGTAACATTTTGTCTATCTCTTATGGTTTACCAGTTATGCAAAAGTCGTTCACAATGAAGAATACTTTTGGAGACATTCCCAAATAATTCAAGATATACATTTTATTTGTCATAAAAATATCTTTAACATATGATATTTTAATCAAAATCATTAGAGCCATTTTTGAGAAAATTAAAATTTTCCATGTAAAGGGTAATCTAGGGTGGGGGGATTTTCTTGAAAACCTTCGTGTCACATCCTTGGAAGATACTGAACCTAAATACCAAGTTTGGTGTTTATCCGACTGTTCGTTTCTGAGTTATGCTGTTCACAGACAGACACACACGGACATGTTTCCAAAAATGCTTTATTTGAATTCAGGAGTCTCAAAACATGTATTTCCGGTGAAATCTCGGTATGGAATTTTTGGGTGGAATACAATACTTCCCCGTGACTTCCCCTACTTACTATACGTAGTAGAGAAAGTAAAAAAAAACAAAAATTATCTAATATGTCCTTAATCGGCTTGGCATATGTATAGCCCCGTATATTTAGCGTCAGTTTTGCAGATCTGAGGACCTATCATTCGAATTACACTTCAAAATCACCAAGTACCATAACTTAATTGATATACTGTAGTATCGGATTATGGGTGAAATCATTATACACATAATACACGCATACAGTGAACTAATTTTATATTAGTAATACCAACATTAAACAACAATACTTTCGATATTTTCATGAGTTTATGGCATATTTTGTCACTTTTGTTCCATATTACTGTTCGTCAGAAGTCGTATTGCATGCATCTCACCCGTGGCATCATGGGAACGTTGGTTTACGTTGTCTTTCCGCTGCCAACATAGGCCGCAAATGCAAATGATTCACTTTCTTCAAAATGCCGTCACAAACCACTATATAAGAACGATCACATAAAAGGGAGGGAGGGCACTCCAAAACGTTCCTCATAACACAAGGATCATTTTGGATATAAAAAGGAACCTGATATCTTAAGTAAAACACCTCATTTTAGCCCATAATCCAATACTGCAGTAGAACCTTTATTTTCGAGTGCTTTAAAATATTTGCAATATTTTCTGGACCATGTTGAAGAACTTCATACGTCCACCAATGTTTTAAATTTGTATTTTTCTTGGACGAGAAATATATGTAAGCAGCACTATCACCGCAGCTATTTCACACACAGGGCTATGCTGAATTACTTTGGTCTTCATTGAAAACGTTAATAAAAGCTAATAAACTCCTAATTACCTTAGGAGTGAGTTTAGAAGTAGATGTTGTCTCTTCTATATCTGGTACCCACGGGTCCGCCCGTATTAGGTGTTTTAACTTTTATAGCAAAATTACGACGTGAAGATAACAAACGCAGCCATCTTGTCGCTAGCGCACATGCGCAATGGGAACTGCCAACCTAAATGAGAAGCGATGTGTTGTTCTTCATTTTGTATTGCCGCTGACAAAAAAGCAACGCATTGTTATTAAGACTTTCGGCTAATCTTGTCTTATAGTATGCCCGTTGAAAATGCTTATAAAATCAAAAGGAAACCTTAATAAAAGAAGTTGCTTTGCTAGATAATTAGTGGTATATAGTTAACTGGTAGATAGTTAACCTAAGCTTATATAAAAATACTAAAACTAACCTAAACTCCCGTGAATCAGAAACCTAAGCTTTTATATATATATATATAAACTAAATTAACCTCCTGTGAATCGGAAACCTAAGCTTAGGAACGCACGCGAGCAAAACGAGCGTGCTTTGATGTAACCACTGGTAACTAATTAAACACAAGCTTATATAAAAAAAATAAACCTAACCTCCCATGAATCAGAAACCTAATCTTATATTAAAAGAAAAAGTAAACCTAACCCCCCATGAATCAGAAACATAAAATATTAATAAACCTGAAATAAAAAGTAATTAGGAACGCAGGCCGAGATCTTTGGCGGTATGTTACTAGCTTTGGCGGTATTTGTTATTCATATGTTGCCAGCATTGTGTTGGAGCTAGAGGATAACATACGGCAACATCTGTAGGGCAGTAATACATCACTTTCATCGCTTCTGAAGACCAAAGTAAAGCAAAAAGTCCGAAAACACTTGTATTTTTGATTGCTGACAATTGCACTCAGATGTGCACTGTATCTAAAATAACAAGTACCACAACAACATTGGACCATTAAATTGTATACAAACCTTGAATGTTGTTACAGCATCTTTCACGTAACTAAGTTGGAACCTTCTGATTTAAAACCATTATAAAGCACGTGTAGATTTAAGGCGATCACAGTACCACACTAGTTCTAAACGACAACAGATAAATAGCATTGTACATCCTACTTTAGGAAAGTAAACAAGAGTGCCCTGACAGATGGCAGGAATAGTGCCAACTTGACGGTGTAACAACACAGCAAAATGCAGTGCAGCCAACCTTCACGAGTTTGGATGTATAGCTGGATGGGAAACAAACGAAAAGAGCGACATCGAGTGATAAACAAGGTTGACGAAGGTCTTTAATCTGAAGATATGAACGCGTGATAAGCGAGCGGACGAAATACTGCACACGTGTGATAGTGTGTGGAGGGGGGTCAGTAATTCAGCTGCAGTTGCGACGTCCGTACATTGATATTTAAACAAAACTAAGTGCTAAATTGTGAGAAACAGCAGCTTAAGGGGAGATTAAAACCCCTATTCCGCCAATGATAAATCTGCTAAATTCATAACCCATTATATGAGAAACTATTTAAAATAGAATTAATTGTTCTTCCATACAAGCTGTGTGTTGGACAAGGTTTGGAAAGGTAGAAACGACTGAAAAATTCAATGTCATCGCCGGGATTTGAATCACGAATCTCCAGGTTTCCGTCGGATTGCTTTAACCTCTGTGCTACCATGGCAATATGCCAGTACGACCTTAAATTACCCAACTGATTCGCATTTTTTTTTCGGTAAACCACAAGGAGATCTTAAATTGTATTGAGATGACACCCGTCAATGGCGACTTACAATGTCGTACTCTAATTGACCTAATAGTGGTTGAAACTAGGAAGAACGGGACTTAAATGTAATCATTAATTTATCATTACTTCAACGAGATTTGCTTTCATTATTTCATGTGTGAATTAAAATATGACGAAGTGCGCTGAAGAACTTTTTCTGCTGAAATTGGTGATCATAACTATAATTTTTATTCTTCTTTGTACATGGAAACACCTTCAAGAGGGTGACTTCCCTTCCACCCAGTATACACACCACACCAGCGCTCGCATGCTCGTTTTACTATGAGGCAGTATTTTTAACACTTAAATGATTTCGGTCAAATTATATAATACGTAAATTCGATAACAGCCCGCCTTGAAGCAATATGTGTATTTAATAATTTGTAAAATGTATGTAACAGTCATTGCATATGCTTATATTATTGTAAACATGTTCAATAATGTTATGTGAATGCATTACGTAATTTAATAATGTAGGAGCTGTGAGAATAATAAGTTATAAGTTGCTAACAATGAGATAACCTTGAGGCAATAATGCGTTTGAGAGTTTAATACTACTACTTCTGATTATTGGAGTAACAATAATGTAATTTTAGTGACAGTTTATAAAATAGCCAATCAACAACCAGAAAAAGCTTTAGTTAAATGAAGGTATTCTATTGGATTAGGAATAGCCAATCAGAAACGAAATACAGAAATTTACAAGTTTAGGCGGTTGAAATCAATTCAGTTGCCTCCAAACAGTGATCATAACTGGATGCGTTGCTTGTGCGTCCTCGAGAGATTTAATACGTATTCGTATGAGACGAAAATAAGTTTACATGTTAAAAATTGTAATTAATTAATTAATAAAAAGAATCTCACAGCTCTCTATATCACTGAAGTGTTATTTAAATCGTATAAAGCATTAATAAAAGGAGTGAAGTAAAATTATAATCTGTGTAAGCCTACATTCTTGTCACATCACAACCCCGCCAAGATATCCATGTCTAAAATAAATACTGACGCAGCCGAGGCAAATATAAGTATTAAATATTTAAAGAAACAGTTTAATTACAAAGTTAATTGTTTTAAAATTTGGGGCAAAGGCCACCTGAAAGTACATTTGGGGCGAAGGCTACCGGAAACTGTTTACTATACTGCGATTGCAACTACTAGTTCGGCTCCTCAACAGTTGAAATATAATACAACACCTTCAATACAAACTACTTCAAATTGACGCCCAAAGCGTGTTGCAAATAAAAATACGTAACAAACTTTATTCTTCAAATTTGTCTCCCAAAGCGTGGGGCAAATAATAACATAACAAACAATATTCTTCAACTAAGACCTTTTTTACTAAGGGAGGGTTTATGGAACCTCAAAACTAGTATTTGTTGGACAATTTCTAAACATAATTTTAGGTTGTAATACAATATTACCTCTATATACTGTAGGTAAGCAGCAGAGAAAGTATAAATATAGAAATTAATAAAAGTGTAACACATTCTATCCTTCAATACTTTTAAGCATACCTGAACGTCGGACAGGGTCGAACCCGTTACCTTGGGCAGCGCTCAACTGTTTGCTTCACCCCGACCGGCATAGCTTTGAAAAAGAATTAATTTTACTGCGATAGCTTAAACATATCCGCAGAACGAATTTGCAAGATTTTATTTCCAGTTCCCGACTTTATCCTTACCTTCCCCATAATCCTCTTATCCTTTTTCCCTTTTCATCGCGCTGATCGAAGGGTTGAAACAGGAGTAAAGGAAAGTTATCTCCCCGCAGAAAAGTTTCTGGAACGCAACTATCAAGCACAATCAATCTTGTTCCCTACAGGGAGTGCGATAACATCTCCGATAACTCAGGGTGTGAGTTCCATTTCACTGCAGAGCGCCTTAAACAATTCACTTCCTCATAAGGGATGTAACCCTGCTCCACAAATGGCGTTTTAAACAGCGAGGGCAAAGACGCTCCAGCCTTTATAAGACACGATAACAAAAGAGGTAGTTCTGTTGCAGCAGTTGAAGTTCAGTGCAGCTGTAAAGAAAAAGAAATCAATTATAAAGCAATAATTAAACACTCGTAGCTTTTGCACAAGAACACGACTCTCACCCTTCTAGCTTTCCTCTTTCTTATGAGCCAATACTAAGAAAGACCCAGTGGATATCACTGTACTGCCCGATTAACTTGAGATGGCAGCTGAGAAAAGGTGTGCACTAAACGATCAGTCCGTTATTTATCCCGAGAGGAGAGTGGTGGTCAGTTACGCATGTGGAGTTGTTGACACTGCACGTGCGTTATCTGAGCTTCTGTATTTTTTTAAGGCTCGTATCCGTGCACGTTATATGTTCATCTATAACAACATATACACGAAACAGTTTGCTTTGTTCCGAGTTGTATTCTCTGTATGTGTGTGTAACTGCCTACATTGAGTATTTTTTGGATTTGCGTTTTACTTTCTGTTAATACATGGGCAGTAAACTAAAGGCAAAGTAATGCACTCCCAAACCAGGGAAGTTATTAACAATGTATATAAATACATGAAGACATGTAGTGGCTGGCGTGGTAAACATCAATGTGAAAAACATTGGAAAGAGTATTGTTGAGGCAACAGGCGCTTCCGAAAGCAGTGTAAGAAGAATTATTAAGAAAACCATAGATATTGATAGTGGCATTTCGCCTTTATTCTCCACACCGTATAAAAAGAGACCTAAAAGGTCTTATTGTGCGAGCTTAGATACTTTCAATGAGGCAGTGGTGCGCCGAACTATGAATGAATTCTATATTCTTCACAAGCAAAGACCGACACTGAAGAAGGTGCATGCAAAGTTAAAGGAATCGATCAACTTTGAAGGGAGTGTACCTACATTAAGAAAAATACTACTTAAGTTGGGTTTTACCTGGAAACGGGCAAAAAAGAATGGAAAAGTCCTAATGGAGCGGCACGACATCAGAACTAAGCGGCTCCATTATCTTAGAATAATAAAACAGTACAGAAGTGAGGGCCGTCCCATAATATATATGGATGAGACATATATACATTCATTACACACTACTCCGTATGCACGTCATCAATGTTGAGCTTGAATTCATGCGCAGTGAAGGCTTGCTGGATGGCGGAAAGGAAGTTATCATTCATTTAGGGGGCGACACCGACGAAAGCAGTGATTCCTCCGAGTTTCCTAGTGAAGAGGAAGGTGAAGACTGTCAAGAGCAAGGAACTGCAGATTCAACTGGACCTTCTGCTAGTGTTGCGTCTGTTGTCTGAAACCAGCCTCAAGGTAAGATGCATGTGATTTCTCCTCCCTCTTGGCCGCATGTGGCTGCAGTTGGTCTCCCACCACTCTTAGTTGCCCCTCTTGTACTGCGCAGCGAGCTACCACCTCAAGTTAATCGGGCTGTACTTCCCAACACAACTTTTGTTTCCAATATGAGGTTAGGTATACAATTATTACTTTTACGACGATGTTTTTTTTCACACTTTCTCTACCACGTATATGGCTGGTAGAGAAGGTATTGCATTCCACACAAAAATTCGATACCGAGATTTCAATGGAAATGCATGTTTTGAGGCCTAAAATCCAAATAAAGCATTTTTGGAAATCTCCGTCTGTGTGAACAGCAAAATTAAAAAACGAAAAGTTGCATAGATACCAAACTTGATATTTGAGTTCAGTATTTTCCAAGGATGCGATATAAGGTTTTCAAGAAAATCCCCCGGACTCGGCTGTCAGCCGTCACGGAAGGAGGTCGTGTTTGCATCTATGTACGTTCGTGTTCAGTTCTCGAAGGAACTTAATTCCGTTTTCAGTGCTTTATTTCTGCATTCGCGTTTGTTACTGCGTGTATTCACGCCAATTATTATTTTCCTTTATACTTGTAAGTGTATTTATCGCACAAGTGCCTTGTACCGCTCTCATGCCGGAACGTAATACCGGCGAGCTTCTTCGCTTAGCTTATGGTAATGCTGACCAGGAACATGCATCTGTTTATCAACCTGCTCCGACTGTACCACACTAGCACGTCTTAGCTCATTCTTCACCATCGAGCTTGTCCCCAGCTCGATATTACCAACTGCTTCCGCGCTGCCCATGTGTTCACTGTGCTTCAGTCTTCTCCAATGGGTGTTGTGACTACCCATTCTGCAGAATCTTCAGATGATATCCATATGAAGGATTGTCCCCCATCAAACGGTCTCTGCACCACTACATCTATCAGCCTGGATCGCTTCGCTCCGCCCTCTTCACCACCGGCGGGTCAACATAAACGCCGTAGTGCCTTCACAAACGACAAATGCTCCACGTTATGCCATTCCTACGCATAATCGTTTTAAGCCTTTGGAAGATGATAACTGCGACGGAAAATACTCCTCCGGCTGCTTCCACTTCTAAGGAGTGCATTCCATCAATATTCTACATAATTCTCAATTACTCTTGCATGACATTAAGCAACATGTTACGTCCAAGTTTCATACTGAGTTGCGTGGACCTATAGCTAAGTTATATTCCTCTACCTCTTCTGATTTTCGCTAGTTCACTAGCATCAAGCATGAATAATTTACCCATAGAAACCCATCGGATAGGCTTTTTTCTGTGATCATTTGCAATATAGCTTGCTCTCTCAGTGATCAAGAAACATACTCTGAACTGTGGTTGAGCAGTATCCTTTTCAAAAAGTCACTCGCTTATTCAACAGAGCTAAACAACCATTCCTCTTTGTGCCGTCGAGCTGTTGAACGATGATTCGGGCAAAGGTATTCTCAATCTTACCCGTTTACTCTACAGTGTGGCGACTGTGGAACCCCGTCGCCGCAATGAAAAATTACCGCAGTGTACTCGGTGTCAAAAGTATGGTCACGCCAAAAACTATTGCCAGCTAGGACCCCGCTGTGTTCGCTGTCTGGGTGAACATCATTACTCCCAGTGTGTTAAATCCACTACCACACTAGCATAGTGCGTCAATGGCCATCAGGATCACCCAGCAAGATATCGTGGCTGTCCTCATTATTTGAAGCTCAAGCAACGTGCCACTCAGGTTGGCATTTCAGCCACAATGTCTGCCGCATTCTGCTCCGTCAGAGGCGCCTCGGCAGCCTCGGGATGTGAAACTCGCAGCATCAGCTCCATTCGTCACATCTACAACAACAGCAACTGCTACCTTTGGACCAGCCTTCACCTCGCCCTTCTACACGCAAATCATTTTCGATGTTCTGTGTTGTCCTTCTTCTCGTCCTTACGCCTCAATGCCTGCTGCAGAGACCCCGGCGATTCACCTTCTTAATCTGTTCACACAATTATTTCCTGTCCTTTTTACTTTTCTTCTATCCTATTTGCCACAACTTCTGAACCTTGTCCATACATACGTGACAAGTTTTAGCACCAATGGCAATTCCTAATCGCCGCTCTTTTAATAGTCTCACTCTCCTCAACTGGAACGCTAATGGCCTTCGAAGTAAACGACCTTCATTTATCTCTTTCCTCACAATACATAATATATATATATATATATATATATATATATATATATATTGTGGCATGTGCACAGATTATAGTAATAGTAATACGTCCTCTGGTTACCCAAGTCGAAGGTTGGCAGTTTATCTGAGGAGGGGCGATTGAGGGGAAACAGTCTCATTGGTGGGGATGGCGTTAGTGACGCCAAGCTAGCGTGGGTTTTCTCAGTAGTCTGTTACTAGTCTTCGTGTGATCTGGACGGATAACTGTCTACGACATGGCGTCCTCGCTCGGCAGACACATGCGGTAAGTCTTTGTTAAATAAATCTACTAGTTGTCCATTCCTTTGCAGTTTCTAATTATGATAGTAGAATAGAATCCTTGCCTCTCCCTTCAGCCAGGAATTATGTTGTGAATATAACTTTAGCTGCGTCCCTTCGTCGTTGCCTCTTAAAGTAAAGTTCTTTGTTTGATTAACGATCCCTCTCCTAAGCGAGTTGCTCCCATCTGAATTTCTGAAGTTAAATAATAAATAAATGTGAGGTACACGACAAATTGGTGGAGGCGCCGAATAATTGGTTTGATTTGTTTTGAGATTTTAAGTACAAAATTTTTTTTCCCTCCAAATTTAACGGTTTCTGCTCCACGTGGTCGTGAAAAATGTAAAGTTCTTTCTGGCTGAAGGGTAAGGATTTTTATACTTTAATTTGTGATTCTCTTCTTCTAAATTTTGTTTCCATCATTTCTGAAAGTCTGGTGTTGAAATTTCAATTTTGAGTTCATTTTTGCATTTTTTCCATTGTCTGCCGGCGTGACGCTAAAACTTCTACTCCATTTTCCCCTTGGTTTGGCTTCATTTCCTTTAAACTATATCACTGTGTTCCGTTCTTCGGGCTGGTTAATTTCAAAAAATGTTTCTGTGAAAGTTGAGTTGTGCAACGAACGAGATAGTTGTAGTTTCAAAATGTGCTCGTCACGTGTTGGCTATCCGTTTGCAATTCTTGTTTTCTGTGCTTATTAGCAGTGGTTTGGAAATGTATAACTTTATATTCCAGTGATTGTGATTTCTAGCTATTTACTGCACTTTTCTGGGTCATTCTTCGTGTAACTTTTATGTACGCACGTGTGTTGTGTAATTCCCGCGTGGTCGTGCATTTCAGCAATAATTTTTAGCTTGTGAAACCAGTCTTCCTCAGCACGTGTTTTGGCGCGTTTATTTGCGTGTGCATATCAGATTATATACCTTTGATTTAAGAAAAAAAAAGAGAGAAGTTTTGTGTGCTCGTATAAATTACAAGTTTGTATTCTGCTCGTTTTGAGAATCTTCGCGGTGGTCACAGTAAGTGTGACGTGGTTTTTTTAACTTCCAGTTCGAGGTTTCTCACTGAAGCTATCATTTTGTTTTCTTCCATGTGTTCATTCTGCTTAAAAATCTTGGTATTGTGTCCAAGTGGCTTGTGTAGCCGTGTGTTAGTATAATTTTCTGATATTTCGCCGAGGGCGCTTAATTGTGTTCTTTCTGCAACTGTTTTATTTGGCTATGTTCTGATCTTGCTACTTACATTCATGTGATGTTATAAGTGTTTAGTTTGGTGTAATCTGTATTGCTTGGTCCTACTGTTTGTTTATTGGTTGCGTTATCTTTTGTGTTGCAATCATGCCTAAGCGACGTACTGCACAGAAATCTGATATAGCGATTGCTCCAGTTGGCGAGCACAGTGAGATGGAATCTCTGTCCAGTGTTAGTACGCCTGTTGTTACGCAGTTGTCAGTGATGCCTACTCCGCCTGTCGTGGCCCATGGCCCGCAACCAGCTGTCTGCCGCCCGGTCATTGACCCCTCGTACTTTGAGAATTCTAGTAGGATGTCGGCACATGAATTTCTGCAGAACTTTGAAATGGTCGCTGCTGCTAATGGCTGGTCAGAGGAAATGAAATTGAAATGCTTTCCATGCTATTTACGAGATACTGCTGCATCATGGTTTCAAACTTTTCGCAATCGGCACCCTCACCATGATTGGATTTTCTTATCTACACAATTTTTAAATGCATTTCAGATAACAAACCAGAGTGATATTCTGGAAATGAAACTCAGACAGCGGGTACAGTTGGATGATGAACCTGTTATTAGTTACATCTATGACGTACTATCTTTATGTGACCAAGTCAACCCAGCTATGTTGCAGTTGGAACAAATTAAACATTTGCTTAAAGGTCTTAGACCTCTGTATGTACAAGCTTTATTGCCATTAAACCCTCAAACTGTTGATGAGGTGATACAAATCATTCGACGAGTGGACAAAGCACAGTTTTACATGCAAAACCGTGAACATCTAGTGTCTGCTCAATCTCAGGCTGCAGTGGTTACGCCACCCTCTGGTCTATTTAATACTGCATCTGTTCCTGCTGTTACTTTACCAGCTTCTCCTCAGCCTTCTCAGGCTTCTTCTCTTGTGGGCGTACCTATCGATCCTATGCATCAGCTGATTGATCGTGTGGAACAGTTATGTAACAGAGTTAACCAGTTTCAGTTACCATCTTCGGAGAGAACTTCCCAGCATTCACAGCTTCCACGGTCAGCTGACTTCAACCGGAGGGACCCACCCGTCACCTGCTATAGATGCAACAGACAGGGCCACCTGGCTCGCTTTTGCCGGAGCCGCCTCCCGCAGTCAAAAAACGACTGGCGCCGAGCCTCGCGCGACGAGACGTAGCAGCACCACCACCACCACCCACCAGCATGGCTGCACCTCAACGGGACATAGCTACACCTCAACGGGATGTGTCTGCATTATCAGGTCAGATATTGCAAGTTCCTGGTCGTATTGCCCAGACAGAGCTCTCCATCTTGCTCGATACAGGAAGCGCAGTGAGTATTGTGAATGCTGCACATGTTATTAATCATTCTACACTAAAACCTATAGAGATGTTGCTCCGCACTGCAGGAAACAAGTTACTTGATGCGCCTTACCACACTGTGTTAGATTTCCATATTAATGATGTTCTTTTTCAGGAGGATGTACTAGTTGTGAAAGAGTTGTCCCATGATTTGATTTTAGGCAATGACTTTTTGCAGACCCATGATGTTATAATTGATTATGCACAAAATCTGATAACCTTGAAATCTTCTAAGAATGATGCATTCGGTATACCAATAACTCTCACACAAGGACCTTTTGTTGATATGGCAGTAAACCCTCTCCTAGATGATGATTGTACAGATTCTGGTGTTAAAATGGCAGTTATGCATGATGTTAAAATTCCACCTCTGTCTACATGCTATATATCAGTTAAGCCTTTGTCAGCCATTAGTAATGAGGTTATGTTTGAACCTGCTCTCAACATAATGCAAAAGAAGAATCTTTCTATTCCACCCTTATTGTGTCATTCTACCTCTGAACTTACTATTCCAGTGCATAATAATACTTCAGTTCCACAAACATTGTTTGCAAATACAGTCTTAGCTAAAGCGTATGATGTTGCACTTGTTCAGAGTAATTCTGTTTTGTCATCCGATGTTACTCCTCTACCAGCTCCAAATTGTAATTTTAATGTTAATGGTAAACTCTTGGAAACCCAAAAGGCTGACTTACATACTTTGTTATTGAAATATAGTGATCTTTTTGCCACAACATTACAAGAACTTGGTACTACGGATGTTGCAGAATTTGATATCAAAGTAAATGATCCTAAGCCAATTAAGCAAAGACCATATAGAGTTCCCCATAAACAAAAAGAAATTATTGCTGAGCAAGTTAAGGAGATGCAAGATGCTGGCATTATCAAGGAATCACAGTCCTCCTGGGCTTCTCCTGTAGTACTTGTCAAAAAGAAAGATGGCTCAATGAGATTTTGTGTCGACTATAGAAAATTGAATGCTGTTACAGAGACCACCTCTTTCCCTTTACCATTGATAGATGATTTGTTAAGTTATTTGGGGGAGGCTAAATGGTTTGTCTCATTAGATTTACTGTCAGCATACTTTCAGGTACCTATTGCAGAGGATAGCCAGAAGTACACCTCTTTTGTCACTTTTCAAGGTCAATATCAATTTACACGCTTGAGTTTTGGGTTGGCAAATGCCCCTAGGTTTTTCAGTTATATCGCAGACAAGTTGTTAGGCGATTTGAATTTTAAAAAGGCTATTGCATATCTGGATGACATTGTTGTGTTTGCTAAAACCTTTGAGGAGTTGTTTCAAAATCTTGAGGCTGTTTTTCAACGTCTGGATCACCACAAGTTTAAACTTAAACCAGAAAAATGTTTCTTCGCCATGCAAAAGATAAAACTCTTAGGGTTTGAAGTTTCTAAAGATGGCATTTCACCTGATTCTGACAAAGTTGTTTCCATTCAAAATTTGCCTCGTCCTAAGAATGTTCGAGATGTGAGAAAAGTTTTAGGATTGTTTAATTTTTACAGGAAATTCATCAAGGATTATGCTAATATTGCTCAACCTCTAATTCAGTTGACTAGGAAGAATCAAAGTTTTATTTGGGGATCTGATCAGCAAACTGCATTTCAAAATTTGAAGGACTTATTGGTTTCGGCCCCTGTCTTAGCTCACTATACTCCTGGTGCTTATACAGAACTACACTCTGATGCCAGTGGATTAGGGGTTGCCTCGGTGTTGTATCAGAAGATTGATAATGTGTTGAAACCAGTGGGCTATGCTTCGAGGACACTATCTAAATGTGAACGTAATTACAGTGTTCCTGAGTTGGAATTGTTGGCCATCTTGTTTGGACTTACCCACTTCCGCAGTTTTGTTTATGGCTACAAGGTTCATATTGTATCTGATCATCACTCTCTTTGTTATTTAAATAATTTGAAAGATTTGACTGGGCGTTTGGCACGATGGAGTTTGAAATTGCAAGAGTTTGATTATACCATTTCTTATAAGTCTGGCAAGAAACATCATGATGCTGATACTCTATCGAGATTTCCTGTGTTACAACCTACAGAAAGTGATCTTGAACAGCTTGATGAACTCCCCACATGTTTGCTGTCATCAGTTGAAGTTGCTGACCATCAGAAGAAAGATACTGGGTTACTGGAGCTTATTAATGCTCTCCATGATCCTCCGTCGGCCCCTGCTAAGCTTCAGAGACAAGTTTCCAACTACACACTCAAATCAGGTGTTCTTTATCGTAAAAATGCTGGCTCCACTGGCCCCCTCCATCTGCTGGTTATTCCAGAAGCTCTAAAACATGAAATTCTTTCTTCATGTCATGATGATCCTCTTTCAGCCCACTTAGGATTCTCGAAAACATTTGCCAAAATTCACTCCAGGTATTACTGGGTTGGTATGAAGAAAGATATTGAACATTTTGTCCGAACCTGTCCCAGCTGTCAAACAAGAAAGGGACCGAAGAATCAGAAACCAGCAGGCTTATTACAACCAATTCCGGTTACATCTGTAGGCGAGCGGTGGGGTATTGATTTGCTTGGGCCTCTCCCACGCTCCAATTCTGGACACAAGTATGTTGTCGTTGCGACCGAGTATGCTTCTCGCTGGGTCGAGTCTGCGTCGCTTTCTTCAGCAACAATTCCTCAAGTTGCTAAATTTATTTTGCATAACATCATCTGTAAGCATGGAGCCCCTGCTGCCTTGTTATCTGACCGTGGCTCAGTTTTCTTGAGTGAGGTGACACAAGAATTGTTGAGATCTTTATCAGTGTCTTCCAATTTCACCAGTGCTTATCATCCAGCTTGCAACGGACTTACTGAAAGATTTAACCAAACCCTCTTAAATATGCTCAGCCATTTTGTGGATAATAATCAGAAGAATTGGGACTCAATTTTGCCCTATGTCATCTTTTCATATAACTCGAGTGTTCAAGAGTCTACTAAATTTTCACCCTTTTTCTTGATATATGGTCGAGAACCTTCTTTACCTAACCAGGTTCAGCTACAAGCTACGTCTAATGACCTTTTTGTGAGACAGACATTGCAAGAGATTCAAAAGGCACGAGAGGTTGCTGTTGCTAACATTACAAAGCAGCAGGTGAAGCAAAAAGAAGCATTTGATGCTAAACATCGAGATGTGGTTTATAATGTGGGTCAATTAGTTAAAGTTTTCACTCCCATTAGGAAGAAAGGTAAATGTACAAAGTTGTTACATAGATATTTTGGTCCTTTTGAAATTATCCGACAGATCACTCCTGTTACCTACCTTGTTGGTCGACCTCATGCTCCCCGTACCAAACATCAGAGTGTTCATGTGTCACGCCTTTACCCTTACTATGATCCTGTGGGCCCTTATAGGCTGTAAAGTCTGAGTTTCTGATGCTTAATTAAGCCTTACTTTTCAGGAATATGTGATATGAATGTCTCTGCTAAATTAAAAGTGTGTTACTCTTGTGGGTGTAATTTAAATTTTGAATTGTGTTTTGGTAACTGCAAATCATATGTTTGTTGTATTATGCTGCAGGAATGTGTTTCAGGTGTACTATATGCTTAATTGAGCTTTCATTTTCAGGGATGTTATGTGACAATATTGTTTTGAGTAATGATGTGATGTTGTTTTGTTGCATTCGATTTGATTTGATATGATATGATATGATTTGATTTTGACTCGATTTGATTTTGGGTTCCATAATGATGCTGTGATCTTTATTTGCAGAAAATTGTTGCATGAATAGTGTTTGTATGTATGTGTGTATTTGAGGTTATGTGATATAGGTGAGATTTGCCTCGGTGGGAGTGCCAAAGTGTAACCCCGATGGCGTAGTGTGAGGTTATGTGAGAAATAAGAGTTGAGATTTGCTTCGGTGGAAGTGCCAAAGAGTAACCCCGACGGTGTTGATGTGATATGAGGAGAGATGAGACGAGATGATGTCAGCTTCGGTGGAAGTGCCACAGTGTAACCCCGACAGTTGTATCATTTCAGAGATTTTGCTTATTGGTGTTGCTGTAACGTGCCCAGTATAGCGTGTGTGATGAATTCACACGAGAGATTATATAGATGGAAGTGAATGTAATGAAAATAATTTTTTTTTCTCTGTTTATGCAACAAGTTTATTACCATCTTAGATAGCAAATGTTAATACCACCTGTTTTCCAGCTTAAATTTTTATTTTGAGGATGTAGATGCAACATTATAATGTCATGTTATTTGTGTAATTCCTGAATTGTTAATGTGATTTCTTGAAGGTTATGCCTATGTCAAATGTTTTGAATTTACAGCATGTTAAATGAGACACGTAAGTGCAGATGTTTTGTTTTGGAGAGAAAATTGAAAGATGATGATGCTTGAAGTAATGATCGAGATTGCACTATTACTGCTGATGATGTTGATTATGATTGCGTTGATGCTAATACTGCGATGAGAAAGATAATGATGTGGACAAGAAGTTGTATTGGTGACAAGAGTAGGACACTAGTAGTTGAAAGCATGTCACGTGGCGTAGTTTAGAAATGTATTGTGGATGTAGCTTGTAGTGATGTATACACTAGTTTGAGTAGATAGTTAAGTCAGTGTTGGTGTAATTTGGGGCCATGGTCAGTGTGAATGAGTTCATTTCATCGTCATGTGTGACTGTCTTGTAAGTGCACTTACTTTCTTTTGTTAGTGATACCAGCTGGTTATTGAGATGTAATATTGGGATCCCAAAACAAGGTTATGTTTCATTTCTGTCATGTTCATGTATTGATTCTGTTTTACTGTTATTTGGATTGTAAAGCATTGTAAGTTACACTTTGGATGGCAACTCTGTAAAATTTCTTTCTTATGCCAATTTGTACTAATTTTTTTTTCTCTCTTTCTTTGCCCCATGTCATAAGAATTTTTTTAGTGTACATTTTTCAAACTTTAAAATCTTTAATTGTAAATGACATACCCTTCTTTTGTGTGTGATTCTTTGTGGGAGCATCCTGTTTATTGTGTGGTGGTTTTGTTTTAGTATTTTGCTGTGGCAGAGAGCGAGAAGGTGCATCAGCATCCCCAGGGCACACCAGAAGTGAAGAAACACCACAGGGAAGCTGTCGGGCAGCCACTACACTGCCGTGGCATAAGGAGCCACCATGTCGGGGGGCAGTCCAAGCCAGCGACTGCCCACCCTGTTGTCATCACCAGAGACCTGCGGTGCTAATTCTACACCAGGACAAATCGTCGTTGTGGGCACTGTCTAAACCCACCCACAAACAGTTACGGCAGTTCATCACCCTTTTGCGCAGTGTAGTGTGCCTGTGAACTAAGGCAGCGTGGTGTGTGCGTGTGCGGGATGCTAAAGCTAAGTGCATTAACAATACTAAGTCAACAGCACTTACGTTCCTCGCCTCTCGTCATCGCCCAGCAATATTGTGTCGTCGGCTGGGTGCTTACCACACATATATATTACTGTTATATTTCACTTCATCACACATTTGTATGTCATTTTTGGTATGTCTTTGTTTTGTTTTTCCCTGTTTATTCTGTTCATTTTCTTTCTGTCGACGAGGACGTCGACTTCGGTGGCCAGGGGGAGATGTGGCATGTGCACAGATTATAGTAATAGTAATACGTCCTCTGGTTACCCAAGTCGAAGGTTGGCAGTTTATCTGAGGAGGGGCGATTGAGGGGAAACAGTCTCATTGGTGGGGATGGCGTTAGTGACGCCAAGCTAGCGTGGGTTTTCTCAGTAGTCTGTTACTAGTCTTCGTGTGATCTGGACGGATAACTGTCTACGACATGGCGTCCTCGCTCGGCAGACACATGCGGTAAGTCTTTGTTAAATAAATCTACTAGTTGTCCATTCCTTTGCAGTTTCTAATTATGATAGTAGAATAGAATCCTTGCCTCTCCCTTCAGCCAGGAATTATGTTGTGAATATAACTTTAGCTGCGTCCCTTCGTCGTTGCCTCTTAAAGTAAAGTTCTTTGTTTGATTAACGATCCCTCTCCTAAGCGAGTTGCTCCCATCTGAATTTCTGAAGTTAAATAATAAATAAATGTGAGGTACACGACAATATATATATATATATATATATATATAGCCTTTATCACGTAAACTCATTTTCTTCCCAACGAAT
The DNA here is from genome assembly GCA_030765065.1 of Deroplatys truncata. Taxonomy (NCBI): domain Eukaryota; kingdom Metazoa; phylum Arthropoda; class Insecta; order Mantodea; family Mantidae; genus Deroplatys; species Deroplatys truncata. The sequence goes on from CM060985.1 coordinate 47,321,375, forward strand.
GATTTACTCTTCCCAGTTATCATGTTTATCGGAGCGATCGGGCATCTTTAACGGCCTCAGGAGTTGTTGCCCCTGCTGTGAGACGTCTCCATCATAGCCCTATATTTTTGCGCGATTCTCCAGCATTAGAAGTTGTTTGCATCAAACTTCACTTTCCTGATGACTACGATCTGGTCCTCATCAGTGCCTATAAACCTCCTAATTATAACCTCAACACACATTTTCTTTCATTGTTTTTTTCCCGATCGTGGCCGCACTCTTCTATTAGGCTATCTGAACAGTAAGCATACTTCCTGAGGATTAGAGCTACTAACCTCAATGGACGTGATATTCAACAGTTTCCCAGCAGTTCTCTCTGCAATACTCCGACTCCTCCTGATCCCACTTATTATTCCAGCAATCCCAGGAAACCTCTGGATATTCTTGACATTGGCATTTCTAAAAATCTGGGTTTGCCACTTAATATGAACCCTCGGCCGAGAAGCTAATCGCATGCGATTTATGTTTCATGTATTTCGAAAATATATTATTGCATAAAACTCACGAAAAAAAAGAAAAACCAATATAACTCAGATTTTCGTGCATTAATACCTTAATTAAATAATGAAGTGAGTTTACTGCACACTTCCAATAGCTATACATAACTACCTTGTTTTCTTCTGATACCCCGTAATCCTGATCTACCTTCTTTCGAAGCAAGGTGTAGTACCTTCAACTGTTTATAGTTGTTTACAGAGAATACTAAGGTCGCAATCTCTTGCATCTTCCCTCGGTGCGTTCCTAACTTTTTGGCTTATTTACTAAAACCCCTCTGTTACCTATAATAAGGTATGTGTTTATTATCATTGTAATTGTAACTCTCATTCTAACAATGAGAAGGTGAGGCGTTGATGATAATGATGATAGGGTTTAAGGGCGCTAAACATCTAGGTTCATCAGCGCCCTTACAATGTATGAAATGTAAAACCCCAAAACTAAAACACAGTACACAAACCCGCTGTCAAAAACTAAAAGACAAACCAAACACCAATACCTAAAAACCAACACACTAAAAGCATTGTCAATAAAAGAGTAAAACAAAATATCAAGAACTGCAGAATGCGAGGGACATGAGCGGCACATGTCCGCCGGGGAGAAGAGCCCCATTAAAACAGACAATAGAAAATCACAAAGCTAAAAGACGCTCCGCGCATCAAATGCGCCGATTAAAACCACTGTCACTTATTAAACGTAAAATCAAGTCTACAGCACGCGCGTCGTCTGCCAAAACATTGGCTATGCCAACAGGCAGACCCACACGAACGCGCAACGGAGCTAAAACTTGACACTCTGTTAAAATGTGACGCACCGTTAAGGGCGCATCACACTGCTCACAGAATGGTGCGGAGTCACCACTGAGCAGGTACCTATGGCTAAAAAGACAATGTCCGATACGTAAACGAGTTAAAATCACCTCTTCTCGACGAAAGGAGCGAGAAGAGGTACCCCAGACCAATGGAAGAGGTTTAACCTCCCGCAACTTGTTCCTCCTAAGGGCCCACTCATCGCGCCAGCGCGAGAGGATACGGTATCGTAAATAACATAACAATCTGAGGAAGGAACAACCAGGTAAAACATCTGGGCGATAAAAGCGCCGATTTGGCAGCGGCGTCGGCAGACTCGTTCCCTGAGATGCCCACATGACCTGGAATCCAAACGAAGGAGACGCTGATGCCAGAAGCACCAAGCGAGTGGAGCAGGTCATGAATGCGCTGTACGAGCGGGTGGTAAGTGTACAGCGCGTTAATACTCTGAAGGGCACTCAGAGAGTTCGTACAAACAACACAACGCCGTAAGACGCTGAATGTATAAAACACATTGATAGATACTAAAAAGTTCGGCGGTATAAATCGAACATTGCCCGAGTAAACGAAAGGTAAAACTATGTGCACCAAAAACAAAGGCACATCCTACTCCAACATCAGTCTTAGACCCATCAGTATAAATAAAATGACAGTCCCCGAATTGCGCCTGTAGTTCTAAAAATGCGGATCTAAGGACTGAAGCAGGGGTCTCGTGCTTCGGTATCGACGTTAACCCAAGGTGACGGCGGGCCTCAGCGTGCGACCAAGGAGGAAAACGCGTTTCCCCCCGAGGAAGAGCCGGCGCTGGCGTAACGTCCGAATGCCGAAGTAGCTGTCGAAATTGAACCCCTGGAGGAAGCAATGCAGAGGAGCAAATTAAATAGTGGTGATCAAGCGACTCCTCGAAAAATAACTCGAGGGACGGGTGGTCAGGCAAGCTTGAGAGTCGACAGGCATAGCTGCACAAAAGCATCTCACGCTGGAAGGACGGAAGGACAGCGGAGGCTCTGCAGCTTCAGCATACAGACTGGGAACAGGGCTGGTTGGAAAGGCCCCCGTAGCGACTCTTATGCCACGATGGTGAATGACATTCAAACGACGTAACACAGATGGACGTGCCGACGAATAAACAATGGGTGGAATGCATAAAATCCAAGCTTTGTCTTGAAGATTAGTCTTTAAGTTAAAGCGAAAGCTTTAAGATTACTCTACAAGATTAAGCTTTGGCTTGTTCAACTCATGCATAAAAAGAATCTTAATCTAGCAAGCTTTCGCTAGACGTTTTTCCAGCAAACGCTTGAATTACGTTGCGCGCGCAGCTGTCGTCTGCCAAATGCGGCTCATAACTGTTGTCTCGTGTGGCGAGTACAGAAGTGTTTTGCGAATACGGTACCTAACCTATATCGAAGTTATATGCGTAATGGTAGACGAAGTGAATATTCAGAATACCTTTCTAGCAATTCTTAAGCAGTTTCCAATACTGTTGAATAAATCGCAAATCCCGAGCATCAAAGAAGAGAAAGTGAACGCTTTGCAAACCACCTGCATCAAACTGGAAGAAATTTTAGGCAGAAAATTCACTCCACAGCAGGTGCAGAAAAAGATTCAGAATATGAAGACTGAATTAAAAAGAAAAACTGACCGTAAGGCCACGGGAAATCAGAAAATAAGGTTAAAAAGGTGGGAAGAAGAATTTCTGCAGCTGCTTGATGGCGAAAGTAACCCAACCATTTGTAGGATTCCAGGTAAGAATGCAAGTCGATCTCAGGAGCCAATTATTTAGAAGTTTCTGTGTAATTTTTTTTTGCTTTGGTTTATAGTATCAAATGCAATTTAAAACGTATTCTGTAATGTGATACATATTATACGTAACTGCTATAAAATATAAATATATCGGAAAATTACAGCGAATGATAAAGTACGTAACAATATGATACTACTTTGGCAAAAAAGGACAGTTTCAAATTCTTTTTTTGCTTCATTATGAATTTTATCAGGTTCTTCAAGACAGTTTACAAACGGGTTTACACATGACTTTCCTGTAAACAACACTAAAATTGCTTATTTTAGTTGCCTTTATTTCTGGTTAACAACTGGACGTTGCTGAGTTTACCATTTATATAAGTTTTATTGGAAAATCTTTCTTTTCTATTGTGGCTCCTCTAGTTAAACAAAGTGTCCAGTGATTTGCATGAATATATATATACCAAGGATCTTACAAATTCCTAAATTCAACATATAAGATCCTATAAAATCCTAATACACTGATACATAGAACCTAATTTTAACCTTTTAGAACCTAAAAATCCGGGGCTTACTAATAACATGGGGATCAGCTTAATCTGTAAACACGACCTTGTAGCACTGGCAGCAGAGCAGTCAGCAATAATTAGGCCACAGCTGAGCGACAATTTATTTCCAGGAAAGTAATGCAATACCTTACAGCGTCATCAAATCCAAACAGTATAATATATCACTAACTAAATAAACTAGTTGTCCTTTTGACTCCCTTACGGCTAGTTTATTTGGTTTTTTGTTTACTGTTTAGGTGGATGTGCTGTGGGTGGGGAAGGTTTGGAAGAACAGCTACCAAATGATGCAATGGAGCAAGTTGAAGTTGAATCTGGAACTACAAATAATGAGAGCATTGCCCTAAATCCCAATAAGAACGCTAATGAAAAGGGTACGCAATCAAATAAATCTAAATTACCTGAGACCCCTGAAACAAAACACCTGACTACGCATGAACTGCAAAGATTGGTACTCTTAGAACAATTAAAACTGATACGCATGCAGCAGGAGGAGATATTAAACAAACAGAGCGTGCTTCCAGTAATAGAAGTACAGGGATCAAATTTTATTCAGAACCTGTAACTATATCCGATAAGCATGTTAAACACTACAGATGGTATTTATTTATATTTCACTCAGCGCTGGATAACCATTTGCATTTGTATGTATAAAGTTTAAGATTGCCATCAATTGTCCTCATTGAACCTATAAAATGACTTGTACACACATTCTCTGCACTGTCGCTTCGCTTGATACACTTTTCTTTGACGGATATTCATGAACTGTGCCATTATGTGTGATAAAACAACTCTTAAGACTTCTCTTGTATGAATCAAGTCACCTACTGAGGTAGCTTGAAAAAAGTCAAGATTAATCTAGAGGAAGTGAAGCTTTCGCTTGTTTTATGCATCGGATTTGCACTTAAAGTCAAGTCGTTGCTGGAAAATTCAAGCTAAAGCTAGGCAGCTAGCTGGCTCCAAAGCAAATGCTAGACTTAAGTCAAGTCGAAGCTGTTTTATGCATCAAAAGCCAAGATTACACTTGAAAATTAGCAAGGTAAAGCTTATGCTTGACTTTATGCATTCCACCCAATGCACCCGTAATCAAGCTTGGATCGGACCAAAAAGCGATAAAGACGAAGAAGGACGGTCCGATCAGCTCCCCAGGATGTGCCACTTAAAACAGGTAAAAGATTAAGAGAATGGTCACACTTTGCTTTTAAAAAGGAAATGTGCTAAGTCCAACACAACTTCCTATCAAAGATCAACCCCAAAAATTTCACCTCGTCTGCAAACGGAAGTATCTCGGCCCAAGATGGGGAGGCGGCGGAGGGAAATACTTCCGGCGCCAGAAGTTGATGCAGACAGATTTCTCGGCGGAGAAATTAAAGCCGTTGGCGTTACTCCAGACGTAGATACGGTCGATACAGCTCTGGAGACGGCGTTCGAGCAAACAGGCCCGCCGTGAACTGCAATAAATCGCAAAATCAACAAAAAGAGACAATGAAATGCCAGGTGGAATACAATCAACAATGCGGTTGTTAGCAATTGCAAAAAGTGTGACACTGAGTACAGAGCCCTGCGGTACACCGTTCTCTTGAATAAAACTACTGGATAAAACTGAGCCCACACGTACACGAAAGACGTGATCCGTCATAAACTCCCTAAGAAATATGGGAAGACGACCGCGGAAATTCCATGCATGGAGTGTACATAAAATGCCGCCCCTCCAACAAGTGTCATAAGCTTTCTCCAGGTCAAAAAATACAGCCACTGTTTGGCACTTTCTCAGAAATCCGTTCATAATATGCGTCGACAGAGACACCAGATGGTCGACGGTAGAGCGATAGCGACAAAATCCGCACTGAGAGTTCGCTAGAAGTTTCTGAGACTCAAGCCACCATGTCAACCGCCCGTTGATCATGCGCTCCATCACCTTGCAAAGGCAACTGGTGGGGGAGATAGGGCGGTAGCTGGAAGGTAGTTGGCGATGCTTCCCAGGCTAAAATATAGGGACAATGGTAGCTTCGCGTCAAACGGAGAGAAAAAGGCCGTCTTGCCAAATACTGTTATAGACCTATAAGAGAAAGAGTTTACTGTCGGCTGAAAGGTTTTTTAACATCAGGATATGAATGCCGTCCGACCCAGGAGCGGAGTGCCTAGAGCAATGAAGAGCGTGCTCCAGCTCCCTCATTGTGAAAAGTACATTATAACACTCCGTATTAGAGGACCGAAAATTATAGGTTTCGGAATCTAACGGGTCTTTGAGTGTGCGAAAGCCGGCGGAACAATGGGCAGAACTGGATATTGCCTCAAAGGCAGCACCCAAAGTGTTAGCAATGGCAGCCGGATCCACAATGGTGGCATTGGAAACCTGAAGGCCAGAAGCAGTACAATGCGACACTTTACCTGAGAAGCGACGAAGTTTATCCCAAACGACCGATGAAGGCGTGAAGCGATTTAAAGACTCGACAAAACGAGTCCAGGACGCCTTCTCGCTATCCTGAATAATGCGATGGGCCCTGGCGCGCGATTGTTTAAAAGTAACCAAATTATCAAGTGTAGGGTGTCGCTGAAACATCCTAAGTGCAGTTCTACGGGCACGAACGGCGTCCCGACAATCCTCATTCCACCACGGAACAGGTATTTGCCGAGGGTGAGAGGAGGAACGGGGAATTGTGCGTTCGGCGGCAGATAGAATAGTAGACGAAAGATGTTGCACCATTTGGTTAACGTCAACAAAGGGCTGGTCCTCAAAACACACGAGGCTGGAATACCATCTCCAGTCGGCTTTCTAAATATCCAGGTAGATACCCTGGAATGCTGGACGTGGTGAGACAGAAGAGAAACGATGCAGGGGTAATGGTTGCTGGAGTAGGTGTCAGCGACGACGTTCCACTGCAGACGACTAGCAAGCTGGAGTGAGCAAACGGCAAGGTCCAAGTGAGAGAATGTACCGGAAGAATCAGAAAGAAACGTAGGCTCAACTGTATTGAGAATAGAGAGGTTGAACTGATCAAAAATGTCAGAAAGTAGAGTTCCCTTCGCACAAGCCCTTGGCGAACCCCACAGGGGGTGATGGGCATTAAAATCTCCCAACAGAAGAAATAGCGTTGGGAGAGCGCACAGGAGAGCTCGAATGTCCGCGTTACCGAGGAGAGACGATGGAAGTCAATGCACAGAGCAAACAGAAAAGAAAAATCCAGGTAACTGTGGTTTAACGGCAACAGCTTGCATGCCGGGCGTAATAGCAAGAGTTTGAAAATAAACGTCGTTACGCATTAATAAAATGACACCTCCATGAGCAGGAATACCCTCCTCCGGTTCAAGATCGTAGCAAACCGGAGTATACCCTCGAACATCAAAAGGGTCGTGAGGGCGAAGCTTGGTCTCCTGCAAACTCACGACCATAGGTGAATGGGAACGCAATAAAAGTTGCAGTTCCGCCCTATGCGACCGTACACCACGTACATTCCAGGTCAGGATAGCCATTAAGAAAAAGGGATAAACTGTCTACTTAGAAGGCCGGCTTAAAATTATCTTTTGCTTAACCTTTGGGCTCGGGCTTTTTGTATGGAGTTGGTCAGCTTCCATAGCCTCCTCGAAGGGAGGGCCCACGCGATCAGAGCCAGAAACCGATTCAAGCGCCGAGAATCGGTTCTGGATGGCAAAGGGTGAAGGGGGCCGCTGAGCGCGGCTTGTCCCAGGAGAATCCTGGGACTGCGACCTCCGAGGAGGAGGAGGAGGAGGAGGAGGAGGAGAAGGTGAACTTGTCTTGCCGCGCGCACACGGAGGGTCTTTCAAAAAAATCTTCCCTACGAAATTTCTGCTTCGATTTCTTCTCAGTGCCTTGTGACTTCATTGACTTTGGACCAGGTTTAGAGGGCTTGGTAACTGAAGCTAAAATGGACGGCCGGATGGTAGTGGCGGTCAATGCAGTCATGGTCCAAGTTTGAGTCTCTGCATCCTTCCGGAGTACTGGCGAGGCAACAACAGAACTGAAGGTTCCCGATCGCAGGAGCGAAGGTTGTCGCGCGTGGTAACGCCTACGGGCTTCGGCGAAGGAGAGTTTCTTCTTTACCCGAATCTCCTGGATCGCCTTCTCGTCCAAGTACCGCGGACAGACGGCAAATGAAGCAGAATGAGACCCTTTGCAATTAACGCAGACGGGGGCTGTTGAACAGGTACCTTCGTGTGAGGGCTGGCTACATGTTGCACAGATGTTAACGGCACTCTTACAGGAGACTTGCGTATGCCCAAAACGTTGGCATTTGAAACAACGCAGAGGTCTAGGAATATAAAGCCGAACCGCAATACGTTCGTACCCTGCTGAAATGCTCGTGGACAGATCGACGCCATCAAAGGTTATAAAAAGGGTACGAGTGGGTACCAATACTCCGTCGCGTTTGGCCTGCACACGATGCACTGCTGTCACCTTTTGATCGGATAGATATTCGACTAGGTCCTCGTCCGATATACCATCGACGCTATGCGTGGTAACGACGCCCCGACAGGAATTCAATGTGCGGTGCTTCTCAACACGGATGGGATAACCGTGGAGAAGCGTAGCGCGCAACAAGGTCTTACTTTGCTGATCGGACTTCGTTTGTGCCAATAAGGAACCATTCCGTAGACGAGTGCAGGACTGAACCGCACCAGCAATTGCATCAATGCCCTTCTGAATTATAAAAGGGTTCACCTTCTCAAAGCTTTATCCTTCTTCTGTTCTTGAAATTACCAAGTAACAACCAGATGTCGGCGGTGTTACTTCCGTTACAATAACTTTACGGCGCTTGTTGGAAATGATGGAGAAAGGGGGCTCCATAGCGAAATAAATCCTCCACCATTGCAACCGTCTCCGACCTCGGGCTCTGACTTCCCGGGCGTTACCCCGGCTTGGGTCACACCTCCCAGAACATAGACAGAAGGACCCAATCGTCGTCAGAAGTCAGCAGCTCATGCAATGCCCCCCCCCCGCGGGACTGCAGTTGAACAGCGGATACGAACACAAACCCTACACGAGACCCCGGGTGGTGGGGATGACGCCATTACCCACTCACCCAGCTGCGCACCCAGTGCGCGGGTATCCGTCAGGCTGTGTCCATGGAGGATTAAAAGAAAAGATAAAATAAATAAAACTGTGTGGGCGTTTCGCACGCAAGGTAGGCCGGCGAGGAAGAAAAAGAGATGTGCGAATGTCGTGGTGCGAAATGGCAGGAAATTGACAAGGGAAGAAAGAAACGATGGCGAGGTGAGGTATGAATGTAATACAGAGAACGCACGAGAGCCTACCTTGTTTCCCCCGGTCACGAGAACGAACCTACCTCGACCGGACGGGGATGAAGGGATGAAGATGGCGATGAGTGGCTCGGAAACTCCGGGTACGCCAACACCCGTACTCACATAAGGTGAGCCCCTGGGGGGTAGGTGAAGCGGTTGCGTGGATATTATAACTCTCTCAGCGGCAGTCCCAGCTGCAGCACCCGACGCGCGAGCATCACAGTGTGGAGGAAAAGTTCTGTATTATGCAACAAGTGTATAATACTTTAAATTGTGGCAGTAGTTAATGCTCAGTGTCTTCGCTGTCACTTGGGCGCTAATTTTCATGAATAGCATTCAACTGCTTACAGCGTTTTATGCAATCCTAGCGTTATAAATTGTTAATAAATTCTAAGCTTATAGAACTACATTTGCTTTTACTTTCTTGTCAGTCAAAAAATGGCTTCGTGGTTTCAAGAGAGAAGCTTACTTAATTCTTTACAGTAACATTAGTATTTTTTTACTTATAAAATAAATGAAGGAAATATTAATTGAGCTGAAATTGAAATTATTCCTGTGGAATAACTGAAAAAAGCTGAGTAACCTGAAGCACAACTAATTCTAAAGAAAATAAACAATATGAGAGGGATTATGACAATTTTGTGAGCGAAGAACAAAGCAATTTTTTACTGATCACAATTACAAGAGGCGTTCAATAAGTTTTTGGAAAGTCCAAGAAATGGCACTCATATCGTCAAAAAAGTTTGTATCTCTTACCAGTTCTTTCAGCTATATCCAATACGTGGTTTCGTTATCATAGGCTCGTATTTATAAGGCTTAACACCGAAAGATATCAAAGCCGAGTTGAATGAAGTCCATGGTTTATCTGCTCTTGTGTTTACAACAGTTTACAATTGGGTAAATGAGCCGTACATCCACAAATAATGAACATTTTTCAGGACGTCCAGTGGAAGTGGCTTCCTTCGAGATGATTGACAAAATCCACGGTATGGTTTTGAGTGATCGACGAATCAAAGTTCGCGAAATAGTTGAGGCCACAGGGTATTACAAGGTACAGTGTTTTCAATTTTGCACCAAAAATTTGGTCCGACAAAGATCTCGGCAAGGTGGGTGTTACGTTTGCTCTCAATGGAGAATAAACACAATCGTGTGATCGATTCGGAGGCTGGTTTGGCACTTTTCCGTCGCAATCCTGACGAGTTTCTGCGTCATTACATAACTGGACGAAACATGGATACAGGACTACACTCCAGAGACAAAAGTGCAGTCGAAACAGTGGGTTTTTAAAGGCGAACCGCCTCACAAGAAGGCAAAGGTGATGAAATCGGGCCGACCAGGTGATGGCTTCGGATTTTGGAATGCACGCGGAATCATCTACTTCGATTACTTGCAGATAGGAAGTAAATGGAGAGTATTGTGCATCGTTATTGCACCGGTTGTGCGAAGAAGTTAAGACAAAACGCTCTCATCTGGCAAAGAAAATAGATTCTCTTCTATCACAACAATGCACGGGTGCACACCTGCGCAGTTTCGATGGCGAAAGTTGTGGAATTAAGGTTTAAATTACTACATCATCACCATATTCACCAAATTTGGCCCCCAGCGACCTTTTTTATTACCAAACTTGAAAAAGTGGCTCTGCGGAAAACGATTCGCGTCTAACGAGGTTGTCATCTCCCAAACAGCCGCCTATTTTGAGCACCTTCAAATCCTACTTTTTGGATGGCTTAAAACAGTTGGAGAAACGTTGGGAAAGATGTATTGAGCTAAAAGGAGATTAGGTTGAAAAATAATAAAAATCTACCAAAAAGAATTTGCTTTTCTATCTCTTTGTAAGGAATTTATTGAACATGATAGTATGTAGGGTGTTGAGCACTTCTAAAATCAATCTCTAGTCTATGTTTGTACTTCAAGTTTGGATATTTTTACTAGTTTTTATTTATTCAGCCAAGAAGAAAGGTTTGTTTACGTGAAAACTATAAGAAACCAGTATAATGAGCATTAAATTTATAGTAATGCATGTTGGTAGACATATTAGTTAATAAAGATTTTGATTGTTAATATATATTCGCTACTAGATACAAAGCAGACAGTGACAAAGGTAAATGTTTGGTCTTTGAGACAAAACGTAATCGTTTGCATTACCAACTCAAATAAACGGGAATGAAAGGGTGATATCACAGAGGGCTTAGAATCTTGCGAGTTAAGAGAGTAAGGTTGGAATTGATTATAAATGCATACGATTTATTATGCTATTGTTGCTAAGTAACAATGTATTATGCCACGCGTGTTAGAAAAACACAATCGTACACCTCATCTGGGATAATATACACTTAAACAAAGCAAAAATAAAATCACTGTCTCTGGATTTCGCCTAGGTGTTGTTTTCCTACGCACGAAGACAGTACACGTCACTTAGAAGGTATAATTTGTCATCCGGTATTATGTAAGCAGCAGGGAAACATATTTTGATTAACAACTTCTCTCATCCTAACCCATTACAGTAGTGTAATGAGAACCCTTCAACGCTCCTCGTCTATGCTATGCCTTAACAGAAGATGAAGACGACGAAATGAAACCAGGTAACAGAGAATGAAGCTTAGTCATTTTATAAGATTCATACCAAATTAATTATGTTTCATGAGCTGGATAGCTGTTACGGAATCTTATGACTACTAGCTCTACTATAGCTACATTAGATTTGCTACTTTAAATATTTTAAAAATTTAGTTACTCTTCTAGTTACCAAGTATTTCCTTTTGTTGAGCGAGGATAAAACATAAAACCAAACATTTTTCATGTTAAAAATTAAGATATAAATGACGCTTCTAAAAGCTTCTTTTTTGTATATCTGGATTTTCGTTTGTTTTGGGAAAAAATTAGTATACAAATGCAAGGTTATCTATAGTTGTATATTTAAGGAATGCCACTTATTGTGTTATTTTGGATTAAGCAAGATATATTTATTTTGCATTTTTCCATTCAGTTTTAAGACAAATTGTTTTTGGTCAGTTCTGCTGGAATAATTATTTTAATTATTCAAAGAAGAGCAGTGGAAATGTGGACCACTCACAGGTTGTAAGCCTCTATTTATGAAGTTAGACATTTAATAGTTATTAATTTGTATGTACTATTTTCTAATATCTTATAATACTAGCTATAACTCTGACGTAGAGATTCCTGGATGTAGATTTGAAAAACCAGCACAATCTAGCCATGTAATTTTAGGACTTTAGCTTTAAAATAAGCTACTCACCCATTATTTTAAACTATCTGCAATTAATTCTAAAAGCAAATATTCATTTTAATCAGTTGACGAGTTCTTAGCCATATAGCTAATGAAATCCCACGTATATGGCAATTCCTAAGCAAATGCTTACTTAAAATTTAACTAAGTGAAATAATGAATATTATGAATATCTTTAAGGACCCTTAACCAGTTTAAATCCTAAAAAATAGAGTAATATTGTAATAATTCAACTTTTGTTCAATTTACGACTACTTAGAGCCCTTGAAAATCCACTTAGATTTAAGTCCCTAGGTTATAATTCTAAATTTTATCGCCGAACTTTTACATTTAGTAATGACAGAATAAATGTATCACATAAACCAACTTTTACGACGAATCGTGTATTAATTCAGTGTAACGTGTACAATCACCACTAAAGCTATGGGCATCTTTCCATCTTGTATGCAGGGACGGCACTTTGTCCCAGTTCGCCGCGAGGTTGACTTGATACTGGTGTATAGAGTAGGTACCTGTGTCTACTAGTAAATAAGAGCAGTCCTCGACAGCACGCAACTGTTCGCTGGTATAGATCGCGGAATAAACATGCAACGTTTCTATATGTTACCACTGCCTGTGCGCGCGTACATGTGCCTTGAGTATTTAATTGTTCACATTATTACTTTCTAGTCGGCCACGACATGAGTGCGTATGGTGAGCAGAAGAACTAAACGGTTATGAAACAAGTGGGCTGGGTATCGGAAGGACAGTCTGGTAGAGCAAATATCCGCAGTTCCGAGTTGCATTTACTAGCAAGGCTGAGGCCTGCAAATGTACTGTTTTCATCGCGAAATTGTACATTTGCGTATTACCTTGTCCCTCCCACCCCTCTGATCCTAGCTTGATTGTTAACAAAAAGCGGCAGCGCCCACTTCCAAGCTCATTCATATCGTGGCCGAGTAATACACATATTTACAATACCATATACAAAACAACGAGTTAATCAAATTACAAGTATTGCAAGTATTTGCAATCTAGGTAAATGATTCTGATACAAACTGCATTCCCTTACAGTATATAATAATGTGCACTGTTAAGTGTGAAAAGGTGAAATTCCACATGTTTTCATTAAAAATATACTTATACTGCGAGAAAGTTCGCTCAACATCGCACAATATTATAGGCACATATTTAAAATAAGCATTATTGTCTACGTTATTGAAGCTAAGCTGCATGCTATTTATTTTATAAATTCTGAATAGCCAGGAATTGAATCACATACAAATAAAACGTACGCTCGTACTCCGATGCAGCACAAATAGTTTGCCCTTTCCTTCCACAGTGCAGTACCTTTGAAACAATGGCCTCCTTTATTCAATATAGACAAGCAAACTAACCTAAAATATGTCCACGCTAGGACAAAGTGTCGTCTTTGCTTGTATGTTAATGTGAAGATAATAATACCCTTTTGTAATTTGAAAGATTCCAACAATAGTGGACTTAAAACTAGCTCCTGAATAAAGATTTTCTTGCTGACTTACTGTTTGGAAATAAGTGTATTTGCGTATAGCGTCGAACAAACAACTCTTGATGTTTTTAAAAATCTATTCATCACGCTTCTTTCCCTGGCTACTATCGTATATTTTTATCTCTTCTACAAACTCATCACGTTACTTTCCCTGGCCACTATCGTTTATTTTTATACCTCTTCTACCAACTATTCTTACAAGAGCATAATTTTCTATCTACTTCATGTTAAATGAGACAAACGTTTGCAGAAATAATTTCATTAAACATTTCCTTATAGGTAAAAGCTAAAGGTACGGATGAACTGGGAAAGAGGGATGACGGGAGAGACCCTAAGGGCGACCAGGTTCGGATGATGACGGCATCAAGCATGGACGGGGTCCCAAATGTTTTCAGATCGAACGCATCGACGCTACCCGGAGCTACCCATAAGCCCCCAGCGATCCCTCCTGGTAGGGCCCACTGTAAAGCGTGTCCCGCTGAATACCGTAGCCTGGTCCTACAACATTGAAACAGATGACAAGGAAGAAGGGTGCAGGAAATGAGAGAGAGGAGTGTCATGGTAGAAGATGAAGTACTCCAGCGTCACCTACCGACCCGGCGAAACCACGAAATACCCAAGGATCAGAGTGAACGATCGCCGGAGCTCGAATCCGAAAGCGAATCGCACATGTACGTTACCGTGGCGCCACCTCGCTCGGTTTTTTGTTTTAAGTACAATGGGGATAGCGATAGTGAGGTACGCTGTGCTGAATTGCTATACTCTTTCCGTTTAGCGAGAAACAATTGAAGGGTGAACACTTTCAAAAGTCTGATGTTTGCGCACACGTGGTTTTCTCTTCTCTTCTACAAACCACTCTTACAAAAGGTTATTCTTGTATCTACTTCCTGTTAATCGAGATAAACTTCCATTACACATTTCGTTGTGGTATAAGGAGGATACAGATAGTTAAAGCGATAGTCACGTTTTCAAAAAGGTGATCGCTATGTGATGACTTTGAAATTACATGCTCTTTGCATGAGCACGACTAAAAATGAATAGCGACTTACCACTTGAAAACAGTTCAGATGTTTCAAAATTCAAACCAATAATAAAGAATATCCCCAAGTGGTTATCAACACCTAAAATTTACATAAATTGTGTCCTTTAATGAGATCCACATGTTGTTGTGTAGCAAGTTATTTTTTTTCTACAACTATGGTTTACCAGTTATTCAGAAGTCATTCAGAATGAACAGAACTTTAAAGGTATTCCCATAAAATTCAAGACATACGTTTTATTAGCCATCTAAATGTCTTAACCATATGCTATTTTAATCAAAATCGTTAAGAGCCGTTTTTGAGAAAATAAAAAATAGCACAAAATGATCCATGTAAATGGTAGTTTGGAGTGGGGAATTAAAAAAAACACTGATTCCTGGACGATGCTGAACTTAATACTAAGTTTGGTACTTAACCCACTTTTCGTTTTTGAATTATACTATTCACAGAGAGAGACATACACACACTGACCTTTTCTTAGAAAACCTTGTTATATTCAGGTAATCTCAAAACAAGTATTTCCAGTGAAATTCGGTATCGAATTTTTGGAAGGCATACAATATATCCTAACCGCACTAAACGTTAAGACAGAAGTAAAGATGAAGGGGATCTCAAGGCGTATTTTCGTTGACATTTCGAGACCAAATTTTTGGATGATAATGACTTTCCTTTTTTAGTTTCTCTATCACATACATAGTAGGTAGAGAAGGCATTGCATTCCACCCAAAAATTCAATACCGAGGTTTCACTGACAATACAGTTTTGAGGCTCCCTGAACCCAAATAAAGCATTTTTGGAAACATATTCGTGTTTGTTGAACAACATCATATAAAAACGAAAAGTCGAATAAATACTAAACTTGGTATTTAACTTAACTCTCTCCCGAGGATGCGACACAAAGATTTTCCAGAAAATCTCCCCCAACCCAACTTCCCCCCATTTTTCAATTTTTTTTTACTTTTTTTTTAAAATGCCTAACGATTTTTAATAAAATAGCATATATTAAAGACATTCACATGAAAAATAAAATCCATATGTTGAATTTTCGTGAAATAGCTTATGAAGTCCTCTTCATTTGGAAGGAATTTTGTATAATCTTTTATAAACTGGTAAACGTTAATATGGACAAAAACGTACTACACAAAAAATGTAGATCTCTTTAAAACACAGAATTTATTTCAAATACGGTTTTTGTGGCATAAGCCAATTTCTGAGATACCCGTTATGGATTGTACATATGTACTTGTTCATTCACTCAAAGTTCTGTCAACATTCAGCTGTTGCATGGAAACATGTGGAATGGAGAGCATATAGCGTCCAGTTCTTAAACATTTGACTATCACTGTTCTCTTTGTATCTATAATGAAATGTGTAATGTAGCTATTTCTGCAAAGGTTTATTTGGATTAAGGTGTAGTAGGTATAAAAATAAGCTTTAGTAGGAAGAGTTTGTATACACACTAATAAAAACAGAGGGTAGAGAAGGTCATGTGTGAATGTATCACATCAGATGTTTTTCTCTTTTTGGCTTGAAGTTTATCCTCACCAGGTACGTCATATCCGATGGTGAAAGAATGAAATGCTTGAAACGATGCTCAAATGGACCTGGGCTCCGTAGAGCTTACATTCTTCTTCTCAGAATAAGGGGAAATTCCGAAAAAAAACATCCGGGTAACTCACTCTAACCGTGAGGTAGTATTTTTAACACTTAAATGATTTCAGTCTAATTATGTAATATAAAATATAATAACAGCCCGCCTTAAAGCAATATGTGTATAATATAATATATAAAATGTATGTAACAGCCATTGTATTATGTTTATATTATTATGTACATGTTTAGTAATGTTATGTGAATGTATTAAGTAATTTAATAATG
Organism: Deroplatys truncata; assembly: GCA_030765065.1. NCBI lineage: Eukaryota > Metazoa > Arthropoda > Insecta > Mantodea > Mantidae > Deroplatys > Deroplatys truncata. The sequence goes on from CM060985.1 coordinate 47,337,961, forward strand.
TAGTACCTGTGAGAATATAGGTCAAAAGTTGCTAACAATGAGGTAACCTTGAGGCAATAATGAATTGGAGAGTTTAATAATGCTACTAGTAATTCTTGGAAACAATAATGTAATATTTTTAAAAACAGTTTATAAGTAGCCAATCAGCAACTAGAAAGGCTAAAAGTTAAATAAAAGTATTCTATTGGAGTAGGATTAGCCAATAGATGAAATTTGCAAATTCAGGCGGTAGAAGTCAGTTGCTAGTAGACAGCGTTCCTAACCGGACGCTAGACGCGTACGTATCCAGTGTGAGACGAAAGTTCATTACTTCGAGAACATTAAAAAGTTTGTGTTAAAAAGTGCAAGTAATTAATAGATAATCTCACAGCTCTCTATATAAGTGAAATGTTATTTAATCGTGTGAAGGATTAATAAATGGAGTGAAGTAAAAATTATAATTTGTGAAAGCCTACATTCTTTAGCCGCATCACACCCTGTTAAGAGAAGCATGTTTCTACAAATTAATACTGACGCAGCCGAGGCAAACATATATATATATATATATAATATTTAAAGAAATATAAAATACAAAATTGATTTTTTTAAAAGTGGGGCAAATGCCACCGGAAAGTGAACGTTGGGGCGAAGGCCACCGGAAACTTTGTACAATTGGTGGTTACAACTACATCAAGTTTGGCTCCCCAACAGCGGAACTACAATAATACACCTCCTAAAATAAACTACCTTCAACCGAAATTGAACTAGGGACCTCTGAATGTGAATGCTACACCACAAAGGTGGGCTCTGTGGAACGTAATATCTACACTAAGTAGTGCTAGAGAAAGTTGAGTAAAAATACCCGAAAGGCTAAGAATATAAGTGTTTGATTCTCACCGCAGTCATAAGCAGCTAACTAAATCGCGTACTCGTGCCAGAAGGATCAGAATGGAAGAAATGTAATATTTTAATATGACGAAGAATTTCTATGAGTGTGAAACCTCGCTTTGGCTCTTAATGTAGATAATCCTCTGGGTATGGCACGTTAACGTGTGAGCAGTGAGCGGAGGTGAGCCAGGATAACCATTCTGGCAATTTTCCAGATGAGAGGATACTTTGCATGCACACACATACATGTTCATCATAAGAAGACAAGAGTGCCAGAAAATCCCTAAGGTAAAGAACCAAGTGACACTTGCTGTTCGCAAATTAAGGTGTGTGCAAAACACAGAAACCAATTAGTGTGAGCAAAGTGGTCTGCACCAGACGTGTCAAACACCACCTCCGAGAGTAATCTACCCTTTCCTTATCCTTTCCGCAATTTTCTGCATGAGAGAGCACACACGACCCTCGTCAGGGAACCAACCTTCCACTGGACTGAAGCGGGCTGCTGATAAGTGTTCCTCTTTATTACACTCACTGCAGTACGCGAACCACAAGTTGAATTCGATATCAGAAAGGGCCGAGCACACTGCAAAGCTTTTCGGTGTATTGTCCACTCATAGACATATGCTATTTAAGGTTTGATTAGTGTCGAGGTATGCATGACTGTAGCTGATTTTTCATCATAGGAGGGAGATTTTATGGGTGTAGGGAAAAGTTATTTAGGGTGGAGTAGTTGTGCCTGGAATCTAACTTTATCAGTAGATCCGATTCTCGTCTTTATTTCAGTTTATGTGATTCATTTCGAGTGTTTGAAGCATGTAAATCACATCAGAAAATGGTTGAACATGCACATGTAATAATTGTTCAACATTCAACAAATAATAAGCATGGGATAAGGTAAGACAAGAGGCACCTACTAAGATTTTATACATCCACGGCACCACTAGTAATATAAGATGAAAGTAAAGCTGAACTTTCAAAGAAAAACACAAAGTTAAGATACAAACAGATGAAATGAGGTTTCTGTGTAAAGTCAAGTGTTATTGGAACACATAAGCAACGAGATAATTAGAGAATAACTTAAGGTAAAGCCACTATTACAGCAAACAGAATAATATAGAGAAAAGTGGGTTAAATATGTAAATCGTATGCCAGAAGAAAGAAACCTAAACAAGCCCTAGGACGAAGACCAATTAGACGATCTAAAATAGCATGGATACATACCTGGCCGGAACAGCAAATGCCTAAATCCTGAATGAAGAAGAAGATACAATTGTTTTTTTAAAGTATAGATATGACAAATGCTTAAATAAGGGAGGTGATCCCACATTCGGGAGGCCGTGGGTTCCATTCCCATGGCCGACTTTAGTGATCCATGGGTTTTTTCGGGTTTTTCCCGGGTCGCCAGGCCAATGGTAGGAAGATTTTTACATCCCCCGAATTTCCTGTCCCTCTATCTTCATCTCCATTCTCATTTTTCATCCCGTTGGTCTCTTTCAGGGTTGGAAGTGTAGACAATGGTGTTTCGGTGCAGTGTGACAGGGGAAAAGGATGCTCTTTCTGACTCTCTCCGTCCCTCAGCTTTCGGCTGGCTGACGGGATATCCGAACCCCCTTCAGAGCCGTTGGACCCCCTCTGTGCGGGTGGGTGGGTGTCCATTTGGCGGAGAGTCTCTATCTGGATACTTATGGGCCCTGTCATTCCTGTGCCGTCACTCCTGGTTCCGGCCACCCGGTGTCTCCTCTTGTCCCATACTTCCTCCCAGGGACGCCCTCTTGTGGGACGTAGGTGTAATATCCCCTATGTGGATCAGTGTCGTATCCCCTCTGTAGCCCATCTAATTCAAAGGAGTTGATTATGTGGAGAAACAAGGCAAGCTTTAATTATGTGACCTGTATTTTTTTTTAATAAAATATTTCTTGTTGAATTTATTAAAGTCAAGCATTCGTTACTTCATTGATTACCCTCACATTTGTTTTAAATAAAGTCAGCTCCTAACTCCCCAGGGCAACAGCCACATTGTTTGTTATGACTGGCTCCTGGTATCAATCCTTGATGCGCTCCTGACCCGCAGCAGGAATACCGAAGGAACTAACAGGAATGCATGACGCGGGACCACGCTAACTGCTTTTAATCCTTCCCTAATCCTTAATAAAAACAAAAAATCTCCATTCTCTTTTCTCTCCTCCCTCCCTCTCTCTCTGTCTTTCTCCACACACACATACACGCTCGCACGCGCACGCACACACACACACACACACACACACAAACACACAAATGCACGAACACCATCTCCTCTCAACTGCACAAACAGTTATCACTGCGTATGCAGAATATTATGTTGTATAGTGTTGTACTATAATATGTGTTACATAACACAGCAAAGAACCATAAAAAATATGATATGAGTTTGCATGTTAGCTTAAAAGAGAAATCCTTACTTGAATTCATCCATCCATTATTTTTTCACCAGCATATTCCAGCATATCCACGGAAGTGAATTGTGGCATAAAATCGTATGCCCAACGACCATTTCGTCCTCTTTCCCTTGCATATATTGATCTTATAATGAAAAAGTATGTCACAGCTTCCTTAAGGTACCAGATAGCTAGAAACAAAAGGTATTGATAAGTCTGGAAACAAAACTATTTCTTATCGTTTAAAATTTCACTCTATAAAATGAAAAAGACAGCTTTCTCTATGTGAAATTTCTCTCCTAATTCTGATCTTGTACATAAATAATATTGTGCTTATAAAAAGGCGTGCAATTCAAACTTTAGCTACTTTGACAGCTTCTATGCTAATATACTGCCGAATAATAGCTTACTTTCGAGAGATATTCTTTTGGAGTATAACAAGAAAATCTGGGTTGTTATTTGTTTTTCAGTTTAATAGTGCCGCCTCGTTTTCCAAACCTTTTGCTTTTTTCTAGTACATTCCACCCAAAGATTCTATATTGAGATTTAATCGAAAATGCACATTTAGACCTCTCCTGAACACAAAAGGAAGGTATTTAGAAAACGGCCCCAGACGTGAGCATATGTGTAAATAGCATAGCATAAAAAATGAAAATCGGGATAAATACCAACATTTATACTTAAATTTAGCAAATTAAAATATAATTATACATATCTATTTCATTACTTAAACAGCTTTTTCTCAAATAGCTGTGTTCTGCAGATTTCACCAGCAAAAACAAAAGCAATGATATTCTGTGGCAATCATCTTATCAGATCCAAAATTGTAACAAACGACTTGGTAAAATAGGTAACCAATTTTCATTATTTGGGCTTTTATATTTCAATCAAAACGGAGCAAGATATAATTTAAAAATCTGATCTGATGCATTCACATGACATTCTCGTTCCTCTATCGTATTAGTGGATATACAAACCAGTCTTATCAAGCTCATTTTTATATCTACTACATTTTAATCGAAATAAACCTTTGCAGAAATATCTACATTACACATTTCGTTATAGATATAAAGGGAACAGCCATAATCAAATGTTTTAAAACTGGACAGTATATCTGGCCTTAAAATTCAATTGCGAAAAACCCCTGAGTATTGACAGGACTAAAAAGAATGACTAAGTATTCAACATTTCGAACCATTAATAACGAATATCTCGGAAACGACAGTGCCACAAAAAAGTTATTTGAAATAAATTTGTGTTTAAAAGAGATCTCATTTTTTGTGTAGTCGTTTTTGTCTACACGTTTTTACACGAGATTATACAACATTCCTTCCGACTGATGGGAACTTCAAGGGCTATTTCCAGAAAATTCGAGATATACCTGCATTTCTCATGTATATATCAGTCATATACCATATTTTAATCCAAATCGTTCGAGCTAATTTTTAGAAAATCAAAATTTTCGAAAAAATGTTAATTTACAGTAAGGGAATTTAGTTATAAAAGCTTCGTGTCATGTCTTTGAAAGGTACTGCACTTAAACACCAAGTTTACCGAGCGGGATGGCTCAGGCGGTTACTTCTGTGGCCCGCATTCGGGAGATTTCCCCGGGTCACCAGGCGAATGTTGGTGTAGTTCATCTTCTACCATACTCTCCTTCCTCTCATTTCCTGTACCCATCATCTTCCTTGTCATCTGTTTCAGGGTTGTACGACCAGACGACGGTGTTCGGCAGGTTGCGGCTGGGCTGTGGCTTGCGCTCTGTAACGGTTTCTTCACTGGTGTCGCTGCGGTACCGCTCAGTTAGGTCTCTCCTCAGCGTGGAGATCCGCACCAGGGTACCCTGGAGGTTGGTGGCTTGTGGGCAGGGACCGTGTGGCGTCGGAGGCGTTCTATCTGGAAACGTTAGGGACCTGATGCTTGCGCCCGTCGGCATCCTTATCTGGTCGCCCTTCGGATCTCTCCCCTCACCCTTCCCTCCCAGGGGTCATGTTGGAAGCACAATGGGCCAACTGGTCTGCGTGCGGTGCTCTGCCCCGGTTCCAGGGGCCCCTCTGTAATACGTACCTTTACCTTTAAATACCAAGTTTGTGTTGATCCGACTTTTCTAATTTTAGCAAACGTTGCGGGGATATTAAAACTGCTTCGACTGGAGTCAGAACTGCTGTGGCGCGCGCGCGAGCAGCCTTGCGGTGGCCAGAGTATTAAGGAAGAGGCATTGTATGTTTATTTAGCAAAACGACTTGTAGAAAAATATGCTGTCGGATAATAGGTTTTCTGTACCGTTTAGGTTATTACCTCTATGGGTTATTCGTAATTAGGGCTTCATGTTATGTACCAGCACAGGGGAGGGGTCAGTTCAGTGAACTGTAAACCCACCCCTATGCTTTTCGAACCTTACCTTCGTTTTCACACCCATGTCGAATACGCTTTGTAGTAACTTTATTGTTATTTATATTTGACATTATTGTAGCCCCACGTTGTGGTGCCAATTTGTAGTAACATTGTTTGTTATTTTTATTTTGTTGTTTTGAGCCCCACGTTTGGGTACCAATTTGTAACGGTATTACTTACAAATATTTGTTTACATCAGTGTTGAAGCCATCTTGTGACGTCATTCATTTGTTCGGTTTGTAGCTCCATCTTGTGTTAGCAATTTGCATCAGTGTTAGTGTTCGAAAGAATGCGACTGTTATTTGATTTAAATTTTGTTTACTGTCCTCCGACTAGCTATTATCTCTCGGTCGAACATGTCTCTTGATCAGGGTTGTGTAAACGGAAAGGAATCTTTTATCCAAAAATTACACTGATGAAGAAATTTTGTTTTACACATTTATTGTCGAACACGTTAACTATCACATTTACACATTGATCTTAACACTCGCCAAACTGAAACTGTTATAATAACTTCTTACTTATCACTTTTAATTCGCGTACTTCAACTTTGTGTATTATTAACTTTACAACACTTTAGATTTTTCGTAACTTGTGAATCTATAGCCGACGTATCTCATACAAATATTTTGACAAACTGACGAACTGAAGACGACGTGTAGTGTACAAAGAATTTTGATAAACTGGCCAACTGAAGGCGACGTGTAATGTATTGAGATTTTCGATGAACTGTGCTACCTCTAACCTACCCTATTTATACTCCTGCATCCAGATACGCCTAAATATTATAACTGAACTACTATTGGCTAATAAAACGCGCCAACATTAGCGTCTATTTTAATATCCAATGAAAATTATGAATACATATGCTTTAGGGAGAAAATATTCCAGAAGTTTCTAAACGGAAAAACGCGCCAACATTACGTAACTTCCTCGTTTCCAATAATGATAAACAGCTCACCCCCTCGCTGCATTATTGCGCGCTATTATTGACATTTTCAGTAAGGTATTATAAATTTACTTCCCAACAATATTTACAATCAGTAAACATCTGAAATCAATGTCACATAAAAATGCATATTCATATTACAATCATTATTTACATATAAGTAATTTGTGATACAAATTACTGCATCAGCTTCCATTTTCAAAGGTTCATGGTAGCGGTTTCACAGTTTATCCACTCTCTCCACGGCCAACTTCCAATGGCAGGGTAAAAGGATATTTTGAGTAAACCTTCGTCCCCCGGTCTGCGAGCGGTCTACGTGTCCCGGGTCCCCCAGGGGATGTGCAAGCCCACAGGGGGGAGAGGAGGCGGCTACACCAGCCAGCATCCGGGGGGGTATCCTGTCAGGGTCCTATACCTTTTTCACTATAAGCTGAAAGGAGAAGTAAACAAACCTTAAACGTATCACTCCGCCGAGCACATGGCAGCACCACGTGGAGGATGACGGGAACTAAGTACCCGTGAGAGGAAATTGTTTCCGACAGAATGCGAACACAGTATATCGCGCAGTTTGGGGATCATTAGTTTTTAAACATTGTATTCTTATTCCTATATTTTGCCTTACATTCTAAACTTCTAACACACAATACTAAAAGTAGACAAATAAAAGTTGTACCTGAACAGTTCGGCATCTATGATTAAACTGTTCTTAACTTCAGGCTTTAGAGATCATTCATTTAATACTAATATCAGTATACCACTTTTGCTTTAACCTTTTAAGAGTCAACGAGTTAAATAACGATTAGCACTATAGGTTAAAACACAACAGAAAACAAACGCGACCCAAGCTATCCGAGCAACAATTCTGCATCACTAACAAAGAAGTCCAATTATTGCTAAACAATGGTCAACCATATTCATTGTTGATTAAAGGTGGGTACTTTTCACAGAATTTGTTAAAAGCATTTAACACAACTGTCTTCTTTCCATTTCCCGCGTTTATGTTTCCTACAGTGGCAGAAGATTCTCAGCCGGAAACGAACTGCAGCGCCTGCTCATAGCCTCTTAAACCCTCTGCTATAACGCTTCATTTAGTTATAGGTGAATCTGAACAAACACATTTAGTTTCATAAATTGAACTGTTACAATAATGAGTTTTTTAAATTTCTCTGCACGAGAATAACCACAAAATGTTACGATATGAACCGAACTGTTTTATGTAGAGGAAGAGACGACATGCTAAGCGGGAAAGGTTATAATTAGTCCACCAGCCAATGAGGTGCTGTCTTGTCACGTGGTTTTGTTTACTTCTCCTTTCAGCTTATAGAGAAATAGGTAAAGGTGCAAAAGATCTGCGTAGACCCAGGTACTAAGTCCCCCTCCGCTTCTAGTCCTATCTTATCCTGTCCTAATTTGCTCAGACCCGAGTTCAGTTGCTGTTAAAGTCAAATTTTGCAGGTGTGTCATGCAACATAAACAGAACTTAAGGACCCGAGTTCGTTTGCTGTTAAGATCGCATGTTGCGTGTGTGGCCACACAACATATACAGAATTGAAAGGTCTGAGTTCATTTATTATTTGAGGCAGTATTTTTAACACTTAAATGATTCCAGTCAAATTATATAATATATAAATTCAATAACAGTCCGACTTAAAGCAATATGTGTATATAACAATATATAAAAAGTGTATATTACAGTCATTGTAAATGTTTATATTATTGTATACATGTTCAATAATGTTATGTGAATGCATTACGTAATTTAATAATGTAGGAGCTGTGAGCATAATAGGTTAAAAGTTGCTAACAATGAGGTAGCCTTGAGGCAATAATGAGTAAGAATGTTTAATAATGCTACTAGTCATTATTGGAGCAACAATAATGTAATTTTTGTGTCAGTTTATAAAATAGCCAATCAACAACCAGAAAAAGGTTTAGTTAAATGAAGGTACCTATTGGAGTAGGATTAGCCAATCACAAACTGAAAAGGAGAAACATTTGCAAATTCAGAAGAGGTTGGTTGCAGACAGCGTTACTAACCAGACGCAAAAAGTGTCCTCGAGAAATTTAATACGTATTCGTGTGAGACGAACATAGTTTACGTGTTAAAAAGTGCAAGTAATTAATAAAAGAATCTCACAGGTCTCTATATCAGTGAAGCGTTATTTAAATCGTGTCAAGCATTAATAAAAGGAGTTAAGTAAAATTATAACCTGTGTAAGCCTAAATTCATGTAACCCTGCCAGACATCCATGTCTCGAACAATAATACTGACGCAGCCGAGGCAAACATATATATATATATATTATTTAAATAAATAGTCGAATTACAAAGTTAATATTTTTTTAAACTTGTGGCAAAGGCCACCTGAAAGTACATTTGGGGCGAAGGCTACCGGAAACGTTTTACTATACGTGCGGTTGCAACTACAATTTCGGCTCCCCAACAGTTGAAATATAATACAACTCCTTCAATACAAACTACTTTAAATTGACGCCCGAAGTGTGTTGCAAATAACAATACAACAAAACACCTTCTTCATATTAAGGTCGAACATTGCAGGTCTGAAGAGGTTAAGTTGTCCGGATCCTTAGTCTGATTATTATCATGCCTTTCTATTTTTAACAAATCACTTGCGTATATGTTTACCTTTATTTATGTATTTATTGCCGAATATTAATTACGCGCGAAGTCTCTACATTGTATCAACAGTTAATATATTTTAGTAATTACGTTGCTAGTTCTTAATTATTTTCCTGCTCTCTTTTAAGTTAAATATTATCGTCCATTAAATCTAACAAATGCGGTGTCATCGTATAATTTTTTAGAGAAATGAAGGAGCAGACCTCTAAGGGCGAACACTAAAACTGAAAGAGTACACTTATAATAATTTTGGAAGAAATCCTATTCCTGGAGACGAAATCGTGGATCCACTATTTGCAGAAACAAACTAAAAATGTTTTCTTCCAGTTTACTGCAGCCTAGGAGACAAATTAAGATAACAAATCCAATTTTCGTGTACTTCCGAGACTGCTCAGTTTTGGAATCAAGTCATTTGCGACGTCTCCCATAAAAACATCTTGTTTTAACTTTCTGAGCACGGATAGAATCTCTCATAGCACCTTTTGTTCACCTCCCGCTCCAGTCGTAAAAAAAAGAAGAGAGCATAAGAGTGCTGTGTGATTCTTTCCTTCTCTGCAATACGTGACGAAGCGAAGGGTGCGAGTTGAAACAAATGTTGTAGTCTTTCAACTTTTTCTCCCAGCACAGCTTTCCTGACACCGCTCTTTTCCAGCGTAAAAGTTCTAAGGATGGTTTCCGTAAATAGAACACTTTTCTGTCGTGCGCGGCTCCGGCTGGAGGGTATACACGAACTGCATGCTGTTGAGAATTGTCTTTATGCTCCCTACATATAATGAAACTTTTACCACTAATTTTATATTTTGGATGAATAACCAATGCCCCAATTAGAGAATACATCGATACACATACTTATTTGAGAATACATGAATCGTGAATCCAGAAATTTTTCAAAAATGTTTATTTACACTTAAATTAATTAAACCAATTACAATATTACTGCTGTGCAACTCTTTTTATTTGACCACCTCACCTTTATTGTGCCAGATTTACAATTCGTATTGAAAATTATCCAAAATGCTTCCTCAAAAAAAGAATACAAATCAGAAAAGTACACTGACATGTATAAAAATAGCCCATTCCCACAGATCGCAGTATATGTTTCCTTCCGTAAAGTTTCCACCTTGAGGTAACCAAACATTGACTCCACCCAGCCGGTATCAGTTATCTATATTATTGGCCTAAAAACAATTCATAAGCACAGAAACGAACCTATGAACGATATTATAATCTACGAAATGAAGGAGCAGTTCTGACATAGCCTATAGGAAAAGTTTATTTATTTGTTGTTAATATTTACAATCGTTCAGTAAACGTGCTTTATATATTTCGGATTACAGAATATAGGAGCATTAAATAACACAATAGAGGTAGCCTTGAACATTTCCTCTAACTAAAAATTGAAGGAGAACATGTAACACAAATGAAAAACATACAAATTAAGGTGGTAGTAGTTATACGTCGGGAACTTGTGTGCTGGGGGAGTCGCTGAGGAGATCTTGTGGCATTTTCCGCTTGAGGTGAGCTGGCTGGCGAGTCCGAACGCCAAGATCATAGGTAACAGCTCCCGGAACTTCCTGGAGATGAAAGAAAAAAGGACATGCCAGCCACCGGATGTACTGTGGAATGGGTAGAAGACGAAAGGTGAAGTTGTTGGTTCCGAAAAGCCACGGAGCACTCGTAGCTGTTCGTAATACCCTGTTCTGTAGTACTATAGTCGTCCTGCTGGCAGCACCCCGGACTGCTGCATATGTTAAACTGGGGCAGACGAGAGATGTGTATACAAGCAAATGATTCGTGACCAAGTGAAGTGCATCATAAATTTATTTGAAACAAATTCCGTACTTGAGTGATCGTTTAATTACTTTCTCTACTACGTACAGTAAGTAGGGGAAGTACTGTATTCCACCCAAAAATTCGATACCAAGATTTCACCGGAAATATGTTTTGAGGCCCCCTGAATCCAAAAAAAGCATCTTTGGAAACATATCCGTGTGTGTGTGTGTGTGTGTGTGTGTGTGTGTGTGAACAGCATAACTCAGAAACGAACAATCGGATAAACACCAAACTTGGTGTTCTCAAGAAAATCCCCCCACCCCAGATTACTCTTTATATGGAACATTTTTCGAAAATTTTAATTTTCTCATAAAGGGCTCTAACGATTTTGATTAAAGTATCATATGTTTAAGACATTTTTATTGCAAATAAAATGTTTATCTCCAATTTTCTAGGAATGTCTCCAAAAGTATTCTTCATTGTAAACGACTTTTGTATAACTGGTAAACCATAAGAGATAGACAAAATTTTACTACACAAAAAATGTTGATCGCGTTAAAATATACAAATTATGTCATATACATCTTTTTTATTGAGTGAACCATTTTCTAGATATTCCTTGTTATTCCCTTAAATTTTCCAATACTTATACTTTTTCTCAAATGGGAATTCGTTATTCATCTTTTTTACGTCCTGGACATACAAAGAGAATGGAATGCGCCACATAGCAACCAGCTCTTAAAAGATTTGATATAGCTTAAAGCCTACCATATTCCTCTTGCACCTATAAGAAAATTAGCAATAAGATTAACATCTCGATTAACATGAAGCATATGGAGAATAAGCGTTTGTAAAAATAGTTTGTACAAAAGTAGAGAAAGTCATGTGAGTGTAACATCAGATTTTTTTTCCTATAGTATGATTTTATCTATGCTATAAGATGTCCTTGTAAATCAAATCAAGGGGACTTCACGTGCTATTCCCAGAAAATTCAAGATATACTTTCTTCTTCTAATGCAAACATGTCTTAAACACATTTTAATCAAATTCGTTAAGAGCCCTTCTTGAGAAAATGAAATTTGTATTTCCATGTAAAGGGTAGCTTCAGGTTGAGAGGACTAGGATTCTGAACTTAAATAACCAAGTTTGGTATTCATTCAACTATTCATTTTAGATTCAAGGGACCTCAAAACGTGTATTTCAAGTGAAATATCATCAAAGTGTTTGGGTGGAATGCAGTACTTCCAATACTTACTGTAGGTAAGAATAAGCGAAAGCAAAAATGAGTTCATATGTATTAAATACATTCTTTCGTCTAATGCCTGATAATACCATCAAAATATGGTTTAGCTGGCGGAGAAATATATTCCTGAAGTCTGCGTATTTGCTGCATTTCAGTTGGGAAATTTAATGTCATACGGGCATGTTGACATGGCAGCTCAGTTAGTTAGAGCAGCAGCACGGTAAGCCGAGATCCGTGATTCCAATCCCGGCCATGGTATTGAATGTTTGAGTTTTATTCTAACTTTCCAGTATTGGTATCACTATATATTTTCTTTTTTCTGACATGTGATGAAATAGGACCTATATCGAGCAATGAATTTTGCGGTTCATAGATGGGACAACAAAGAAGGCGACTGCTCTCAGAAAGATTTAAGATAATGTGAGAGAACGCGTAAAGAATCCCAAGAATCTGTCTCCCTAGTCGGTCCTTGCTTACAAGATTAATACTATAATTGGCAATGCACTAATATGGACCAGATAATAATATTAACGTTTCATTTTCATCTGCGAAAACAGTAATTTATGCAACATGAAGATGTTTTGTTACATTATTTGCACCACGCTTTGAGCGTCAATTTGAAGTAGATGTATTGAAGGAGTTGTATTATAGTTCAACTGTTGGGGAGCCGAACTTGAAGTTTGTTTGCAACCGCACGTATGGTAAACAGTTTCCGGTAGCCTTCGCCCCCAAGTTTTTAAAAAACTATTAACTTTGTAATTTGACTATTTCTTTAAATATTATATTTATGTTTGCCTCGGCTGCGTCAGTATTTATTTTAGAGACATGGATGTCTTGGCAGGGTTGTAGTACGACTTAAGAATGTAGGCTTACACAGATTATAATTTTTAATTCACTCCTTTAATTAATATATGATACGATTTAAATAACACTTCACTGATATAGAGAGTTGAGATTATTTTTATTAATTAATTACACTTTTTAACACGTAAACTTATTTTTCGTCTCACACGAATACGTATTGTATCTCTCGAGGACGCATCTCGCATCCGGTTACAAACACTGTCTGCAGGCAACTGAACTGATTTCAACCGCCTAAACTTATAAATTTCTGTATTTCAAGTCTCTGATTGGCTAATCCTACTCCAATAGAATACCTTCATTTAACTAAAACTTTTTCTGGTTGTTGATTGGCTATTTTTTAAAACTGTCACAAAAATTACATTATTGTTACTCCAAAAATTACTAGTAGCATTATTAAACATTCTTATTCTTTATTGCCTCTAGGTTACCTCATTGTTAGCAACTTTTAACCTATTATTCACACAGCTCCTACATTATTAAATTACGTAATACATTCACATAACATTGTTACACATGTATACAATAATTTAAACATATTACAATGACTGTAATATAAACTTTTTATATATTGTTACATACACATATTGCTTTAAGGCAGGCTGTTATTGAATTTATATTATATAATTCGACTAAATTCATTTAAGTGTTAAAAATACTGCCTCAAACAAGTATATAACCTTGTTTATTATGGCGCGAGTGAATGTTTGTAATTCGTGCGACGATTTTCACGAGTATCATATTAGGATTACCCATATGTTCGATACAACATTTTATGCAATCTTGGCATATAAATTGTAGGAAAAAATCATGAAATAATTTGGTATCCTTAACTGTCATGAGTGAAAGCGTCTTTATAGTTCGCATCAATTCAGACGTTAGCTTCTCTGGTTCCATTTGAGTTATTATCAGTGTTGAACCGATAAGCAAGAAGTCACTTGCATGCATTTCCTACCTGGAAGAGAAGTGAGTAGGTGATACGGACTGTAATGTAGACTATTATTAGCAGAGCATGGTGAGTAATTAAAAATTTATATCTTAATTATTCTACGAGTCGTGTTTTTAAAGTAAGTACCGTTTTAATATTTTGTCACTGCAGCGCTACAGTCGCGATTTGGAGCATGTGCGATCACTTCCTCCATTCATTAGGAAGCTGTAGCGTCGTCCTCCGTGACGTAGTGGTTACCATGTTAGTTTCTAGTTCCCGAGGTCGCGGGTTTAAACCCGGCGGAGGGCGATGGATTTTTTTCGGGTGTAAACATCCTTAGCATGACTTCCTTTGGAAGGGAAGTAAAGTCGGTGGTTCCGTGTCGTAGATATACGGCACGTAAAAGAACCTCAAGCCTGATAGAGGCCTCTGAGCAAACTGGCCGGTCTTTCCACCCCATATAGAATGGGACGCCAAGGACTACAACAGTTAAAGAGGGTCCATAAATAAAAGTAGCCTTTGCAGCTGTGAGCAATCGTCACTTTGTGTTTTCCTGTTGTTAGAGCGTTTCGAATTGTTCAAAACAATCGAACGACCCGCTGACTGTGAAGTTAGATCGACAATTCCTTCTGAATGCGAGAAATGTTACGCCAGCAAACATTCATCGCCGATTGTGTGAGGTTTATGGGGAAACAATATTGATCGATGAAATGGTGAGGAAATGGGTTAGACAGTTTAACGAAGGTTTTGAAAACGTGCATGATGAGCCGCGGAGCAACCGACCGTCTATGATCACGGAGGATTTGGTGCAAGCTGTGGAAGAAAACATTTGCGAAGGCAGACGTTTCACCATATCGGTGGTGTCTTCGCATTTTCCACAAATTTCAAGATCAGCCCTCTACAACATTGACAGAACACTTAGGTTCTGCTCAAGTTGGGCGCCCAAAAATCTTACTAATGAGCACAAGAACAAGCGATCTGCCGCTGCACCTACTTTTCTCACGCAATATGCTGAGGAAGGCGATGATTTGCTAACGCACATCGTTACAGGTGATGAGAGCATGTGTATCTCACATCACTCCTGAATCAAAGCAACAATCCATGGAAAGGAGGCACACAACAGCCCCCTGTGAATAAGAAATTCAAACACACGATACCCACACGTAAAATCATGTGCACGGTTTTCTGGGACAGACAATGTGTTTTTCTGGTTGAATTCTTGCCCAGGAATGCGACAATCAACATAGACGTCTATTGAGAGACAGTACGAAAGCTCCGTCGTACGAATTAAAGGCGTCGAATGCTTTCGTGTGTAATCCTCTTGGTTCATGACAAGGCCCGGCCACACACAGCCAAACAAACTCGAGATCTGATCGCATTATTTGGTTGGGAACAATTCGACCACCCTCCCTACAGTCGGGATTTGGCAACAAGCGATTTTCACTTGTTTCTTCATCTAAAGAAATTCCTTAGTAGAAAATATTTAAACCACGATGATGTGAAACAAGAAGCGCAGGCTTGGCTTTCATCACAGGTGGCATCATTCTTTGACGAAGGCATACAAAAACTCGTTTCCTGTTACAAGTGCCTGAATAACTGCGGTGAGTATTGGAGAAGTAGTGTGAGGTATAAGGCAATGAATGACAAAGTATTTAGAAAATAATGTAATGTAATTTTTAAAAAAAAATATCGAGACATACTTTTAAAAAATCTGATGTATTACACTCACATGACTTTCTCTACTCCTGTACAAACTATTTTTACAAACGCTTATTCTCCATCTACTTCATGTTAATTGCTAATTTTCTTGTAGGTGCACGGGGAATATGGGCTTTAAGCGAAAGTCAAATCTTTAAAGAGCTGGGCCATGTGGAGGATTTCGTTCTCTTTGCATGTCCAGGATATGAGTTCCACTTGAGAAAACGTATTGGAAAATTCAAACAAATAACAAGGAATATTTCGGAAATGGTTCACTCGACAAAAAAAATTGTACGTGATATAAATTGTGTATTTTAACAGGATCTACATTTTTTTAAAGTAAAATTTTATCTATCTCTTATGGTTTATCAGTACGCAAAATTCCTTCAGGATGAAGACGACTTTTGGGGGACATTCCTAGTAAATTCAAGATATACATTTCATTTTTCATGAAAGTATCTTAAACATATGATATTTTAATCAAAATCGATAAAGCCATTTTGAGAAAATCAAAATTCACGAAAAAGTTTCATGTAAAGGGTAGTCTGGGGTGGGGAGGATTTCTTGAAAATATTCGTGTCGTATCTTTCAAAGATGCCAAGTTTGGTATTTATCCGACTTTTCGTTTTTGAGTTACGCTGTTCAGAGACAGACACACACGGACCTTTTTCTAAAAATGCTTTTTTTTATTCAGGGTGCCTTAAAACGTGTATTTCCGGTGAATTCTCGATATCGAATTTTTGGGTGGAATGCAATCTTCCCCTACTTACTAGACGTAGTATGAGGAAATAAAAACGCTTTGTATATTTAATGATTCGCAAAGGTTTTTGTAATTTCTTTGCTCAGAGAAAAGAATACCACAAAATGATTTCATGTTCTCTTTATAAACCACGAAAAGTTGGAATAGGAAGTACGTCATTAGTACTATGGGCACGCGTGCTATAATGGGCCAGTTATGCACGCTATTGAATGTAGTAAAAACCTGTTTATAATACTAAGACTGCATTAGTTATTTACGTCAACGGTATAGGAAAGTGAGTTTTTTCAGGGTGAGTGAGATGTTTACCGCTTAATTGATGCTGAACAAAACAAGTCCGGGGAAAAAATAACTTTCCTGCAGTCATTTGCAATATTTTGTTTCACACTAGATCGAAATACTTTATATATTGGTTAAATATTGCACTGCATATTATGTTGGACATGGACGAAGTCATAGGTTTCATATACTCATTGCAGGGCCTATGTATTCATGTGTTGGAGTACGAAAGTAACCGAAGGGAAATGTTCAATTTGACGTGCTGCTTTGTTGACGGAGAAACGTGAAGTTTTAAATAATATAAAACAAAGTATATTTTACTACTTTCATGCTCTTTTCTTTTCGTTAATTCTGTCCTAACTGAGAAGAAATCCTATGTTTTAGTTTACAATATTGTGCAGAGAAAACCTTCGTATTATTCGGATACATTGTCTTTCGATTATTATCCCGCTGTATTAACCAAGCAATGTATAACTTTACGATTTATCCATCATTATTAAACTTATTTTTACTTCCAGCTTGTCTTTTCGTTTCTAAAGAAATCACAGCATTTTAAGTGTGTATGTTGCTTGTTAACGGAAGAATAAGGCCATTTGTATTATTTTCTTTGCTAAGGCAGAAGTTGGTAACGACTTCAACTACATCCCTCTCGAGTTGTTACGACCAGCGGTGCTAACAACGTGAAGTCTTGATTTCCTTATGTGCGAAAGTGGCGTAAGTGCTGAAGGCCATATTTGTGCTCGAATGTCAAACAAATGCAATGTCTCGTACTACGTTGCTGCATAATTATTTTACATTTTGTAAGAGTTAAGTTAAATAGGATCTTGGATTTGGATTATATTTAAGTAAGCTTGCTTTATTGTAATGAAGTAGACATTTTTACTTTCTCTAGCACCAACGTAGGTAGAGGAAATATTGCATTCCACCCAAAAATTCTATGTCGAGATTTCACCAGAAATATATGTTTTGATGTTTCCTAAATCCATAACAACATTTTTAGGAAAAGGTCAGAGAGAGAGAGAGTGTGCGTGTGTGTGTGTGTGTGTGTGTGTGTGTGTGTGTGTGTGTGTGTGTGTGTGTGTGTGAAAAACACAACACAAAAACAAAAAGTCGCACGAATAACAAACTTGGTAGATAAATTCAGCATCTTAAAAGGTTCCGAAACGAAGATTTTCAAGAAAATCCCCCCTAAATACTTTTGTTTTTCTCAAAACCGATCAGATTTTAATAAAAATACTCTTATGTTTAAGAGATTTGCATGAAAAATAAAATGTGTACTTTAAATTTTCTGCGAATATCTCGTGAAGTCCTTTTCATGCTGAATGAATTTTGTATATCTTGTAAATCTTATGAGATACACAATAACTTTGTCACAAAACTGCAATTTACGTCAAATAAATTTTTGTGGAATTAAGCATTTCCTAAATATACTTTATTATTGATTTGAATTGCCAAGCACTTACACTTTTCTCAACTGGTAAGTCGCTAATTCGTTTTTACTCCTGGTCATGCAAAGAAAACGGAATTTCAAAGCCACACCTTTTAGATTTGTCTGTCGCTTAGACTGTATTGTCTAATAAAACCTTTTCTAGGAATATGTGTACAAGGTTAAGTAGGGAAAGTCATATGAATGCAACACATCAGATGTTTAAACTTACAGACGTGGTCAAATTATTAGACTAAACCTAGTAAATGGCTACAAATTCCATTACTTACTACATTTTAAAATGAAGCATACTAATTGTTGCCGCATTCAGATGTTTAAACACATTTTAATCTTTGATGGCTCTGGATAACATGAATATAGTAGCAACAATTAAATAACTCTGTACCGAAGGCTATATCATATAGGTTAAATTTCCAAATTTTGTGTGATTCTTTATCAGAACCTTAATGGTCAATTATTACAGTGATATAACTAGGCTATTATACCAAGAAATTAATAAAAATCAACATTTCCGCTAATACTATAATGATAGGAATGTTGGTAAACACTGAGTAAAGATAAAGTGCAGCTGAATAAATTTACAGCATATTCCTCCAAAATATACACTAAAATTAAAAAGTCTTATCTGGCTAAAGACAATGCTAATAAGCACTAAGAGTTAACAATATTATCTTATAAATAGTAATGCTTTAACTATAATAATCAATGATTTGTGTTACAGGAATCTATTTTCAAGAAATAAGCAAATGAGAATGTTTGGTCTAATAATTTGACGACATCTGTAAATCTAATCTCCATTAGTGCATTGTAAGATTCATATAAAATAATAAAGTATGGTTCTGAGCAGAAAAACAAATCAAGATCAAGTTTATAGAAAGTCTTCACACCTACATTAGTTATATGAGGGCGACACTGAACGTTTTAGAAAATAAAACAAGGATTAGTTCTAAAAAATTAAATTATTTTGTTTTCCAAGGTATTCCCTTTTAACAACAATCCAGTTTTGCATTCGATGAAACTAGTCCTTAAAGCAATGATGTTACATTTCCTGAGTTTTTATAATGTTCCACTGCTTAATCTGATTACGAAAATGCAACATTATGTTTCCTTTTGGGCGCTTTTCACGAACTTTTTTGAAACATTTGGTTAAACAGATATTTGTGTACTAATCGGCAGTAACGGTACGTCTGTCTTCTAATGCTATAGTAGCAATATGGCCCGTTTTAGAAAACAAAATAACAGCCATCTTCTTACCAGCACTGAGAATTCGTCGGACGTTTTTAGGCTTAGATTCTATTCGAAAGACCCACTGAACCGATTGACTTTTCTTTTCAGGATTATAACAACAAATCCAAGACTCATCACCAGTAACGATATTCCAAACCAAATTTCAAGTGCGGCCTTAGAACTTTTCCAGAGTTTTTCTGTGGTGGTGTTTTTGATCGGGAGTCAGTTTATGTGGAAGTCATCGACAACAAAGTTTTCTCACGTCTAACTGTTGATGTAAAACGTTTTGGATTTGACACATACCAATGCCCAAGTCGCCCGAATAAATTCATAAGATGTCCATCTATCTTGTTCAAGGAACAGCGGCAATATTTTCATCAGTAACATCAGTTCTAGGGCGTCCTTCACGAAATTCATCACTAAGAAAAAAACGATCTGTTTTGTATTTGCCGTTTCAATTATAAGTTGTTGCCTTAGATGGGACTTCGCCAAATATATTTCTAAGTCATTCTTCACATTTTTAGGCATTAATGACATTTAAAATTGTAAAAATGCTTAGCTCGAAAATGTCCTCTAGTCCAATTAATTTTTGGGAACACCTAATTTTTGAACAACGGCAATTAAGAAACTATTAGAACCAATCGAACAAACTACACGTCAATCAATTCGCAAAACATTAGAAAGTAGCTGTCAAATATAAAGTAATTTAATTTGTTTTTAGAAAGATGGCATTTAAAAACTTTTCGGTATCGCCCTCGTACAATTCCACACTCAGAAAACAAGTACCCTTGCATGGATCCCATCACATGCGGACATTAAGGAAAACGAAAAAGCCGATGAAGCAGCAAAGGAGGCTATTCGACATTCTCTCAATGACCTAAGAATACTTGCACCACATCAAGATATCATTACTACACATAAGACAGTATTTTTCACAGATATACATTAAACACCACCTCAGCCAAGCAGCAATTATAAGTCTTAAAGCAACATACAGTACTAGCCACGGACAAACTGATAAAATAACTCATTAATTTAATAAGATATCTAATTCACAGCTTCTCAGCATCAACACATTAATAACTTCTTTCTTTAATATTTTGTTCTAAGTTTTACGTGTTATGTATATTGCTAATATTGTACGTATAGTAATTAAGGGGATGTTAAAAACACATATATTCTTAATGTACATATGGTAGAGAACAAATATGTAATGCTATAACTTATAAAATAGAATATAAGAGGGAAAGGTCATTGTTAGCTATATAACCAGTAATATAAAATTACGAGAAATTCAGTAGTACCTACGTAAGCATGTAACAAACTTTGGATTCATAATTAAGATGATACAAGTCTTTAAACACACACACACACACACACATATATATATATATATATATATATATATATATATATATATAAAACTGTTATTGGGTAGTAGCACCAATCAGGTGCAATTGATACATGCCTATAATTGAAATACGTACGTTAAGAAGAACGGTTGAAGGGAACGTTAACAGAAGCTTGTCAGTGTTCAAGCTTCTAAATAGACGCTAAAACTACCTATTTTAAGTCTACCAGCTATACGTATTTTAACATTAAAAAAGTAATAGTGAATTGTGAATACCATATGTGGTTTATCTAAAATAAAAGTGAAATAATTCAGCAGAATACGTGTGTGCAAATATATTTTAACATTCTCCATACCCAACCCTGACAAGGCACAAGTGCTCTCCGACACAAAAACAGCAGCCGTGGCACAATTATAAAATAATAATTACAACATAGTAACACACACACACACACACACAAGAATACAGATATACGGCCATGAGATTCCAGTCTACGAGAACTTCAAGATACATCACAAGAGTACGGGCATCAAGACGACCTACAGGTACGAATACAGCATCCATCATCATTAACGTAGTGGGGTCCTATCGGAGGAACCGCTACAGTCTCAATGACTTACAGATCAATTAATTTTCTTGCATTTTTATTGTTTATGTAGTAGTTAGCACTGATTGTTTTTGTATTAGTATTTAATTTGAGAGAAGTATGGTAACTATGTTAGTAAGGAAGTTCGCTTTTGTGTACGGTTATGCAGGGGGAAGATACCAGGTCCGAAGCAAGAGGAAATACATTACATTTTATTGCCTAGGGGAAAAATGTGAGAGGACCACAAAGAACAGAGGTAACGGGTATCAAGAAACGCGGTTTGTAACTGTAACAAGGTCATGTGATATCCGAAATAGCTAATGGTAAAGCTAGGAGGTAGGTTTGAATTATTTTAGACAACCAATCGGAGACATGTAACCAAAAGGTTTGAAATATTAAACTAAATTGGTGAAGCCACGCTGTAAACTGCTCAACGGAATAGACAGTGCAAGCTCAGACATGGGAAGGGGCACGCTGTGAAAAGTATTAACAATCTCCTGTAATTATTGAGAGGGTTAATACCCCACGTATGGTACAAACTTTCCGGTGGCCTTCGCCCCCACATTTTAAAACAAACTTTGTAACTTTAATGTTTATTTAAATATGTAAATATGTACGCCTCCGCTGCGTCAGTATTTTTTTAGAACACGTATCTCTTAGCAGGGGTGGTGTGGCTTATACAAATTATAATTGTATTGTACTTTGTTTTATTAATCCTTAATTGTACGTTTTTAACACGTAAACTTTATATTATTCTCGCCTTAAAGAATGTTTATGTCTCACACTGAATACGTATAAAATCGAGCTGCTCGGAAACGCTGCCTTCTAGCGTCCAGCGTCTACCACCTAAATTCGTATTTTTACCCTATTTCAAGTCTCTGATTGGCTAATTCTACTCCAATAGAATACTTTTATTTAACTTAAAGCTTTTATAGTTTTTGATTGGCTATTTATAAACCGTTTTAAATATTACATTATTATTGTTCCAAGAAGTATTAATAGCCTTTATTAAACTTTCCAATTCATTATTGCCTCAAGGTTACTTCATTGTTAGTAACTTTCGGTTTCTACTTTATAATTCTGTTTGCTACGGAAGGCAGCTTACTTTTATTCTCACAGCTCCTACATTGTTAAACTACGTAATACATTCACATAACATTATTATACATGTACATAATAATATAAACATAGTACAATGAATGTTACATAATTTTTATATATTATGCACATATTGCTTTAAGGCGGGTTGTTGTTATATTTTATATTATATAATTAGACTGATATTATTTAACTGTTAAAAATACTGCCTCATTATGTAAGAAAGACAACATAACAATTACAGATCGTAAGGGGAAGTCGGAGGATCCATACTCCGAACTAAATGTTATGTGCGAGTGATGTTCTAAAGTGTAGAAACGGACTTGTCAATTTCGCGGCAATCACAACAGCTTACTCCAATATTCATGTAAATCTTGATCAATATATATTAAATACTGTTTAACTAAATTTACTTGCCGGCGTTATAAATTGTCAACTTCACTTCTTTCACGCTTCCACACTCTATAAGAAGTACCTGCTCGACCTAACATACTAGCTAGCCGGAACACTTACAATAAGAGTCATAATTCACATAAATTCAGTTTATCTGTTATCAGTAAGGCCCGGATTTATTTCCTCGGTATTTAATTAACACATTTCAAGATATATACCTACTCATTTCACATTTCCTGGAGCAGAATATGTAGATTTCATTACACCTAAAAAAAACCTAAGAGGGGTTGACACCTAGAATAACCTAAATAGCTGTTTTTCCTTTTTCGAAATGAAGAATGTTATTTTCGGAATGAAACTCAGTGTAAAATTATTTCCACCACTTATAGTTACTAGATAGTTCAAGTTACTACAGTTAAACGCAGCACATGTGAGGTAGTGACACATGGATACAGCTGATAGAAGGTCAGGAGGAGTATACCTGGCTGTCTGCTGCCATTTACTATGCCGAACACTTAAAAAAGACGTTAAAATATTGAATTGGATGAAACAGAAGCTTCCTACATTGCCAAGGCTAAGAAATCACTAAAGTGCCTCACTCTTGCCGCTTCCCTTGCATACATTAAGACACATTTTTGTTTTATACCTGAAGCTACAACTTTGCCACTGAAAGATGTTCGATGTCATTGGCAATGTTTCCAGTAAAGAAATACCTGGGCCAGTGGGAATTGCACGTTCTTCGAAATTGCAGAAGATTAAACGAAATCCTGATTTTGAAGACATAAGAATCATCAATTCATTATACAGGAGAACTACCCCCTAGAACCTGCTGCACTGGCCTCTATGTTCTACGCTCCAATGACGTCATGTTCCGTTGAAAGAACCTTTTCTTCATACAAGAATGTGTTACGTGATAATAGGAAATAGTTTACGCCAGAAAAATTTGAGAATGTTGAATCCACTGTAATGCCAAAAAATAAATCTTACAACCGAGTACCAGAAAGGCAAAATTATTGAAACCTGTATTGATACACGAAGCAAAGCATAAAAAAACTATTTTAATCAAGAAGAACCTAAACAAAACTATTTTAAGTATATAAGAAACCTAAAATAAAGGTTTATTTCACCTAAAAATCCGAGCCCTAGTTATAAGCAATCAAATTATGTTTATCATTGGTATAAGAGTGACGCTCAACAGTAATTCATAGACATTCAGGCACGAATCGGGCGCACACAAAACGACAGTTTGCAGAAAAACAGAAGAGTGTCCACTCAGGAAGGTCACAAAGACTGTGCCAACAGCTTTGAACCTCTCCGATCTCAAACTTTGACAGCAAGTAGTAATAACTAACCAGAATTGGTTACTATAAATTCACTGACTCTTTAATTTCAAATAAGTAACTTCCAATAACACGTGACAGCTGTAACATACGCCTCAGCGTCTAGTACTGCCCCAAGTACACAAATGGAGATTACAGACTTGCATCAGCTATATATCAAATGCTCTCAACAATAAACTACAGTGAAAAAAGACATTAACGTATGTTACAATAATGCAATGTTTATAACCTAATATGAAATTACATAAAATTATTAACTTCATATTAAAACCACTACATTGTTAAAGCTACCGTAAACAAATAAAGCTTTTAAAAAGCTTTGTAGAGAAATTGAACAGGAAATACAAGACGCTAGTTCGATTATTAACGCTAGAATAAGTGCATTACTTTCATTTGAAAGAATAAAAACGAGAAAAGATTATTGTTACGATAGTAGTGTTAAGTGTTTTTGGCAAGTCATTCTTAACAATGCGGCATGGAGAGTATGAAGATGAAGCAGTTGCTGGTTACAGCGATAAAGGTTCGATTTTGAATTCCATTTCATCGGAAAATATAACGTCAATTCTATAATGACCCAAAAGAGAAGACTAAACTGGAAATTGCATGAGAGCAATTTGTCTGCTCGTTACAGGGCCGCAGCTTTATCGGTCCTTTTCTTACTAAACCAGAAGGTTAGACCCGCAGCGTTTCCAGGAATCTGTCGCCAATATTTTATCCTCTGCATCTCGCGTCCTACAGCCGCTGTCGATGAGCGAGTTTGTGTCAGGCTCAACAGGAACAAGAAGAAAAAAAATGTACGACAATCAGTTGAGAGGAAAATTTATTGGAGGAACAGCTAACCTTATCGCATTTTGTCTGCCTTTGAATTTAAAGCCAACCTGAATTATCTGTTTAATGCACAGCAGCGTTCTCTAAAGCCTTTCTGAAACGCGGTTCTTGTCAAGTACCAAATTTATATTCTACTATTATAAAGCTTATCTGTATTTACATTGCAACAAACTTGGATTTACGACGAGATTTTTTTCTGAAATTAATATTAAATTCCCTACTTTACTACCAAATGTTTATTTAATTCAATAACAAAAAAGAAATAAACAATAAAAACTTTCGGACCGTTGCTCGAATTAATTTCGATATCTTTTGGACGAAACTATCTCGAAAATTGTTCTACTAAATAGAATACCTTGGATTTAGTAGAACAATTTTTACTTTCTCTATGGCATATATACGTAGAAAGAAGCAAAGGAAGTATTGCATTCCACCCAAAAATTGCGATATTCATATTTCATCGGAAATGCATTTGAGGCTCCTTGAATAAAAATATACACTTTTAGTATAGGGTCCGTGTGTACGTGTGTGTGTGTGTGTGTGTGAGAGAGAGAGAGAGAGAGAAACAGAATAACTCAAAAACGAATTGTCAGATAAATACTAAACTTTATATTTAGGTCAGTATATTTCCAGAATTCGACACGAAGATTTTCAAGAACATCCCCTCTCCCCCAAACTATCCTTTACAGTGAAAACATTTGGAAATGTCTTATTTTCTAAAAATTTGGGCTGTCATGATTTTGATTAAAGTATATTTAAGATATTTGCATTAAAAACAATGTGTATGTCTTGAATTTTGAATATCCTTTTAAACACTCTTCATTCGGAAGGAATTTTATTTCATTTTGTATAAAGGAAAACATTAAGAGACATATAGAAACGTAATATACAAAAATTAGATCTCTTTAAAACAGTAATTTATTTCAAATAACTTTCTTTTGTAGTATCAGTCATTTTCGAAATATCCGTTATTATTGATTTCAATTTTTCAGTCCTTTGTCCTTTTAAGTGTTGTCGCTTTTCAGTTGTTACTCACGATGTCATTGAAAGAGTATGGAATTAAAGAGCGAGCACATAGCCACATTTTAAATATTTGACTACCGGTATCCCCTTTGTGCCTAGAACACGATGTGTGAAACTATTTCGCAAATACATCACATTTAACGTGTAGCAGATACCAGAATAAACTTTTACTAGAATAGTTTCTAGAAGCTATATGAAAATAAGCGATAGTAGGTAAAGAAAAGTCATGTGAATGTCTCACATCTGGTTGATTTGGTGGAATACCTAAAGCTGCTAATGAAAATGGGCTTCGATTCCGACGGAGAAAAAAAATATCAAAGATAGGAATTATCAGCGTTTTTGTTGAAACTCCGTGGTAACGCCTCACCTTTTATGACTTTACAAAGTATTTCTACCTCAGTTCAAAACATATCTCAGTAATATTGTCAAGTATTAAATAAACAATTTACCTACTAAATGCATACCATTTCGTAAGCACAATATATGAAAAAGTTGAAAAATTGGTGCAATTTACAAAAAAAAATTTAAACCAATGAAATGAAAAATCTTAAAAAAATGTCAGATCTTGTAATATCAATTTATTTTCTTTTTGCGTATTAAAATGAGAATTTTCTATTCATTACTTTGGTTGCGAACATTTTGAAGCGCAGGAAAATAATGTATTATGCTGTTTGCTTTCTAAAGACAGGTTAATACCGGGTGGAAGCCTAAGAAACGGTGAAAAATACAGCAGCATAACAGCCTTAGGAAACATGGTAAACCTAGTAGGAGGGGAGTAAAAGATTCCTAACCTATGCAGGCTCATATCTTTTTTACTTTCTCTACTACGTATAGCAAGTAGGGGAAGTATTGTATTCCACCCAAAAATTCGATACCGAGATTTCACCGGAAATACATGTTTTGAGACCTCCTGAATCTGAAAAGGCATTTTTGGAAACATGTCCGTGTGTGTGTGTGTGTGTGTGTGTGTGTGTGTGTGTGTGTGTGTGTGTGTGTGTGTGAACAGTATAACTCAGAAACGAACAGTCGGATAAACACCAAACTTGGTATTTAGGTTCAATATCTTCCAGAGATGAGACACGAAGGTTTTCAAGAAAATCCCCCACCCCAGATTACCCTCTACATGGAACTTTTTCGAAAATTTTAGTTTTCTCAAAAATTGCTCTAACGATTTTGATTAAAATATCATATGTTTAACATATTTTCATGACAAATGAAATGTATATCTCGAATTTTCTGGGAATGTCTCCAAAAGTATTCTTCATTGTGAACGACTTTTGCATAACTGGCAAACCATAAGAGATAAGACAAAATGTTACTGCACAAAAAATGTAGATCGCGTTAAAATACACAATTTATGTCATATACTTTTTTTTAAGTGAACCATTTTCGAGTATTGCTTGTTATTCCCTTAAATTTTCCAATACTTATACCTTTTTTCTCAAATTCGTTATTCATTTGTTTTGTCCTGGAATGGAATGTTCCACATAGCAACCAGCTCTTAAAATATTTGACTATCGCTTAAAACCTAGCAATTCCCCTTGCATCTACAAGAAAATTAGCAATAAGATTAACATGAAGTATATGGAGAATAAGCGTTTGTAAAAATAGTTTGTACAAGAGTAGAGAAAGTCATGTGAGTGTAACACATCAGATTTTTTTTAAATTGATCAGTGGTAAAAGAAGATTACAGAACAAGAACACGCAGGGGTAGGCTTACATAGTGCCCCATAGCTACATTAGGTGGTAACACCAATATGACACTGCTCCTATCTGGGGTGGCGCTTGCAAATACGTCTTCTCCTTATACAGCAGTTCATTCCCAAACCGCACGCCTTTTCTTCCTCCGCCTACAGGAGATTCCTGGAGCTGTGGAGTGTTATCTAGGCGTCCGAACTCGCTGGCCAACGCGCCTCAGTAAACGCCTACCTCAAGATATTCTACATAGCTCCACCTCAAGCTCCAAAGACTCCGACCTTTAGTTTCTTACAGACTGTTGCCTTGCATCTGTGATCTTTGTGCTACTTCCTCTTCTGTGAGAGATTATGTTTATGTTCGAGGAGCTACATTGATGTAGCCGGCCTCTGCACCTTTATGGCTGTTCTTTCCTTTCTATATATTGTCCTCCCAGGTCTGTAATGCATTGTCGCTGATCGATCTTTTGTAAAGAAAAAGATAATCATCAAAAACTCGTTTCCCTTCCGCAGTTAACGCGTCGTGTCAATAGGTAATTCGTATTATGCACTGACTCAAGAATTCTTTAATCAAACAAATAAACTAAGGATTTCATTAGCAACTAGCTTGCTTTATTGGGTAAATGTAAATCATGTTCTGTCCCTCTCTCTCCTCTCACTTCCTCATCGTCCCTCCTTCTCCCCCTCCTATCCTCCACTTCCCTTTGTCTTCGTCTACTTCTGTCTTCCTGTACCACTACTGATTCTCCCTCTTTACAATCTCTCTTTCGCTCCCCCCTTTCAAAGTTCTCCCCTCGTCTCCTCTCTCTCTGCGTAACTTTTGAAAAGCGGGAATAAAATTCTTGTTTTTTGTTTTAATTCAATTAAAAAGTTAAGTAAAGGTTCAACAGCACACAAATGCTTGAATTTTCCTTGTGTTACTTTTCCTTACATTGTGACTGAGATTCTACTGGATTCGGTAATATCTGATGTATATATACAAATAATAAAAATAAATTAGTATAACTTCTTAAATATTCATTCCACTGAAATTCTACAAATAACGAAACTTGTCAGAAACAATTTGCTTACTTTACCTTTACCTCTTTACCTAACATATTTTTAAAAACGTAATAATAAGTGAAATTATTTCTGTTTCTTTAGTGTGATCCGTTAGAACCCCTCATTTGAGAGAATAATCAAGGAAGCTGTGATTGAAATTACCTATTCTGCAATTTTTAATCTAAACGCATATCTTATATCAACAGTAATAGGTGTGCAAAGTTTCAATTTGAACATTTCATACAAAATATTGATACAAAACTCCATTCAATACAATAAATTAGCATAAATTCAGCTTATTTCTTGTTTTATAATCTAAAAGAATAGAATTAGTTTTGAGTTTTGGAATTATTATTGTTAATTTCAGATGATAATAATAATGTTATCATTAACATATTTGAAAAGCTCTGAAATTAATTTTTGTCCAAACCAGTGACATTACAAATCCAAAGCAATGACGAGAATTAGGAATATGCTTATGAAGATAAGAGTACAAAAACTTTCGTTATAATTGCGTAGTAACTGACAAGCAAGGAACCATTTATACCTTGAAAACTGCAATAAAAGACATTCTAAAACGCTTTAATTGGCTGTTTTAACATTGTGACACATCTTCAAAAATAGCAGAATCCAGAAACGTACAATGCTACGTGTTTCAAGTATGTTTATATTTAAAAATCTAGAATTCGGTAACTGTCAATTGTTTTACCAAAATTTTAGTCTCCAGGTGGTTTAAGATACCGTAATTATAGCCCATTACTAAATGAAGCTTTAAGTACGTTATATATCTCCATTAAATCAATTCAGCCACATGAGGTGTGAAGGGATCACAAATTTAAAAATGCCCTCCCCTCAGGTTAGTCCACCATAGAGGTTATTGTTCATCCAAAATGTAATATTACCACAACATTTTCGGTTATGATTTATAATACTTATAGACTAGTAAAACATCGCAGTTCTCCTCGAATAATTGCATAGCTGTGGAGGTTGTTCACTCTCCCTCTCTCTTCTTCCTCTGTCCAATGTGCATATCATTTCGATATTTGAAAACGCGTAATAAAACTATTTATTCTGAGACGCTAATAAAAGTTAAAGCACGATAAAAATATTTAATAGTATAAAACTTATTTATCGTTTTGCTTAGTATTGTTAACCATTTGGGACTATACTGAATACAAAATATTCAGTATTATAATATGCAAAATAACTGGTAATTTAAATACATTAATAATAGCTAATATGCTAAATTAGGTTACACTTCCTAAATATCCATTTCACGAAACCTACGTAACATTTTTTACAACTGAAGAGTAAGCGAGATAGTTTACGGTTTCCGTCTTTTTGCCCCATTAGAAATCCATCCGCCGTGAGAGAGTAAGCAGCTTGGCATATACGAGGCTACTCTATAAGACGTGTGTACCCAAGCAGTCAGTTGAACGTAAAGGTGACATACACACATATTAAAAGTTTAGAAAATTACACTTTGTTCCATTTTAGCTCGTCTTATACGACTTTTAAGTAGTGTTTAACGCCCTTCTTTCTTCATACAACACTACAGACAGGGGGCACTGATGATATATGAAATGAAATGATAATTAGGAAAGCATTTGCCAGTTATGAGGATTGAGGAAAACTTGGAAAAAGACATGTCATGGAGGACAGTCCTGGCGGGATTTGAACCGCAGATCTTCAGTTCACGATCTGTGCCTCGGTCGTTATGCACGTTAACATTAATTATTTATCTAATATTAAAAATTTCAATAAAATAATTCATTATCACGTTATTGTGCGTTGATATAGATTTGATTTTGACTCTGGCATTGGCCTTTGACTCGAGCGTAGAACATAATATGAATAAAACTTTATAATTCCTAAACAAAAATTCGTTTTTATTGATTATTCTAAGCTGTTCAAATTTTGTAAACAAAGAGTTTTCAAATTAACTGCTAACCGATTGAAATTAATTTTGTATACAAAAGTTTTAAACAGCAAAGGTCTTATAAGTGAACTACATGCTCGGCCATTAACAACACATGAGGCTTGTGCTTCTAGACATTTTATGAAATTTGACTCTTTAAATGACCGAAAATTACATAAAATGTTTCATTAACATAGGAATTGCTGAATAAACCAACGTTGGCATTTACCCTGTGTACTAAGGAAATATAAATCACTGTAGGTACTTTTTTGTTTTTATCACATTACAATTAATATCAGGCGATACTGACCTCCCCAAGTGCCCAATCTTCTGGCTGTGTTGTGTTAGATGTCACTGAATAGCTCCATGCATCACTTTCCTCTTTTGACGTTATAACTCGACTGAAAGTTTCAGTCGCTTGTTTTTGTTTGTGGCAGCGTGAAGTGCCTTCAGCGCCACCTGACGGAGTAGTTTGGTGCTCGGAGTTAAACTTTGGAACGAACTGCGTTTAGTAAAAAGTATGTTCCCCAGGTGAGGCTCGAACTCACAACCCCGGCATTGCTCCTGTACTGTCTTATAAGTACCGTGCGCTAACCAATTGCGCCACTGGGGACTACATTTGGTGGGACCTTTCAGACGTGGTCACTAGAAGTTCCATGAGTCACGAAGGTCTACCCTTCAACCTTCCCCTTCCACGTCAAGCAATTAGGGGCTATTCACAAGGAAAATTGTGGCATAAACACAGAAACTTGTTTCATGTTGTCTTAATGCATGCGTGCACATTGCCTGGCGTTAACATGGCCATGAACGGAAACTTAAACACTCAAGTTTACAAGCTCCAGGCTTATTTTATGTTAATGTTGAACATAAATTAACCAATCAGAAAATCAGCTTCTACTTCGGATTCTCCACACACCTCATCACGTGACCGTTCTGCAATTCACTTTAGTTTTTCCATCGTTATGTGCGAGGTCAGGAATGACTGATTTATCTATATGAATCAACACTAACGTTCAAGAATGGAGCGGTATATAGAACCAAGGATATCTAGACATACGCAGGACAGACATTGGAGAATGTTAAAGTATTTACATATCTGGGCGTCACACTATCTACGTACGGAACCTGGGGGAAGGACATAGACATCACAAACTGTAAATGCATAATAAAAATTCTGATGTGTTACACTCACATGACTTTCTCTACTCTTGTACAAACTATTTTTACAAGCTCCTATTCTCCATCTACTTGATATTAATCGAGATAAACATTTGCAGAAACGATCTTTTGACATGCAAAGAGAATTACATTTTACACATAACGACCAGTTCTAAAAATATTTGACTATCACTTAAGGCCTACTATGTTCCCCTTGTTTTGTATTTGCAGGGCAATATAGAAATACAGTAGCCTTTAAGCATAGACATATTTCTTAATAGTTGATTGCTATGTGCAGCAACATTCTCTTTGTCACAGATTAATACTCTTTGCATATTCAAGACAAAAAAAATTAATAACGAATTCCCATTTGAGAAAAAGTATAAGTATTGGAAAATTTAAGGGGATAACAAGCAATATCTCGAAAATGATTCACTCAACAAAAAAATGTATATGACACTGTGTATTTTAACGCGATCTACATTTTTTGTGTAGTAAAATTTTGTCTATCTCTTATGGTTTACCAGTTATGCAAAAGTCGTTCACAACGAAGAATACTTTTGGAGACATTCCCAAAGAATTCAAGATATACATTTTATTTGCAATAAAAATGTCTTAAATATATGATACTTTAATCAAAATCGTTAGAGCCGTTTTTGAGAAAATAAAAATTTTCGAAAAATGTTCCATGTAAAGAGTAATCTGGGATGGGGGATTTTCTTGGAAACCTTCGTGTCGCATCTCTGGAAGATACTGAACCTAAATACCAAGTTTGGTGTTTATCTGACTATTCGTTTCTGAGTTATGCTGTTCACAGACACACACACACACAGACGGACATGTTTCCAAAAATACTTTGTTTGGATTCATGAGGCCTCAAAACATGTATTTCTGGTGAAATTTCGGTATCGAATTTTTTAGTGGAATGCAATACTTCCCCTACTTACTATACGTAGTAGAGAGAGTAAAAACATGGAGTCATTAAAGTCTCATGAAAGTTCCTGGTATACGAACGAGGACAATGGTGATGGTATACAGAGCTGTTGTTAGGTCTAGTTTATTATATGGTGCAGAAATTTGGGGTTAGGAAAGGAATGAAAAATTGAACCAAATCCAGAAGCATTTTCTGAAGCGAATTCTACAGTTGGGGAGGGGTACTGCAAATTGTGGGGTTCTTAAAGAATTCGGCTTATACAATGAAACCATACATCTGAAAGTAAGGGCAATTAAATACTGGTTACGCATAGTAGGGAGATCAGGCACTTCTACGCGCGGTATGTTTCACGGAGCAAGTACGGGAAGGGTGGGATACGTGTTGGACAACAAATTGCAAAGAGGCTTAGAAGAAATTGAAATGGGGTACATTTGGCTACAGGGGAGGGACTTGGGACTAGCGGATGGAAGATAATTGAGAGACGACTACGGGATATTGACAGACAGAATTTAGAGTCACAATGTACCACTAAAATTTCACTTAACTCACAGTGTCAAATAACGTGGGACTGGGGGAGGGAGGCCTACTTACTGTCCATTCCAAACCAGAGTGCCTCTCACAGTAAACAAACTCTTTGTATTATCCGCGCTAAAGTAGTTGGCAATCCCCGCCCCTAATGGCTGCTTGTTCCCCTCTCGCGTGCTTGTTGAACATCGTTTCGATCTGTAAAAAGGCACCCTGCATGAGAATTATAGTTCAAAATGCAACCTGAGGTAACAATCGATTATATAAATATGCGGAAATGAACATTTTACTTACGTTAATCACAATTCTTGTGAAAAAATGCAACACACAAATCCGAATCCCCCAAAGATGATTCAGCTGCCATATCGGAATCAGAACTACTCTCCAAAATAATGACAAGCTTATCCACAATTCTACAGCAGTGTCGCACTTAAAACAAGTTCCCACATTTTATCCTCTTCTATGTTCTATTATGTCTGTTATATTCCCTGCGCGCTTTGGTTGCACTTCTCACTGAAACGCCTGTAAAATCCAGTATTAGTTTCGTTATATGCACTAATGCAAGTGTCGGGTATTTTTCTAATAGTGAGTTGAATATATTAAGTATTGTTTGTTTTTAGCCTCTGTTGAACTGTTTGCCGCTTTTGTGTTTGAACAGTTTATTCGCACCACACGCATCTTCGTCTGCCATGAGAACTCGAATACCAACTGACTAAATCACAAGATTTGAACTTAGCTGAGCATACGTGTGCTAGCGTATTATGAATGACTGTTCGCTTATCATATTTCCTGTGTTACGCAAAGCGATTATTTGGTACTCAGATAGTACCTCTGGGAATTCAATGCTGCATTTCTTGTGTATGCAAGAGAATGGCAGTCATGCATGCCGTTGGTATTAACAAGCAAGATATTCTCGGCGTTAGCGCATCAGCAGACGAAAATAATATTTTGTAATCTCTTAAGAGTTAGTATGTATCCATTACCTTCATCAATGAGTTCTTATGATAACCGCAATTAAATGTGCAGTTCTATACCTTTCCTGCCTAATATTTCATGATACAATACATGTATTAAGGAACTATTTACGTTGGAGTAAGAGTGTGTTCTTGGGTTTGTGACAAGCAGAAGCACGTGCTTCTGTTTGCATCAGAGGAAACTCTGGTTTGGAATGGACAGTAGATAACTGTACGCAAGAGGAAAGAATTGGTTTGGCGTGGCTAAGATTCGGCGCTTAAAAGCGACAGCCTTTTGTCAATACATATACTAGTATGTAAAAGAACTTCTGCGGGACATAATTTCGGCACACCGGTGGCGCTGGTAATATGATCCTGGCAACTTGACAGAGTCTTTAACAAACAAAAATATAAATTGATTGGTTCAAATAGTGACAATTTCTACATAAGGGATTCAAAAATTTGAGTGTAGGTAGATTTTTTGAATTTGTATGGTATCCCGTAATTTTCGCCAAGTCCTATAGTCCAAGTGAACAAATTTGTGCCTTGCTTAACCAAACAGCACAGTTTATCTATAAGGGGCTGAAAATGAAGTAAGGATATGTTTCTAATAGCATCTGGTGTGTTGCACTCACATGACTTTCTCCATTCTTGTACAAATTATTTTTACAAACTTCTAAGCTATCTTATTGCTAAGTTTCTTGTAGGTACAAGGGGAATATGGTAGGCTTTAAGCAATAGTCAAATCTTTTAAGAGCTGGTTGTTATGTGGAGCATTTCATTCTCTTTGCATGTCCTGAACATAAAAAAAATGAATAACGATTTTCCATTTGAGAAAAAGTATAAGTATTGGAACATTCAAACAATTAACAAGGAATATCTCGGAAATGCTTCACTCTACAAAAAGAATGTGTATGACATAAAGTATGTGTTTTAATGAGATCTACTTTTTGTGCAGTAAACTTTTGTCTATCTCTTACGGTTTTGTAAAAATTATGCAAAAGTTATTCAGAATGAAAAGAACTTTTCGGGAAATTCCCAGAATATTCAAATATTCAAGGTATACATTTAGTTTGCCATGAAAATATCTTCAATATTATATTTTAACCAAAATCGTTAGAGGCATTCTTGAGAAAATCAAAGTTTTTGAAAAATATTCCATGTAAAAGGTAGTCTGGGGTGGGGGTTTTCTTGAAAATCTTCGTGTCGCATTCTTGGAAGATACTAAGCTCAAATACCAAGTTTGGTATTTATCGAAGTTTTCGCTTTTGAGTTATGCTGTTCACAGATAGATAGACATTCGATTTCGGTATCGAATTTTTTGATGGAATGCAATACTTCCCCTACTTACTATACGTAGTAGAGGAAGTAATAATCAAGGTAATTGAATATGTATTGCAACTCTAAAATAATAATGAATACAGGAGTATTCTATATGCAAAAGAGTAGGTGACATGCTACACCTTATCTTATGCCTCGATTAATTAAAACTGGTTGGGTTTTATGAACTCCTGTATTCATTATTATTTTAGAGTTGCAATACATATTCAGTTACCTTGATTATTACTTTCTCTACTACGTATAGTAAGTAGGGGAAATATTGCATTCCATCAAAAAATTCGATACCGAAATCGAATGTCTATCTATCTGTGAACAGCATAACTCAAATGCGAAAACTTCTATAAATACCAAACTTGGTATTTGAGCTTAGTATCTTCCAAGAATGCGACACGAAGATTTTCAAAAAAACCCCACCCCAGACTACCTTTTACATGGAATATTTTTCAAAAATTTTGATTTTCTCAAGAATGCCTCTAACGATTTTGGTTAAAATATAATACTGAAGATATTTTCATGGAAAACTAAATGTATACCTTGAATATTTGAATATATATATGGCGTCATCCAGAATTGGGAAAGTGTAATTAAATCAGAAATAAAACTAAATCAAAGCATACTTTTAGCTGGAAACCTTACTTCATACTGTTAAATATCTTGTCTGTTCCTTCGCTATACATTTTATTGAAACTCTGGTAACAATGTGTAAGCAGCAAAATAGTTTTAACACAAATGCTGATATTCATGACCATAATACAAGAAATAAATATAAACTGCACATTACAGGTCATAAAAGAATCCTATATGAAAAAGTGTATATTATAATGGCATTCGATTGTTTAATAAACTCCCCACATCTTTAAAAAAAGTTAAAACCCTAACAGTCTTCAAAAAAGATTTGAAAAGCTCCTAATATATGGTTGTTTTTATTCAGTGGAAGAATGTCTAGAAATGAATTAGTTTATAAGCTTCATTATGGAATATATTATGTTTACAATTCCAAAATTTAGTTTAAGTGCCTACTCATGTAATAAATTAGGATTTCTGTATTAGTGTATTACACCTAATTAGACCTGTTCTTTTTGTACTAATAATTGTATTGTTGATGAAGCCAATATTTCTGTATTGAAATCAAACGGTGAATAAATTTTAATTTTAAATATTTTATTATATGCAGATGACGTGGTTTTAATTCAGGAGACAGGATGAATTACAATATCCATTACACCGCATGAATCAGCAGTATCAGCAATATTACCTTAAAATATCAACAAATAAATCTAAGATATGACTTTTGGGGAAAAAGGCACATAGAATCAAAAATTATTTTAGAAAATAAACAAGTAAGAGGTAGAACAAAAGAGATTCATTATTTACAATGTAATTTCAGCTGTATGGCAAAACTGAAAGAGACATAAGTAAAACGCTTGCAAAATTCCAAGTGATAGTGGAACTATAAAATAAAACAAGAAAGGAAACAAGGCAAAAGTTTTATAAAACAATGGGGTTCCTACACTACTTTATGGAAGTGAAACATGGATCATTATAAGAAAATGAAGAGCCTATTACAAAGCGCAGAGATGAGCCTTTTAAAGAAAACAAAAGGATGCATAAGGTTAAACAAAATACGAAATGAAGATATAAGAGCAGAAATTAATGTGTACTCAATAAATAGCAACATTGAAAAATATCGGAACCAATGGATGCAACATGAGTAGTAATAGTCCCGGATGAGCCAATTGTTTTTAACGATAATCCTGCCGCTAGGGGCGCTAGTGTCGCTAGTGTCGCTGCGTGCGACGGCGGCGGCGGTAAGTTTGAAAAGCGCCCTGAGCGGTAGGATTATCGTTAAATGGGTTGGCTCATCCGGGACGAGTTGAAAGAATTGAGGAAGTGACGTGTAGTGTTTTGATTGGTTCGTTAATTTGGGGTGGGAGATGGAGGAAGGGAGATGGAGGAGTATGGAGGTCGCGTGATGGAGAGGAGCTGGGTGGCGAGGTGTTGTCTGTGCGGAGGTCGGTACTGAAAGAGGGGTAAAGATGGGGAGCGAGGGATAAAAAGTGTAACAGAAAGTGACGTGTGAAGTTGTGATTGGTGGGAGTAAGAAGTGATTTTATTGGTGGAAAGGAACAAATGAGAGTTGTTGATTGGTAGGAATAAGAGGGATTATGATTGGTGGAAAAGAAAAAGTTGTGGGAGTGGGGTATGTTGGAGGTGATGGGAAAGGTGAGTTTTGCTAGCAGCAAGATTTGCAAAAGCCTGTCTTGAACTGATCAGCAATTTTTGAACGTCGGATGGTAGTTTTCTTGAGTGGATAGAGAGATGGGGGCGATATGAGATGCGGTGGCGAAAATGGGAACTAGACAAGGTTGTTGAGACAAGAGGTTTAAGGACGAGGAAATTTGGAGGTTAGTGGTGAACACGGCGGTCGCAAGAGGTGGGGGTAAGGAGACGCGGTGGTGAGAATGGGAACTAAAAGAAGATGGCGGTAGCAAGAGGTTAGAAGAGTAGATTTTGAGGTTAAAATAGCGGGAACTAAAAATGGCGGAGGGTCTGCGACAAGGAGATGCGGTGAGAACTAAACAAGATGGCGGACGCAAGAGGTGGGAAAGGAGGTTTGAGGTTACAGTACCAAAACATGAAAGGATATATTCCTACGCCAAGCAGGTCCGAAAAATAATTATGCGTGTGTTACTTACCTGTTACCGGTGTGGATGCGTCACCAAAAGCGCGGCACGCGACGCGAAAAAATAAAAGCAAACTGTTTTTGAAAATGCTTAACCAGCTTTAAGATCAACCAACATCACTACGCACTGATATACCTAGGTTTTTAAAGCGGTACAGACACCCTTTGCAGAGGCGTAATTTAACTATACCAAAAACCTGGTACTGGACCATCGTGATGGTCGCTAGCGTACGTAGGAGCAGGGTTCTCAAGCCGGTCGAAAGCGGTCAAAAACGTGTACGACGTAGGTGTTCGCAGTAGCTGCTGTCGAGTCAACCGTCGAGGTGTGAATAAACGAGATCTGTTCTCGCCGGCAATTTGGTTCGGAGATGTGAGCAGCGGCGAGGTGTTGTCTGTGCGGAGGTCGGGACTGAAAGAGGGAAAAGATGGGGAGCGAGGGATAAAAAGTGTAACAGAAAGTGACGTGTGAAGTTGTGATTGGTGGGAATAAGAAGTGATTTTATTGGTGGAAAGGAGCAAATGAAAGTTGCTGATTGGTAAGAATAAGAGAGGTTATGATTGGTGGAAAGAAAAAGGAGTGGGGTATGTTGGAGGTGATGGGAAAGGTAAGTTTTGCTAGCAACAAGATTTGCAAAAGCCTGTCGTGAACTGATCAGCAATTTTTGAACGTTGGATGGTAGTTTTCTTGAGTGGATAGAGAGATGGGGCGATATGAGATGCGGTGGCGAAAATGGGAACTAAACAAGGTGGTTGAGACAAGAGGTTTAAGGACGAGGAAAGTTGGAGGTTAGTGGTGAACATGGCGGTCGCAAGAGGTGGGGGTAAGGAGATGCGGTGGTGAGAATGGGAACTAAAAGAAGATGGCGGTAGCAAGAGGTTAGAAGAGTAGATTTTGAGGTTAAAATAGCGGGAACTAAAAATGGCGGAGGGTTTGCGACAAGGAGATGCGGTGAGAACTAAACAAGATGGCGGACGCAAGAGGAGGGTAAGGAGGTTTGAGGTTACAGTACCAAAACACGAAAGGATATATTCCTACGCCAAGCAGGTCCGAAAAATAATTATGCGTGTGTTACTTACCTGTTACCGGTGTGGATGCGTCACCAAAAGCGCGGCACGCGAGGCGGAAAAATAAAAGCAAACTGTTTTTGAAAATGCTTAACCAGCTTTAAGATCAACCAACATCACTACGCACTGATATACCTAGGTTTTTAAAGCGGTACAGACACCCTTTGCAGAGGCGTAATTTAACTATACCAAAACCTGGTACTGGACCATCGTGATGGTCGCTAGCGTACGTAGGAGCAGGGTTCTCAAGCCGGTCGAAAGCGGTCAAAAACGTGTACGACGTAGGTGTTGGCAGTAGCTGCTGCCGAGGCAACCGTCGAGGTGCGAATGAACGAGATCTGTTCTTGCAGGCAATCTGGTTGAGAGATGAGAGGCGCGGTGGTAAAAATGTGAACTAAATAAGATGGCGGAGGCACGAAGTTGAGGTTAAGGAGCGGCGAGGCGTTGACTGTGCGGCGGTTGGGGTCTGAAAGAGGGGGAAAGATGGCGAACGAGGGATAAAAAGTATAACAGAAAGTGACGTGTGAAGTTGTGATTGGTGGGAATAAGAAGTGACGTTATTGGTGGAAAGGAACAAATGAAAGTTGCTGATTGGCGAGAATAAGAGAGATTATGATTGGTGGAAAGAAAAAAGGTGTGGGAGTGGGGTATGTTGGAGGTGATGGAAAAGGTGAGTTTTGCTACCAACAACATTTGCAAAAGCCTATGCAGAACTCATCAGCAATTTTAAATAACTAGTGTTTCGGGGGTTTTCTCTGGTTGGTAGACGAATGCAAGCTGTTTCTACCATACTTATATTATTCGTCTTTTTCCTTTTTTTTTTTAAAATGACTAGTTTTTTTTTTTTTTTTTTTTTTTTTTTTTTTTTTTTTTTTTTTGGGAGTTTTCTGCGGATGGTAAACAAATGCAAGCTCTTTCTGCTTTTTCATAGGTTTTCCCTGGTTGGTAGGCGTGATCGGTAAGCGTTAGAATACTCTTAGAGCTTTTTTCAGGTTTTTTAGCGGTTGTCCCTGGCCGGTAGGCAAATGATAAAGTTTTTCTATAACGTCGTCGTTTTGGCTTGTGGCGCACGGATACTAGGCACGTACTCGCGCGCGCGCGCGCGCGCACACACACACACACACACTAAAATAGTAGCGTATAAAAAAAAACTGATGTGTTACACTCACATGACTTTCTCTACTCTTGTACAATCTAATTGGTAGCTTTTAAGCGATAGTCAAATATTTTAACGCTGGTTGCTATGTGGCGAATTCCATTCTGTTTGCATGTTCAGGACATAAAAAAAATGAATAAACGAATTTGAGAAAAAGTATAAGTATTGGAAAATTTAAGGAAATAACAAGCAATATCTCGAAAACGGTTCCCTCAACAAAAGAAACGTATATGACATAAGTTGTGTATTTTAACGCGATCTACATTTTTTGTGTAGTAAAATTTTGTCTATCTCTTATGGTTTACCAGTTATGCAAAAGTCGTTCACAATGAAGAATATTTTTGGAGACATTCCCAGAAAATTCGAGATATACATTTTATTTGACATGACAATATCTTAAACATATGATGTTTTAATCAAAATCGTTAGAGCCGTTTTTGAGAAAATTAAAATTTTCGAAAAATGTTCCATGTAAAGGGTAGTCTGGGGTGGGGGGATTTTCTTGAAAACCTTCATGTCGTATCTGTGGAAGATACTGAACCTAAATACCAAGTTTGGTGTTTATCCGACTGTTCGTTTTTGAGTTATGCTGTTCACAGACACACAGACACACAGACAGACACACACACGGACATGTTTCCAAAAATGCTTTTTTTTTTTTTTTTTTTTCTGGATTCAGTGATTCTCAAAACATGTATTTCGAGTGAAATCTCGGTATCGAATTTTTGGGTGGAATGCAATACTTCCCCTACTTACTATACGTAGTAGAGAAAGTAAAAATGAATAACGCATTTGAGAAAAAGTATAAGTATTGGAAAATTTAAAGGAAATAACAAGCAATATCTCGAAAAACGGTTCACTCAACAAAATAAATGTATATGGCATAAGTTGTGTATTTTAACGCGATCTACATTTTTTGTGTAGCAAACTTTTGTCTATCTCTTACGGTTTATCAGTTATGAAAAAGTCGTTCACAATGAAGAATTCTTTTGGAGACATTCCCAGAAAATTCGAGATATACATTTCATTTCTCTCGACATTATCTTAAATATATGATATTTTCATCAAAATCGTTAGAGCCATTTTTTAATACAAAGAGAACGGGATTTCACAAGTGAAACAGTACTGTGATAACGATACCACTGAAACAAAAAAAAAAATCTGATGTGTAACACTCACATGACTTTCTCAACTCTTGTACAAAGTATTTTTACAAACGCTTATTCCCCATCTAGTTCATGTTAATCGAGATAAACATTTGCAAAATCTATTTTATTGCTAATTTTCTTGTATAAAAAAAAAATCTGATGTGTAACACTCACATGACGTTCTCTACTCTTGTACAAAGTATTTTTACAAACGCTTATGCTCCATCTAGTTCATGTTAATCGAGATAAACATTTGCAAACTCTATTTTATTGCTAATTTTCTTGTAGATGTAGGGGAAAATATATTTACAAGGGGAATATAGAAAAACAGTAGCCTTTAAGCACATACATATCTCTTAATAGCTGGTTGCTATGTGCAACACCATTCTTTTTGCCACAGATTAATACTGTTTGCATATCAAAGACAAAAAAAAATGAATAACGAAGTCCCATTTGAGAAAATAAATATTGGAAAATTAACAAACAATATCTCGAAAACGGTTCACTCAACAACAAAAATGTATATTACATAAGATGTGTATTTTAACGCGATCTACATTTTTTGTGTAGTAAAATTTTGTCTATCTCTTACGGTTTTTCAGTTATGAAAAAGACGTTCACAATGAAGAATACTTTTGGAGACATTCCCAGAAAATTCGAGATATACATTTCATTTCTCACGACATTATATTAAACATACGATATTTTTCATCAAAATCGTTAGAGCCATTTTTTTTTTTTTTAATACAAAGAGAACGGGATTTCACAAGTGAAACAGTACTGTGATAACGATACCAACAAAACTAATTATTATTCACCCACTGAAACACATAAAAAAAATCTGATGTGTAACACTCACATGACTTTTCTCATCTCTTGTACAAAGTATTTTTACAAACGCTTATTCCCCATCTAGTTCATGTTAATCGAGATAAACATTTGCAAACTCTGTTTTATTGCTAATTTTGTTGTAGATGTAGGGAAAATATATTTACAAGGGGAATATAGAAAAACAGTAGCCTTTAAGCACATACATATCTCTTAATAGCTGGTTGCTATGTGCAACACCATTCTTTTTGCCACAGATTAATACTGTTTGCATATCAAAGACAAAAAAAAAATGAATAACGAAGTCCCATTTGAGAAAATAAATATTGGAAAATTAACAAACAATATCTCGAAAACGGTTCACTCAACAACAAAAATGTATATTACATAAGATGTGTATTTTAACGCGATCTACATTTTTTGTGTAGTAAAATTTTGTCTATCTCTTACGGTTTTTCAGTTATGAAAAAGACGTTCACAATGAAGAATACTTTTGGAGACATTCCCAGATAAATTCGAGATATACATTTCATTTCTCACGACATTATATTAAACATACGATATTTTTCATCAAAATCGTTAGAGCCATTTTTTTAATACAAAGAGAACGGGATTTCACAAGTGAAACAGTACTGTGATAACGATACCAACAAAACTAATTATTATTCACCCACTGAAACACATAAAAAAAATCTGATGTGTAACACTCACATGACTTTTCTCATCTCTTGTACAAAGTATTTTTACAAACGCTTATTCCCCATCTAGTTCATGTTAATCGAGATAAACATTTGCAAACTCTGTTTTATTGCTAATTTTGTTGTAGATGTAGGGAAAATATATTTACAAGGGGAATATAGAAAAACAGTAGCCTTTAAGCACATACATATCTCTTAATAGCTGGTTGCTATGTGCAGTACCATTCTTTTTGCCACAGATTAATACTCTTTGCATATCAAAGACAAAAAAAAAATGAATAACGAATTCCCATTTGAGAAAATAACTATTGGAAAATTTAAGTAAATAACAAGCAATATCTCGAAAACGGTTCACTCAACAATAAAGATGTATATGACATAAGTTGTGTATTTTAACGCGATCTACATACTTTCGTACTCACCTATAAGATATAGAGGGTAGAGGTCGTACGAACGTAGCACTTTGAGAATCTATATTCAACAGTTGGTGTTACTCCTTAGAAAGGAAGTATCTGCTGATTTTTATTTAATTCTTTACATTTTACATAACACGTATGCACTGGCACAGCACAAAAGCACTACACACAATACTCAGTTTTAATATTTGCACTAATAACATCAGGAATAACTGAAGTCTGCAAACAGTCATTTCCCATGGGCAGCCTTACGTACAGAAAACGTGTGTGGCTGATCTATGCGTAAAAAGAGCCTGAGAGCGGATGTACGTCAGCGGTAAAATCTTTTAAATGCATTTTTATTGGCGATGGTAGAAAACGTGCAGTGGTGGATCGTGAAAATTCATATAAATGGATGTATCACCTCATAATAAGCCTCTATATACCAAGAATATTGAGTTTTTAAAAAGTCAGCAACTGTACCTGTGTTTCTATACGTGAACGTCAGATGGCAGCTTCGATACGTGTC
Source organism: Deroplatys truncata (assembly GCA_030765065.1). NCBI lineage: Eukaryota > Metazoa > Arthropoda > Insecta > Mantodea > Mantidae > Deroplatys > Deroplatys truncata. The sequence continues at coordinate 47,382,124 of CM060985.1, forward strand.
CACGGAGACCTTAGTGCTAGGCAACTGTACCTCTGTTTCTATACGTGAACGGCAGATTGCAGCTTCGATACGTGTCCACGGAGACCTTAGTGCTAGGCAACTGTACCTCTGTTTCTATACGTGAACGGCAGATTGCAGCTTCGATACGTGTCCACGGAGACCTTAGTGCTAGGCAACTGCACCTCTGTTTCTATACGTGAACGGCAGATTGCAGCTTCGATACGTGTCCACGGAGACCTTAGCGCTAGGCAACTGCACCTCTGTTTCTATACGTGAACGGCAGATTGCAGCTTCGATACGTGTCCACGGAGACCTTAGTGCTAGGCAACTGTACCTCTGTTTCTATACGTGAACGGCAGATTGCAGCTTCGATACGTGTCCACGGAGACCTTAGTGCTAGGCAACTGTACCTCTGTTTGTATACGTGAACGGCAGATTGCAGCTTCGATACGTGTCCACGGAGACCTTAGTGCTAGGCAACTGCACCTCTGTTTCTATACGTGAACGGCAGATTGCAGCTTCGATACGTATCCACGGAGACCTTAGTGCTAGGCAACTGCACCTCTGTTTCTATACGTGAACGGCAGATTGCAGCTTCAATACGTGTCCACGGAGACCTTAGTGCTAGGCAACTGTACCTCTGTTTCTATACGTGAACGGGAGATTGCAGCTTCGATACGTGTCCACGGAGACCTTAGTGCTAGGCAACTGCACCTCTGTTTCTATACGTGAACGTCAAATTGCAGCTTCGATACGTGTCCACGGAGACCTTAGTGCTAGGCAACTGCACCTCTGTTTCTATACGTGAACGGCAGATTGCAGCTTCGATACGTATCCACGGGGACCTTAGTGCTAGGGAACTGCACCTCTGTTTGTATACGTGAACGGCAGATTGCAGCTTCAATACGTGTACACGGAGACCTTAGTGCTAGGCAGCTGTACCTCTGTTTCTATACGTGAACGGCAGATTGCAGCTTCGATACGTGTCCACGGAGATCTTAGTGCTAGGCAGCTATACCTGTTTCTATACGTGAACGTCAGATTGCAGCTTCGATACGTGTTCACGGAGACCTTAGTGCTAGGCAACTGTACCTGTGTTTCTATACGTGTCCACGGAGACCTTAGTGCTAGACAACTGTACCTCTGTTTCTATACGTGAACGGCAGATTGCAGCTTCAATACGTGTCCACGGAGACCTTAGTGCTAGTGCTAGGCAACTATACCTCTGTTTCTATACGTGAACGGCAGATTGCAGGTTCGATACGTGTCCACGGAGATCTTAGTGCTAGGCAACTATACCTGTTTCTATACGTGAACGGCAGATTGCAGCTTCGATACGTGTCCACGGAGACCTTAGTGCTAGGCAACTGTACCTGTGTTTCTATACGTGAACGTCAGATGGCAGCTTCGATACGTGTCCACGGAGACCTTAGTGTTAGGCAACTGTACCTCTGTTTCTATACGTGAACGGCAGATTGCAGCTTCGATACGTGTCCACGGAGACCTTTCGCTTCAGGTGACAAAATAACACTAGGCACTTGTGTGCCGTGGTGTAAGCCGCAATCACGGTATTGGTAGCGTGGATCTCCTTGGGGCTCTCCTCGGAGTTACCTCAACACCACGTACATGACCTGGTTCGTCACGGGTACGCAGGTCTGCACTACCACTTCCTCGGCGTTGAGCAGGCCCAGGAGGCGATCGTACCGGTACACCAGCTAGCACGTGGACATGTTATCGCGCGGTGGTGTTGCGTGTGCGAGGTATGGAAACTCAAGGACGCAAAACATGCACGACCGAGGGTTAAAAAGCAGAACAAGTAGTGACGTGGAGCGTTGTGATTGGTGTAAATAAGACGATCTCTGATAGGTGGACAAATTGAAATAACGTGATGTGATAGGCGAAAATAAAATCAAAGGTGATTGGATGAAAAATGACGAGAAGGAATTAGCGGTGAATTTGTGAACTAAGATGGCGAAGATTTTTTTTTTTTTTAAAAAAAAGGATAATATAAGTACGGCAACTGTAACGGTTTACGGCAAACGCGCGCCGCGCAATGCGTCACGCCCGGGCAATAAAACAAAAATCATATTGAGCAAGATGCCCGGCGTGACGCATTGCGCGGCGCGCGTTTGCCGTAAACCGTTACAGTTGCCGTACTTATATTATCCTTTTTTTTAAAAAAAAAAAAAATCTTCGCCATCTTAGTTCACAAATTCACCGCTAATTCCTTCTCGTCATTTTTCATCCAATCACCTTTGATTTTATTTTCGCCTATCACATCACGTTATTTCAATTTGTCCACCTATCAGAGATCGTCTTATTTACACCAATCACAACGCTCCACGTCACTACTTGTTCTGCTTTTTAACCCTCGGTCGTGCATGTTTTGCGTCCTTGAGTTTCCATACCTCGCACACGCAACACCACCGCGCGATAACATGTCCACGTGCTAGCTGGTGTACCGGTACGATCGCCTCCTGGGCCTGCTCAACGCCGAGGAAGTGGTAGTGCAGACCTGCGTACCCGTGACGAACCAGGTCATGTACGTGGTGTTGAGGTAACTCCGAGGAGAGCCCCAAGGAGATCCACGCTACCAATACCGTGATTGCGGCTTACACCACGGCACACAAGTGCCTAGTGTTATTTTGTCACCTGAAGCGAAAGGTCTCCGTGGACACGTATCGAAGCTGCAATCTGCCGTTCACGTATAGAAACAGAGGTACAGTTGCCTAACACTAAGGTCTCCGTGGACACGTATCGAAGCTGCCATCTGACGTTCACGTATAGAAACACAGGTACAGTTGCCTAGCACTAAGGTCTCCGTGGACACGTATCGAAGCTGCAATCTGCCGTTCACGTATAGAAACAGGTATAGTTGCCTAGCACTAAGATCTCCGTGGACACGTATCGAACCTGCAATCTGCCGTTCACGTATAGAAACAGAGGTATAGTTGCCTAGCACTAGCACTAAGGTCTCCGTGGACACGTATCGAAGCTGCAATTTGACGTTCACGTATAGAAACAGAGGTGCAGTTGCCTAGCACTAAGGTCTCCGTGGACACGTATCGAAGCTGCAATCTCCCGTTCACGTATAGAAACAGAGGTACAGTTGCCTAGCACTAAGGTCTCCGTGGACACGTATTGAAGCTGCAATCTGCCGTTCACGTATAGAAACAGAGGTGCAGTTGCCTAGCACTAAGGTCTCCGTGGATACGTATCGAAGCTGCAATCTGCCGTTCACGTATAGAAACAGAGGTGCAGTTGCCTAGCACTAAGGTCTCCGTGGACACGTATCGAAGCTGCAATCTGCCGTTCACGTATACAAACAGAGGTACAGTTGCCTAGCACTAAGGTCTCCGTGGACACGTATCGAAGCTGCAATCTGCCGTTCACGTATAGAAACAGAGGTACAGTTGCCTAGCACTAAGGTCTCCGTGGACACGTATCGAAGCTGCAATCTGCCGTTCACGTATAGAAACAGAGGTGCAGTTGCCTAGCGCTAAGGTCTCCGTGGACACGTATCGAAGCTGCAATCTGCCGTTCACGTATAGAAACAGAGGTGCAGTTGCCTAGCACTAAGGTCTCCGTGGACACGTATCGAAGCTGCAATCTGCCGTTCACGTATAGAAACAGAGGTACAGTTGCCTAGCACTAAGGTCTCCGTGGACACGTATCGAAGCTGCAATCTGCCGTTCACGTATAGAAACAGAGGTACAGTTGCCTAGCACTAAGGTCTCCGTGGACACGTATCGAAGCTGCCATCTGACGTTCACGTATAGAAACACAGGTACAGTTGCTGACTTTTTAAAAACTCAATATTCTTGGTATATAGAGGCTTATTATGAGGTGATACATCCATTTATATGAATTTTCACGATCCACCACTGCACGTTTTCTACCATCGCCAATAAAAATGCATTTAAAAGATTTTACCGCTGACGTACATCCGCTCTCAGGCTCTTTTTACGCATAGATCAGCCACACACGTTTTCTGTACGTAAGGCTGCCCATGGGAAATGACTGTTTGCAGACTTCAGTTATTCCTGATGTTATTAGTGCAAATATTAAAACTGAGTATTGTGTGTAGTGCTTTTGTGCTGTGCCAGTGCATACGTGTTATGTAAAATGTAAAGAATTAAATAAAAATCAGCAGATACTTCCTTTCTAAGGAGTAACACCAACTGTTGAATATAGATTCTCAAAGTGCTACGTTCGTACGACCTCTACCCTCTATATCTTATAGGTGAGTACGAAAGTATGTAGATCGCGTTAAAATACACAACTTATGTCATATACATCTTTATTGTTGAGTGAACCGTTTTCGAGATATTGCTTGTTATTTACTTAAATTTTCCAATAGTTATTTTCTCAAATGGGAATTCGTTATTCATTTTTTTTTTTGTCTTTGATATGCAAAGAGTATTAATCTGTGGCAAAAAGAATGGTACTGCACATAGCAACCAGCTATTAAGAGATATGTATGTGCTTAAAGGCTACTGTTTTTCTATATTCCCCTTGTAAATATATTTTCCCTACATCTACAACAAAATTAGCAATAAAACAGAGTTTGCAAATGTTTATCTCGATTAACATGAACTAGATGGGGAATAAGCGTTTGTAAAAATACTTTGTACAAGAGATGAGAAAAGTCATGTGAGTGTTACACATCAGATTTTTTTTATGTGTTTCAGTGGGTGAATAATAATTAGTTTTGTTGGTATCGTTATCACAGTACTGTTTCACTTGTGAAATCCCGTTCTCTTTGTATTAAAAAAATGGCTCTAACGATTTTGATGAAAAATATCGTATGTTTAATATAATGTCGTGAGAAATGAAATGTATATCTCGAATTTATCTGGGAATGTCTCCAAAAGTATTCTTCATTGTGAACGTCTTTTTCATAACTGAAAAACCGTAAGAGATAGACAAAATTTTACTACACAAAAAATGTAGATCGCGTTAAAATACACATCTTATGTAATATACATTTTTGTTGTTGAGTGAACCGTTTTCGAGATATTGTTTGTTAATTTTCCAATATTTATTTTCTCAAATGGGACTTCGTTATTCATTTTTTTTTTGTCTTTGATATGCAAACAGTATTAATCTGTGGCAAAAAGAATGGTGTTGCACATAGCAACCAGCTATTAAGAGATATGTATGTGCTTAAAGGCTACTGTTTTTCTATATTCCCCTTGTAAATATATTTTCCCTACATCTACAACAAAATTAGCAATAAAACAGAGTTTGCAAATGTTTATCTCGATTAACATGAACTAGATGGGGAATAAGCGTTTGTAAAAATACTTTGTACAAGAGATGAGAAAAGTCATGTGAGTGTTACACATCAGATTTTTTTTATGTGTTTCAGTGGGTGAATAATAATTAGTTTTGTTGGTATCGTTATCACAGTACTGTTTCACTTGTGAAATCCCGTTCTCTTTGTATTAAAAAAAAAAAAAATGGCTCTAACGATTTTGATGAAAAATATCGTATGTTTAATATAATGTCGTGAGAAATGAAATGTATATCTCGAATTTTCTGGGAATGTCTCCAAAAGTATTCTTCATTGTGAACGTCTTTTTCATAACTGAAAAACCGTAAGAGATAGACAAAATTTTACTACACAAAAAATGTAGATCGCGTTAAAATACACATCTTATGTAATATACATTTTTGTTGTTGAGTGAACCGTTTTCGAGATATTGTTTGTTAATTTTCCAATATTTATTTTCTCAAATGGGACTTCGTTATTCATTTTTTTTTTGTCTTTGATATGCAAACAGTATTAATCTGTGGCAAAAAGAATGGTGTTGCACATAGCAACCAGCTATTAAGAGATATGTATGTGCTTAAAGGCTACTGTTTTTCTATATTCCCCTTGTAAATATATTTTCCCCTACATCTACAAGAAAATTAGCAATAAAATAGAGTTTGCAAATGTTTATCTCGATTAACATGAACTAGATGGAGCATAAGCGTTTGTAAAAATACTTTGTACAAGAGTAGAGAACGTCATGTGAGTGTTACACATCAGATTTTTTTTTTATACAAGAAAATTAGCAATAAAATAGATTTTGCAAATGTTTATCTCGATTAACATGAACTAGATGGGGAATAAGCGTTTGTAAAAATACTTTGTACAAGAGTTGAGAAAGTCATGTGAGTGTTACACATCAGATTTTTTTTTTTGTTTCAGTGGTATCGTTATCACAGTACTGTTTCACTTGTGAAATCCCGTTCTCTTTGTATTAAAAAATGGCTCTAACGATTTTGATGAAAATATCATATATTTAAGATAATGTCGAGAGAAATGAAATGTATATCTCGAATTTTCTGGGAATGTCTCCAAAAGAATTCTTCATTGTGAACGACTTTTTCATAACTGATAAACCGTAAGAGATAGACAAAAGTTTGCTACACAAAAAATGTAGATCGCGTTAAAATACACAACTTATGCCATATACATTTATTTTGTTGAGTGAACCGTTTTTCGAGATATTGCTTGTTATTTCCTTTAAATTTTCCAATACTTATACTTTTTCTCAAATGCGTTATTCATTTTTACTTTCTCTACTACGTATAGTAAGTAGGGGAAGTATTGCATTCCACCCAAAAATTCGATACCGAGATTTCACTCGAAATACATGTTTTGAGAATCACTGAATCCAGAAAAAAAAAAAAAAAAAAAAGCATTTTTGGAAACATGTCCGTGTGTGTGTCTGTCTGTGTGTCTGTGTGTCTGTGAACAGCATAACTCAAAAACGAACAGTCGGATAAACACCAAACTTGGTATTTAGGTTCAGTATCTTCCACAGATACGACATGAAGGTTTTCAAGAAAATCCCCCCACCCCAGACTACCCTTTACATGGAACATTTTTCGAAAATTTTAATTTTCTCAAAAACGGCTCTAACGATTTTGATTAAAACATCATATGTTTAAGATATTGTCATGTCAAATAAAATGTATATCTCGAATTTTCTGGGAATGTCTCCAAAAATATTCTTCATTGTGAACGACTTTTGCATAACTGGTAAACCATAAGAGATAGACAAAATTTTACTACACAAAAAATGTAGATCGCGTTAAAATACACAACTTATGTCATATACGTTTCTTTTGTTGAGGGAACCGTTTTCGAGATATTGCTTGTTATTTCCTTAAATTTTCCAATACTTATACTTTTTCTCAAATTCGTTTATTCATTTTTTTTATGTCCTGAACATGCAAACAGAATGGAATTCGCCACATAGCAACCAGCGTTAAAATATTTGACTATCGCTTAAAAGCTACCAATTAGATTGTACAAGAGTAGAGAAAGTCATGTGAGTGTAACACATCAGTTTTTTTTTATACGCTACTATTTTAGTGTGTGTGTGTGTGTGTGTGTGTGCGCGCGCGCGCGCGCGCGAGTACGTGCCTAGTATCCGTGCGCCACAAGCCAAAACGACGACGTTATAGAAAAACTTTATCATTTGCCTACCGGCCAGGGACAACCGCTAAAAAACCTGAAAAAAGCTCTAAGAGTATTCTAACGCTTACCGATCACGCCTACCAACCAGGGAAAACCTATGAAAAAGCAGAAAGAGCTTGCATTTGTTTACCATCCGCAGAAAACTCCCAAAAAAAAAAAAAAAAAAAAAAAAAAAAAAAAAAAAAAAAACTAGTCATTTTAAAAAAAAAAAGGAAAAAGACGAATAATATAAGTATGGTAGAAACAGCTTGCATTCGTCTACCAACCAGAGAAAACCCCCGAAACACTAGTTATTTAAAATTGCTGATGAGTTCTGCATAGGCTTTTGCAAATGTTGTTGGTAGCAAAACTCACCTTTTCCATCACCTCCAACATACCCCACTCCCACACCTTTTTTCTTTCCACCAATCATAATCTCTCTTATTCTCGCCAATCAGCAACTTTCATTTGTTCCTTTCCACCAATAACGTCACTTCTTATTCCCACCAATCACAACTTCACACGTCACTTTCTGTTATACTTTTTATCCCTCGTTCGCCATCTTTCCCCCTCTTTCAGACCCCAACCGCCGCACAGTCAACGCCTCGCCGCTCCTTAACCTCAACTTCGTGCCTCCGCCATCTTATTTAGTTCACATTTTTACCACCGCGCCTCTCATCTCTCAACCAGATTGCCTGCAAGAACAGATCTCGTTCATTCGCACCTCGACGGTTGCCTCGGCAGCAGCTACTGCCAACACCTACGTCGTACACGTTTTTGACCGCTTTCGACCGGCTTGAGAACCCTGCTCCTACGTACGCTAGCGACCATCACGATGGTCCAGTACCAGGTTTTGGTATAGTTAAATTACGCCTCTGCAAAGGGTGTCTGTACCGCTTTAAAAACCTAGGTATATCAGTGCGTAGTGATGTTGGTTGATCTTAAAGCTGGTTAAGCATTTTCAAAAACAGTTTGCTTTTATTTTTCCGCCTCGCGTGCCGCGCTTTTGGTGACGCATCCACACCGGTAACAGGTAAGTAACACACGCATAATTATTTTTCGGACCTGCTTGGCGTAGGAATATATCCTTTCGTGTTTTGGTACTGTAACCTCAAACCTCCTTACCCTCCTCTTGCGTCCGCCATCTTGTTTAGTTCTCACCGCATCTCCTTGTCGCAAACCCTCCGCCATTTTTAGTTCCCGCTATTTTAACCTCAAAATCTACTCTTCTAACCTCTTGCTACCGCCATCTTCTTTTAGTTCCCATTCTCACCACCGCATCTCCTTACCCCCACCTCTTGCGACCGCCATGTTCACCACTAACCTCCAACTTTCCTCGTCCTTAAACCTCTTGTCTCAACCACCTTGTTTAGTTCCCATTTTCGCCACCGCATCTCATATCGCCCCATCTCTCTATCCACTCAAGAAAACTACCATCCAACGTTCAAAAATTGCTGATCAGTTCACGACAGGCTTTTGCAAATCTTGTTGCTAGCAAAACTTACCTTTCCCATCACCTCCAACATACCCCACTCCTTTTTCTTTCCACCAATCATAACCTCTCTTATTCTTACCAATCAGCAACTTTCATTTGCTCCTTTCCACCAATAAAATCACTTCTTATTCCCACCAATCACAACTTCACACGTCACTTTCTGTTACACTTTTTATCCCTCGCTCCCCATCTTTTCCCTCTTTCAGTCCCGACCTCCGCACAGACAACACCTCGCCGCTGCTCACATCTCCGAACCAAATTGCCGGCGAGAACAGATCTCGTTTATTCACACCTCGACGGTTGACTCGACAGCAGCTACTGCGAACACCTACGTCGTACACGTTTTTGACCGCTTTCGACCGGCTTGAGAACCCTGCTCCTACGTACGCTAGCGACCATCACGATGGTCCAGTACCAGGTTTTTGGTATAGTTAAATTACGCCTCTGCAAAGGGTGTCTGTACCGCTTTAAAAACCTAGGTATATCAGTGCGTAGTGATGTTGGTTGATCTTAAATCTGGTTAAGCATTTTCAAAAACAGTTTGCTTTTATTTTTTCGCGTCGCGTGCCGCGCTTTTGGTGACGCATCCACACCGGTAACAGGTAAGTAACACACGCATAATTATTTTTCGGACCTGCTTGGCGTAGGAATATATCCTTTCATGTTTTGGTACTGTAACCTCAAACCTCCTTTCCCACCTCTTGCGTCCGCCATCTTGTTTAGTTCTCACCGCATCTCCTTGTCGCAGACCCTCCGCCATTTTTAGTTCCCGCTATTTTAACCTCAAAATCTACTCTTCTAACCTCTTGCTACCGCCATCTTCTTTTAGTTCCCATTCTCACCACCGCGTCTCCTTACCCCCACCTCTTGCGACCGCCGTGTTCACCACTAACCTCCAAATTTCCTCGTCCTTAAACCTCTTGTCTCAACAACCTTGTCTAGTTCCCATTTTCGCCACCGCATCTCATATCGCCCCCATCTCTCTATCCACTCAAGAAAACTACCATCCGACGTTCAAAAATTGCTGATCAGTTCAAGACAGGCTTTTGCAAATCTTGCTGCTAGCAAAACTCACCTTTCCCATCACCTCCAACATACCCCACTCCCACAACTTTTTCTTTTCCACCAATCATAATCCCTCTTATTCCTACCAATCAACAACTCTCATTTGTTCCTTTCCACCAATAAAATCACTTCTTACTCCCACCAATCACAACTTCACACGTCACTTTCTGTTACACTTTTTATCCCTCGCTCCCCATCTTTACCCCTCTTTCAGTACCGACCTCCGCACAGACAACACCTCGCCACCCAGCTCCTCTCCATCACGCGACCTCCATACTCCTCCATCTCCCTTCCTCCATCTCCCACCCCAAATTAACGAACCAATCAAAACACTACACGTCACTTCCTCAATTCTTTCAACTCGTCCCGGATGAGCCAACCCATTTAACGATAATCCTACCGCTCAGGGCGCTTTTCAAACTTACCGCCGCCGCCGTCGCACGCAGCGACACTAGCGACACTAGCGCCCCTAGCGGCAGGATTATCGTTAAAAACAATTGGCTCATCCGGGACTATTACTACTAACATGTTTAAAGAATGGCAGATTCAAGATTGTCTAAAGTTGTTTATCATTATCAACCAAAAGCAAGGAGAGATGTCGGCCGAAGGAGGTGGACAGAACAACTGTGAGACGGAACGTGTATTATGTCCATGCCATGAAGTGAAGAAGAAGAAGAAGAAGAAGAAGAAGAAGAAAAATTTCTTGAAAGTAACGTCCGCAACAATAGGCAAATGTCTGTTCGAGTACTGTGAGAATAGCTTGGCTGGGCGCAACGCAATTTAATACAGGGTAATTTATGAAGAACTGACACATTTATTTCTTTAATTGTTTCAAAACGAGTTAGGCTAGCGACAACTTATTATACCTGAAATGCAGAGGAATTTCAGGAGATTATTTACCTCTATAGCAAATGTTGAAAATGTCCTTCATGCTGCATAAGGCACAACTCAACACGTCGTTTCATGTTACTGGCCACTCGTTGGAGGACTCTGTTGTCAATAGCTTGAATCTCCTGTGTAATGTTGTGCTTCAGATCGCCCAATGTCTGGGGACGTGTGGCATAAACCCTGTCTTTTAAGTAACCCCATAGAAAGAAGTCCGGCGATGTAAAATCAGGAGATCTCGGTGGCCACAGGTTCTTGGAAAATATCCGGTCGTCAAAGAAACTTGCAATTAGTGCCATGGATTCATTTGATGCATGGCTTGTAGCGCCGTCCTGCTGAAAGTAACCTTGACTCGGCTCTACATCGTCTAGTTGCACAGCAAACTCCATGAAAATCCGTCGGTACTCTGCAGTGTTCACATTGTTTTCAAAACAAATTAGTCCCACTATTCTCTGTGCAGATATTGCGCACCGAACTCAAATATTAACCGGGTACATAGGTGCTTCATGAACAACATGTGTATTTTCGCTGGCCCAATAGCATGAGTTATTTGAGTTCACATAGCCGGATAAATGGAACTATGCTTCATCTGTGAACCATGTGATGGACAATATGGCAGGATTTTGCACAATAGACGCCTGAAACCAACGCCATAATTCAGTCGTCTATCCTTATCTTGTTCCTGTAACTGATGGACAGCCGTAATCCTATATAGCTTTAGACCTGCACTTTTCACAGCTCTCTGACACATTCAGTAGTTGTATCCTACCTTCTGCGACAAACGTCTTAATGTTTTTTGTTTTTTTTTTTGGTGACTGATCCAGTCGTGCTCTTCCTCAACAACCGTGGGAAACCTAATGAACGAGTTTAGCCTTTTTCACTCACCAGAGATCCAGTTGCTTCCAATTTGTTTACCAGTCCCAGTATTGTGTGTCTTTGGGGAGGATTCTGAACACCAAATTCTCTCTGGTATGCGCTTTGAGTAGCTGTAATTAAATTCGTAATCAGTATTGCTTTACAAGGAAGAGTCGTTCATTTAATGTGTACTCCATTTTCACGTTGACTAGAACAAAATCTCAAAAACAGTTGCCGTTGATAAAACTAACAATTACGAATAAAACATGAACATCTGCACATCTAGTGACAGGCAATCAAAACTCCAGAACATTCTGCGTAATTTGGTGCTAAAATTGGGGCACTGAGTGAATTTCGAACAGAATAATTTAGAAAATAAATGTGTCAGTTCTTCATAAGTCACCTGTACTTTGTTTCCTTAGATTCTTGCAAGTAAATAAAAGCTATAGCTGTTAAGGGCTATGGAATTGTTTTTATTTCAAAATTACTGTATTGGCTACACCCACGAGACGAGTTATCCCGTCAAGTTACAACCCTGCAATCGCTTATTCTGCTGTAAGTACCGTGATCGAACCGCGCCATTGGGGAGTACACAGGTTTGCTCTATCCGACAATAATGACACCAAGAAACTCCTTGTGTCTCAAACTCACGACCCTTGCACAGGCAGCTGTCACACTAAATGCTTTATGGGAATGTCTGAGTGCCCTCTGCGAGGTGACGTGTTGAATGCATCTAATCAATATAGATAACATTGATTTATCTGCCCGCTAAAATTAGAGCACTCTCTATAAAAATAGTGTTGGCTTGGTTTACCTTAGCTGGGCGTGACAACAGAGTTGCGGTTATAAGAAATTAATACGCCCATCCTGAAATAGACACTGCTACTAGTTCTTTTTCCTTCTTCAAGGAAGATAGAGTCTGTACAACTTGGAAACTAGATCATACTGACGTAGCAATTGCAAAACTTCTACTTCATGGACAGCCACATATTAACTGTTCCACTGTTCTAAGATTGATTAACTGCAGTGATGAGAATTGTAAGTGAGCTTTAGAAATTGGGTTACATTAATAGTTACTGCATAGGTTTTGGCGGTAAATACAAACTAATTATTCCTTTTAACTAATACACAATTAATTTGTCATGAATCAGGAGAAAATAATGAACAGTATTTGAAATAATAAAATATTTCCTATTGGTTTAAAATAGAATTATTGCACTTTATTTAAGAATTTAATGGATCCTGTCATAGTATTTACAGAGAGCCTTGATTATTTGGTTTGTATTCCTGTATTTATTTACTTTATTTACCTAGTAAACAACCTAGATGGCTCCGCGGTAATATGCGATGCTCGTATTCGGATAGTTCCGGATTCGATTCCCGTTGACCGCCTACTTTGACCTTGGGTTTTTCGTGATTTTCCCTGTTCGGTAGGCAATGCCGCGGTGCCTTCTCATCTACTATGAATTGTTTTCCATTATTTCCTTTTCATTCCGTTTCTTTCTTGTGTTTCAGATATGCTTCTAGGTTTCGTGGCATAGAGCGGAGATATGGCGCGGATGCTTGCTCAAAGGAACCAGTGGACACTGGAAGCTGCCTGGTTGAACGGGTCGTTCATCACCTTCATTAGGCAACTCCAGTCTTCGAGCCAGGAGTCTTCCGCGTGTCTCTGTGGCTTGTCTGCCTGCGGCCTATACCCTCCTATGGTTCCTTCACTTTGTCCCTTCCTCCTGAGAGGTGGTAGCCGCAACAGATCCCCCGTAGGTCGCAGTGCGCGAGGTGTTCCACTGCGTTGTGTGCCCTATACTTGCCTATAATAAGTAGAGGAAGTATTACATTCCATACAAACACCATATACCCAGATGTCAGTGGAAATACACGTTTGAGACTCCCCAAATAAAAAGAAAGCCTTTTTACAACAAGAACCATGCTTGTACGTGAGCCTGTGTGTGTGTGTGTGTGTGTGAGTGTGTGTGTGTGTGTGTGTGTGTGTGTGTGTGTAAACAGCATAACTCAAAAAAAACTCGTAGTTAAAAACTGAACTTGGTATTTAACTACTTGTTCTGTTTACTTTCCCTACTACATACAGTAAGTAGCGAAAGCATTGTATTCCACACAAATATTGCACACTGAGATTTCACCGGAAATACATGTTTTGAGGCCCCCTAAATAAAAAAATCACTTTTAGAAAATGATCCGCGCGCGCGCGCGTGTGTGTGTGTGAGAGAGAGAGAGAGAGAGAGAGAGAGAGAGAGTACAGCATAACTCAAAAACGAAAAGTCAGATAAATACCAAACTTGGCATTTAGGTTCAGTACCTTCCATGGATGCCACACGAAGATTTTCGAAAATTTCCGCCCGCATACTACTCCTTACATGGAACATTTTTCGAAAATTTCGATTTTCTCAAAAATGGCTCTAACGATTTTAATTCAAATATCATATGCTTAAGATATTTTCATGCCAAATGAAATGTATATCTTGAATTTTCTGGCAATGTCCCCAAAAGTCGTCTTCATTCTGAATGACTTTTGCATAACTGGTGAACCATAAGAGATAGAAAAAATTTTGCTACACAAAGAAAGAGTAGATCTCGTTAAAACACACAATTTATTTCATATACCTTTTTTTTTGTCGAGGGAACCATTTCCGAGATATTCCTTGTTATTTGTTTGAATTCTTCTTTTTTATGTCCTGGACATACAAAGAGAATGAAATGCCCCACATAGCAACCAGCTCTTAAAAGATATGACTATCGTTTAAACCCTACCACAATCCCATTGCACCACAAGAAAATTAGCAATAACTTTCTGCAAATGTTTATCTCGATTAACATGAAGTTGATGGAGAATAAGCGCTTGTAAAAATAGTTTGTACAGGAGCAGAGAAAGTCATGTGAGTGTAACACATCAGATACTTTTTTAATTGTTTCATTTGCATAATCATCTTCTACTTCTATGTTCTTGAGAAACAACTTACCGGTGGAGGTTTTACTCTCTAAAATGTAGGCTTTTTTTAAGGTTAGATTTACTATTAAATTTTACATTGAACATACTACATTTATACCCCTTTATCTACAGAGGATAGAATATTATTCTGCATAAAGAATAATTCCCCGCCCCAGCTGGGAATCGAACCTGAGACCACTGGAGTAAGAAGTCAGAACACTGAACCACTCCACCATAGCGGCAGTCTATTTCAGAACTGAGGGAACCCTATGGAAAAAATAAAAACTTTTAATTTCACAGCTACAAATAAATTACAGAATATATTTTATTCTTAAACTATCTTAATTAACGATGTCGTCCTCTGTGGTCTAGTGGTTACCATACTAGCCTCTAGTTTCCGAGGTCGCGGGTTCAAACCCGACGGAGGGCGACGAATTTTTTTCGGGCGTAACAATCCTTAGCATGGCTTCCTTCGGAAGAGAAGTAAAGCCGGTGGTCCCGTGTCGTAGATTTACGGCACGTAAAAGACCCTCAAGCCTGATAAAGAGGCCTCTGAGCAAAATTACCGGTCGCTCACGCCCAGTATAGAATGGGACGCTAAGGACCACTAAAACTCAATTTAATTTTTTTTATTTCTAACGTTTTGAAATTACTCAAAGATTTTCCTTTTTCTGAATGCTGACGACGTACTCCCTATACTTGAGACACTTTTGATGCCGTCTCCAGTATCTCCGTCGTTGATGAATCTGCTGCCGGCTGCTACAGTGGTGAGCTATGGGTACGTGTGGGTGGGTGTGAGGATAGACAGCAACAGTTAATTTGGCTGATAAATTTAATGGAGGCTAATACATGAGCTGTTTGAAGCGTGTTGCCGACAGTTTGAGGATGAAGAATTAAACTGTTTCTGAATCTTAGCGGAGAAGCAGTAACTATTGAAATATATATGTGTTAATTTCTGAAGTATCAAGAAATGTAAACTCTTTCCGTATTAACAGCCCTGAATCGCTGAAAATAGCAAATTCCCTTGTGGATTGTTGTATTTGAGAACCCGAGCGCGGTCTTGAGGCGTTACGGACTCCTGATAACAATTGATCACAGTAAAACACTTCTGTAAAATGTAAAAGACTGTTTAGTAATATACGCTCTTTTATGAGCTTAAGACCGAGCGGCTTTGCCTGAGGCCTGCATTTGGGAGGTCCCAGGATCGATCACCAGCGTCCGCTCACTCTGGCCCATGGATTTTTCGTGTTTTCCAGGCGAATGCTGCCTTTCTTGCACCCATCATCTTCCTTGTTATCTGTTTCAGGGTTGTAGGACCAAGCGACGGTGTTCGGCGGGTTGCGGCTGGGCGGTGCCTTGCGCACTAATAAGGTTTCTTCCCTGGTGTCGCTGCGGTACCGCTCAGTTGGGTCTCTCCTCAGCGTGGGTCTCCGCTCGGGTGAACCTGGAGGTTGGTGGCTTGTGGGCAGGGACCATGCGGCGTCGGATGCATTCTATCTGGACACGTTAGGGACCCCGTCCATGCTTGCGCCCATCGGCATCCGGGGTTCTCTGTCCCGGTTACGCCTACTTCATAACTACCCCAACAAAGTTCCTAAGTTAAGTGTTGCCAAATCTTAAGCTCCTTATTCGCATCTAAAACACAACTTTTACTCTTTGACTTGTTAAATTGTATGAATTTCTTTCCTTTCTAGTTTTCAGAACTGGTATACGTACATTTTCATGTAACTCTCTGGTTTCTGAACGTACTGAGTTCTAATTACATGAAACTTGAACTAATGGGTTTCTTGTTGACTGAGTTCGTCGGAACGGCTAATTACCTCAGTACTCTGATTTCTAATTGCTTTGTCCCAACACAACTTGCCCGGTAATGTCTTCTATCCGCTGGCAGAATGTAACTCGTTCTTCTTACATTATGCATGGATCTTAATACATGGAAATTGCTTATTGTTATTATTTATCGATCTACCCATCATGTCTTCATAAAACTATAATCCTACAAGTCAATGATTCCGATATCAATGTGACTTTGTTTTAAAGATGCAAAGCCTCACCCACGTAGCACTCCTCGCGGTTGCTTATTCCCTTTAACTCGAGGGACTCGGGTTTACATCAGCAATCCATTCGTCGCCACTCCGACCGACACTCATTTGTTTAACGTATTGCTAGTTGGTGTTATGCACAATTAATATTTATGTGAATCGGAGAAGGACATTAAGTTTTTGTCCTTGCTATTTTTTGTTCCCAATCACATTCCATCCAAAATTCGATATTGATATTGCACCGGAAATACACGTTTTCAGGCCCCTGAATGAAAAAGGTATTTTTAGAAAAAATGGCTGTGTGTATGTGAAAAGCATAACTCAAAAACGAAATATTGGATAGATATCAAACTTGGTACTTAAACTCAACATTTTCCAAAGATACGAAGCTAATATTTTGAACAAAATTTTCCATCCAAAGCTACTCTTTGCATGCAACACTTTTAGAAACTCTTGGTTTTCTGAAAAAATGGTGTAGTGATTTATTTGAGATATTTACATGACTAATAAAATGTAATAAATTGTTTGGGGGAAAAGCCTATGAAATACGTTTCATTCGTAAGGAATTTTGTAGAACTGTGCATAGTCCATTATGCATAGACAAGAACTTACTTCATTAAAAAATTTAGATCTTTTTAAAACACACAACTTATTTCAAATATATTTTGTAGCATCAGTCATTAACGAGATATCTGATACTGTTAGAGTTTTTCAATACTATAAGTATGAGAGAAAGTAAGAAATTGCAATGAATTTTTCGGTTACTGTTTGTAACACTGTAATATGTTAGTGGCTCAGACAGAGTAACTGTGTTCTTTTAAAAAAATCTGATGTGTTACACTCACATGACCTTCTCTACTCTTGTACAAACTATGTTTACAAACGTTTATTCTCCATATGGTTCATGTTAATCGAGATGTTAATCTTACTGCTAATTTTCTTGTAGGTGCAAGGGGAATTGCTAGGCTTTAAGCGATAGTCAAATGTTTTAAGAGCTGGTTGCTATGTGGAGTATTCCATTCTCTTTGTATGTCCAGGACATAAAAATGAATAACGAATTCCCATTTGAGAAAAAGTATTGGAAAAGTTAAGGGAATAACAAGAAATATCTCGAAAACGGTTCACTCAACAACAAAAATGTATATGTCATAAATTGTGTATTTTAACGCGATCTACATTTTTTGTACAGCAAAATTTTGTCTATCTCTTATGGTTTACCAGTTATGCAAAAGTCGTTCACAATGAGAATACTTTGCAGACATTACCAGAAAATTCGAGATATACATTTCATTTGTCATGAAAATATCTTAAACATATGATATTTTAATCAAAATCGTTAGAGCCATTTTTGGGAAAATTAAAATGTTCAAAAATGTTCCATGTAAAGGGTAATCTGGGGTAGGGGGATTTTCTTGAAAACCTTCGTGTCGCATCTCTGGAAGATACTGAACCTAAATACTAAGTTTGGTGTTTATCCGACTGTTCGTTTCTGAGCTATGCTGTTCACAGAAACACAGACACACACACGGACATGTTTCCAAAAATGCTTTTTTTGGATTCAGGGGGTCTCAAAACATATATTTCCGGTGAAATCTCGATATCGAATTTTTGGGTGGAATGCAATACTTCCCCTACTTTATATACGTAGTAGAGAAAGTAATTAATAACGAATTCCCATTTGAGAAAAAGTATTGGAAAATTTAATGGAATAACAAGCGATATCTCGAAAATGGTTCACTCAACAAAAAAGTGTCAATGACAAATTGTGTATTTTAACGCGACTTATATTTTTGTGTAGTAAAATTTTGTCTGTCTCTTATGGTTTACCAGTTATGCAAAAGTCGTTCACGATGAAGAATACTTTTGGAGACATTCCCAGAAAATTCGAGGTATACATTTCGTTTGTCATGAAAATTCTTAAACATATGATATTTTAATCAAAATCGTTAGAGCCATTTTTGAGAAAATTAATATTTTCGAAAAATGTTTCATGTGGGGGGATTTTCTTGAAACCCTTCGTGTCGCACCTCTGGAAGATACTCAACCTAAATACCAAGTTTGATGTTTATCCGACTGTTCGTTTCTGAGTTATGCTGTTCACAGACACACAGACACACACACACACATGTTTCCAAAAATGTTTTTTTTTATTCAGGGGGTCTCAAAACATGTATTTCCGGTGAAATATCGGTATGGAATTTTTGGGTGGAATACAATACTTTCCCTACTTAACTATACGTAGTAGAGAAAGTAATAAAACTAAAGCAAAATCCGCAATACGCCGTCTGATACTTTTGTTTCTTACACCAGGACCTGTATTCCATATTCTTTAATTTACTTAACACTTATTTCATGTTATTCATTATTGTTCTGCTTATATTCTAGTAAATAAATAATTAGAAACAACATTAGAACAATAAAAGTAATAAAATTTAGAAACCCCAAATGTAAAGTTTAATTGAAATTTAAAAACTAAAAGATACATTTAGCTACTGTAACTGGGAATCAGCAACATAAAACATCTGGTAAACAGCTACTTCTAGGTTTAGGTATAGGTTAGATAGATAGATAGATAGATAAGGTATAATTATTAGTTTCAAATCATTGAAGTCACTACACAAGTAATTAGTGCATGGGTCGTTGACTGTACATGCATATTTAAGATACAAGGTATGGTGACAAAATAAACAACAGAAAAAGAAAACAAAACAAAAAATAACAAGAAAAAGGAAAATAGAGATAAATTACGTTTGTCTAACTGAACAGATTTGACCTAGCTTCACGCACTTTAGCCAAGAAATTGCCCATGTTCTGTCAGTTCCTCTGGTCAACCAGTAGATCCCAACATGTCAGGGCTTAAGAATTTTTCTTTGAGTTTAATTGTTCGCTGGTTCTCCCACTGTGTGCATTCCGCCAAAATATGTACCCAGTCATCATCCAAACCACAGAATGGGCAGATTCTCCTACCAGAATCGTCAATCATTTTCAGTGCCCTCCATCCCCCCAGTCTAAACCACGCCATTCCTGATCTTTCCTTTCTTCCTAAGTTAAGTATATACGTCTCTTTACCCCAATTCAATTTCATTTCATTTGCTACACTTAGAGAAGGTTTAATTTTAGAATCCGATTCTATTTCCTGTTGGTTGACGACTCTTAGTTCTTCTTTTGACTCCTTTTCATATGTTTCTGTCATTTGTTTCAGCTCTTTGCCATACTGACCCATTGCTATTCTCTTCAAACCCCTTTCCAAATCAAGTGCACAACGGAGGAGAACACCTCGCGCACTGCGACCTAGTACATCTATTGCGGCTATCCCACAGGAGGAAGGGATGAAGTGAAGGAACCACAGAAGGCTACAGGCCGCAGGCAGAAAAGCTACAAAGACGCGCGGAAGTCCCTAATATTTCCTCTCGAAGACCCATCTCACTGCTGGATCCGCTTAGAAAGGTCGATGAATGACCCGTCGACCAACCAGGTCTTGGTGTCCTCTGGTGTGTCTTTCCTTAAGACTTGAAGATAAATCATCTTTATTTATAACTTTGAACGCTATTAGTTTATTTAATTTTTTATAAATATTTTACTTGGTATCAAAGCTCATTTGTGTTTCTATTGAAGTTGATTTTTGTTGCTTTTTTATTTTGTTTTTGATTATATTATGCTTTTAGCATATAAATTTTGTGAAATCTGTTAATTTGTTTAAATAAGTAAATCTGTGTTTTATTCTTGCTTATTTTGTTTCAGCACGCATCCACGCCATCTGCCCAGCACTGCTATATGTCATGAAACCTAGAAGTACACCTAAAAGATGAGAATGAAACGGAATGAAGCAGAAATGAAGGAAAGAAAATCGTGGTAGAGAAAAAAAAAAACACCCAGGCATTTACCTACCTACTCGGGGAAACCACGGAAAACCCATGGGTTAGTGTGGGCTGTCGCCGGGGATTCAATTCAGAACCTCCCGAATGCGAGTCGAACATTACCGCGACGCACCTCGCCCAGTCAGTAACTCCTAATTTTATAATTAGTAAATTATAAAATGTAAAATGTAGTAGAATATTCCATACTGATTTAAATTGCTTCTAACCACTGGTTACAGCGGTAAAGGTACCGATATCCAGTACCCAGGCTGCCTACACTTAATCTACACATATAGATAACAACAAACGACTGAAAACATTCATGTTCATGCGTTTCTTTCTTACTTTTCTCTACTTGAAGAACTCCCATGCAGATATCTAATTTATTACACAAAATCTCTCACGAATAAGTGAATTATCCAGCACGTTTCCAGGAAACGTCTAACGAGAGGAAGAAACGATCTCTGCTGACGGAGGAAAAAGTAATACAGTGAAAAGCGAGTCTATGTGCAAACTGGCCGTAAATCATGAGAAAACAGCTGTTGCACTGGCTGAGAACTAAGTGAGTTGCAGGATTACTGTAATGACTGTGCCGTAAATTCTGTGAGAAGGAGAAACTTGCAGGCTTGTTGCTGACACGGGCATTTTCTCCACCTAAACTTCAACACTAAATATGTAAAGTCATATACCTTTGTCTCCCTGATCTACCCAACCAAAGTCTATATCCTATATGACACGATGACAGATGCATTACTTCCTTGTTTGTTCAACTGATTCACAAAAGGCAAAAGTATTTTTCTATAGGAGGCAGAATTTCCTACGCATATACATTAATTAAACAACGCCTCAGCCCAAGCAGTAATTATCAGTGTCAATGACTTACAGGTTAATTTTTTTGTGTCTTTATTGTTTATATACTAGTTAGCAGTGTTTATATTTAAGATAAATATTATAACTGTATGTTGCAAGGCAGTTCGCTGTTAAGAACCAAAGTCAGAGGAAATACATTAAATTTTATGGCCTAGAGGAAAAATGTTTAAGGACCACAAAAAACAGAGGCAACGGGTGTCAGGGAACTCGGTTTGTGACTGTAACAAGGTCATGTGATATTCGAAATAGCAAATGGTAAAAGTAGGAGATAGGTTTGAATTATTTTGGACAACCAATCAGAGACATCTAGGCAAAAGGTTTGAAATATTAAACATAAGTAGTGAAGCCACGCTACTCAACGGAATAGACAGTGCAAACTTAGACATGGGAAGGGGCCCGCTGTGAAAAGTGCTCGTGTGAAAAGTATTAACAAGCTCCTGTAATTATGTAGGAAAGGCAATTTAACTATTATGGATCGTGAGGGGAAGTCAAGAGATTCATACTGAACTAAACTTTATGTGCAGGTGATGTTCTAAAGTGTAGATAACGGGCCTATCAATTTCGCGGCAATCACAACAGCTTACTCCAATATTCTTGTAAATCTTGAGCAATATATATTAAAGGCTGTCATCTAAATTTACCTGCCTATATGTTATAACGGGAGAGCCAAGAAACTACGAGCCGGCTGCTTGGTGTTTTTCCATTGGGCGTGTGGAAACATGACAACGCACTACCGCTATAAACAAGGTCACGCTGTTGACGTGGTTTTGCTCTGCAGTGTGAAGTTTACTACTGACTTGACGGTGATGTGATGTAGTTCAGTTATTACGAGTTATTTATTATTTTGTCCTGTACTTAGTCACAAAGTATATTATGGCTGTATATGTTTTCTACTGCACAGCGTGTACTTATTTATGATTCGTATGTGTTAACTCAGTTGACGCACCAAGTGAAAGTACGATTTGCAGAAAGATTTCCAGGTGTTAAAGTTCCAGGCCGTACAACAATCCATGAACTTTACAATAGATTTCAGGAAACAGTAAGTGTTCAGGCTAAGAAATTTAAAAAGACGGCGTACGGTTCTTACCGAAGAAACATTAGACGACATTGATCACCGTTTGGAGAATTCCCCCAAAAATCACTTAGGCGTCTTTCACAACAGGCAGGCATTTCTTATGGCTCTGCGCGAAGAGCTAGCAAATTGTTCGAGTTAAAACCATATAAAATAGCTATGCCACATGCTCTTCAACCAAGTGATGCTGTAATTAGGCACACATTTTGTGAGTGGAGTCTCAATAGTGTACACAATGACAAAATAGACCCATATTTAATATTTCTCACGGACGACGCTTGGTTCCACCTTCATGGATATGTGTGTACACAAAATAATCGCTGTTGGAGCTCTGACAAACCTAATATTGTTCATGACAAAAAATTGTTTTTTTCGAATCAACACTTGACGCCCTTACATACGTGAATACAATTTTGCCCCTTTTTTTAGAGAATTAAGAGACAGGGAGCGCGATTTGGCCTTTTTTCAACAAGACTCTGCAACAGCTTATACGGCCATATTTTGATGAAGCAAATTGAAAGTGTGTTTGAGGACAGAATTATTAGTAGGAATTTGTTGCCCCCTCGGTCCCCCGACCTAACCCCCTGCGATTTCTATCTCTGGGGTAACTTAAAAAATAAAGTGTACAAGACAAACCCACACACCCTAGAAGAATTAAAACAAAATATCCACAAGGAAATTGCCAGAATTTCTCAACGTGAACTACGGCGAGTGATGGATAGTTTCTTAAAGAGGTGCCAAAAATGTATGGACAACGACGGTGGCCAGTTTCAGCATTTCCTTTCATAAAGTTGGTAAGTAAAGCCTTTAAAATCAGTTTTAAAAATATTGTATGATTTTATCCGCGCCTTTCTATGATAGCGGCAGACGGCAACGAGCGCCGATGACGCGGATAGGAAAAACACCGCGCAGCCAGTTCGTATTTTTTTGACTCTCTCTCTTTATTTTGTAAACTTCACTTCTTTCACGCTTCCACACCCTGTAAGAGATACTTTCTCGGATTAACATACTAGCCTAGCCTGAACATTTGTAATAAAAGTCCTAATTCACATAAATTCAGTTTATCTATTACCATTACTTAAATTCTGTTTAGCATTTGTATAAACAGTGGCACTCAACAGTAATTTACGGATATTTAGGCACGGACCGGCACATATAGTAATTAAGAATGGTTAAAGAGCAGCGTAAAGGTGCTGTTTTTACGTTAGTACATTACTTGACTGGTTACCGAGGAGTCTTAAACGCAGACATTGACTGCATTCACTGCTAAATCGTTATCGCTTAAACTAATTAACTAAGCATGCAGTAGGTAAGGTTTAAGTTGAGACATGACCATTTTGACGCTACCTGACCGGTCTAGGAGGAGGGTGCGCTAAGGAAGGAAGGACATACTTTCGAACATATGACGCGAGAGAGTCCGAAGGTTCTCCAATGTGCATGCACAAGCAGACTCAAATGACGGATGACTATTAGGTTTATTGCTTCTCGCATAGCAGTCAACATGTGTTTCATTTATAACAACCGTAGCCAACCTCTGAAAAAATTCCCATACATGTGCACAACAATTGTGTACTATTATCTGGAAGCGATTAGCAACCAGTCATTTCTGAAAACTCCTGACCATGCTTTCTCTCGGGTTTAATGCTTTATAATCGCGGTCATGCAGTGGAGTAGAATTTATTGTAGCTTGAGAAGCAAAGTTTGTATGTTCTTGGAGAATTCTTGCAAATAATAAAACTTTTAGAAGTGGCTCGTCCGATTAATAAGACGGATTTACGTCAATGCTACAGAGAAAACCTAGATGCTTAAATTTGTCAGTATTTGTGACATGCTGACACCAAGGACCGTTCTTCAGACCCTTTCCATGAATAATGGAAGATATTAGGGAGCTCTAACCAGTGTTATAGTGATTAGGTTTAGTTAAAGTTAGGCTAGGCGTAGTTAAATTAATGAGTTATAAACATGGCTTGTAGGCGAAATTTAGGGACAATGTATATAATTACATAGTTAGTGTAATTTAGTGATAAAAAGAGTGTTGCCTACATTGCTTTGAGTGATACAAGATGGAGAATTTGACTGCCCCGCGTTCTTCAATATGACTATATGCGCAGCAAGTAAACATATTAATGCTTATAAGGCTTAAGTTATGTTAATAAAATATTTTTCAATAACAAATTATCCAAATATATAATTCTAAATACATATTACACCAAAGAATGTGAAGCTGTACTCCGAAAAGTATACCACTGATGCTGGACGTAGAAAAAATCTCGCGTAATCTCACGTGTTGTAAAGTTGAGCCGGCGGTGCGAGTACTGAGAAACCCAACCACAGTCACCCTTCATTGCCTAGTTTCTCAGTATCAGCTGTAGTATTGTTGCCAGTTGCACTATTGGCAGTGAAATATGGAAAATATACTGATGCCTTCGGCCGTCCTTGCTACGTCTTTCGTATTCTTACAAGCGCGTGTTCGTTGTTCTCTTCTAAGTTTCAACCTAAGTCAGATTTTAAACAGTAAGTTTCCATATAAAGGGTTCTGAGATTAGGCAGTTAAGTTCTAGCAACTGTCGTGTAGAATAATTCTATCTCTTTCTACTTTCCATGTTTCAACTTAAGGCAAATTCAGTATATTACTGCACTGCTCCTCAAGAAAGTGTGGCACTATCGTTCTAGTGCATCATCTGGCGACAGAAATACAAACTACAAGCGTTGTAATACGTAATGTTAAGCATTCAACATTCCTTGTAGTGCGCTTTCCACAATGCAAACGATTGTTCTAGTATGTAGGTAGGTACACCAAAATTTGTAATCACGTTGCGCTAGGTTTTTCAACTCATTCATGATGGTAGAGTCAAATTGTGAAAACGTTCGGATCTAGGAGTGAAGTCACGGCAACACCCACTACGAGGTAGGGTAATGCTCCCCCAAAAATGTGAACAGAAAACACGTAAGTCAAGTAGACTGCCCTTTAATTGCAGCATCTGAACACTAGCTTTTGTACATATATTAATCCAACCAAAGAAAAACGAATATTGATTGAAAATGTTACATAATTAAGAACACAGTAATTGTACAAAGGTGTATACGTAAATCTTTATATTTCTTTATTATAAACCGTGTAACAAATACTCAGGGGACGAACAAAGGTTTGGGAGAAATCTGCAGTACTTTTTTTCGAGTGGACGAGAAAAACACAGCTACGTGCTAATGAGAATTCGGAGACTGTGAGTGTGGGACTCGCCAGTAGGTGGCCACTAAAAAAGACTACTCCACTGGAAAGAACATTTAAGAAGGAGGTAGAGGAATTCAAGAGAGGATATACAGTAGTACCGCTATTGCACCTGCGCATTCAGGGAGCGAATATATTGGCCTGCCCAACTGGGCCTAAGCCAAGTGAAATAGGAGCCAAGACGTAAGCCTAGCCGAAGCCCTGCTATGCCCTAGAGAACTCGGAGTGATCAACTGAAAGGATTAAGGTTTGAATGTTCGGGTAGCAAGGTGTGAAGATCTCGTAGTTATATCTGCGTCGACGGATGGTCCCTAAGTTCTTGGCCTGTGACGATGCGAGGTCGGCAGTGATCACCAGGGGAAACTTGATGGCATCCCCGTCGCGTCGAGGATGGATGTCGAACCTAACAGCGGCTATGGCTTCTTCTAGTGAGTTGAGTCTTTCGTTGATGATCAGAAGTTCCGCCTGTAAGTCCTCCAGCTTTTGAAGAACCACAGGTGGAGTGTCAGTGGCGATGTGAGACGGTGAAGCAGATTGGTGAGATGCGTCGTTTTCAGGTTTTGCTGTGGTCTGCAAAGTCGATACGTCGAAGCTGTGCGATGAAAAAGTCCTGCGCTGGTACAGTCAGCAAATGGCCTGACCGGTGAAGTGCCCCGTAACTCCACAGGAGGTGCAGTAACGGCGGCGTTGCGTCAGACCGTGAGCGTGGCAGTCGGCGGTCAGCGTGTTGTTCCCGCAGTAGTGGCAGCGGGGAACGGCATTACAACTTTCGACGAGTGGCCATATTGGCAACAGCAGTGGCAGCATGGAATTGACGAACACTGCGACTGTCCTCGAGCGACAGAATTTGCCCCAACAACGGCAATCCTGCGCCCAGGGCCGCCGAGTAGTCATCCGTCCCCGTTGATTCGTGATCCTGAATACTCTGGACAGAGATGCTGGGCGGCAGGGGAGCTGACGGACTTTAATGAAAACCGCGGAGATGCGAGCTGGCAGTGGCGCCGGCGAAGGTTGACTGGCTGAGCTGGTCGGAGAGGAGGCGCTGAATGCTTTGATGGTCTGCGGTGAAGTGGCGGCGAGCGAGGTGTTGGCTGCGCTGATTTCATTTCGTTCCTGGGAAGGGGGCTTGGAGAGAGCTGGCTTCTTCTTTCGCATGTTGTCTCAAGCGAGTGCGTGCAGAACACAAATTTAGCGTGGCTACTTCCGCCTCACATGGGTACACTCAGCATTGCATAAACAGCAAATTTAAGAACGCGGAATAAAAGCTTTTAAAATAGAATCTAACCGCAACTCTTTAATACCTGATTATTAACAATCTAGATAAAGTCTGAACATTACCAATCTAAACAAACTCTGTAACAATTAAGGTAAACTCTGGACATTAAACATTTTAAATAGACTCTGAACACTATAACAACTCGGATAAACTCTGCGCATTAAGCGACGAGAATATAAAAACGGGCACTAAATGGGTCAAGAGAAGTATACAAGATGAAAATTAGAACTACTGCAGTAGTTAATAAAAAAATTGGCCCGTCTGTGTCTCCGCATACCCATTTGCTCAAAAATCTCTTATATTCAAAAGTATAAAATGCAACGCAAACCCAAACCCAAGGTTAGACAGCCCTTGGATGAAAATAAATTTCGGCAATTACGCCATTACAAGAAACTCACCTGAGATCAGTGCCCTTCAGCGGTAGAGAAAGAAGGGGACCCCCCCACGAGGTGAACCCAACTCGGCTGAACCCGAAAACGCGACAGTGGCGCAACAAGCGACGAAGATAAGAACACACTCTAATGAAACGTTTATAAATCCTTAGGTTCGGTATATATACACAGAATGTATCATAATTAATAGCGCAAACTGAAACGGTTGAAAAATATACGATAGTAGAAGCAAAAGCTCCAGTAAACATGGGTCCGCAAACGAGCCATGTGTGCGAGATAATTGCAAATGTGTAGTTATAAGCCGCCACTGACTTCATTAAGCAATATCATCCTAATTAGTACAAGTTAATTTGAAAAGCAGACTTTTCGTTTAATAACTGACATTCTACTAAGTTGCCTCAAAACTCACTCATAGCTTAACAAGGGATACAATTCTACTTTAGTATGTTACATGTTATGTACACTTTTCCCTGTTAAAGGAGGTGTTCAAAGTATCGTCCTTGCATCTGGATGCAATACTGCACTCGTCTCTGCAGTGAGTTTCGAATTCTTTCAAACACCCCCGGATCATCTCGGAATTCTTCCCAAGCATGTACAATTCGCTGCTCCAGCACTTCAACGGTATCAACCAGAGTGGTGTACACTACACTTTTGAGGTGATCCCATACAGAAAAATGCAAAGGATTGTGATCAGGTGATCGCGGAGGCCAAGGTACAGGCCCTGCTCGACCTATCCATCTTGGAGCACATCTCCACGTTAGATGCCTTCCTACAGTAGCAGACAAATGTGCCGGTGCTCTATCATGTATGTACCAGATACTCCGAAGTTGTTCAAGGGAAACATCCTCAAGTAATTCACGTCAGTGTCGGCTCATAACTACACATTCGCAATAATAAATCTTGCACATAGCGTGTTTGTGTCCATGTTTACTGGAACCTTTTTGCTCCTATCATCGCATACTGTCAACAGTTTCAGTTTGCGCTATTCATCATGATACATACGTATATTTATTTTTCCAAATGACTTCGTTCAGGAAACTAGATACTTAATTTGCTTTTATAGCTTGTATAACTACTTCGTTTTGCATTTTCAAATAGTAATTTGCATCTAACTGGTTCATTATCCGAAACCAATATTATATCACTCGGATAGCGAACTATATTTATTTGTCCGTTAGCCATTTGATAACCTTGTTTCTGTTTTAATTCTTTGGTGACTTTATCCATAACAATATTGAATAATAGTGGGCTTAGCGAATCGCCTTGTCGTACAGCTTTCTTTAATGGCATTTCAGTTGTCATGTAATTATTAGTTTTAGTTTCGTAAAATTATGAGTATATATGTCTTTAATTATTAAACTGGCCCGTTTTGTACATTAATTTCTTCTTAAATCTTTAAAGCTACATTTAATTGTAAAAATATTTTATTCTCTTAGGAGATAATAGATGTCAGACGTGTGACTTTTCCCAGCACGCCACAGCGGCTTTGCTATTGGAGTGAAGGACAGCTTGCCGTCGTTCCCAATTAACATTGAGTTTAGCATGACTGTTATGCACCCACAACTTTTAAACAATCTAATATGATACATTCACATGACTTTCTCTACCCTCTATCGTTTATTGGTGGGTGTGGAAACTATTCTTGCTAGAGTTAATTTTTATATCTGCTACGTTTTAATCCAAATAACCCTTTGCTACAGAAATAGCTATATTACACAGTCGTTATAGATAAAAAGAGAACAGCGATAGTCAAATGTTTAAGAACTAGACGCTATATGTTGTCCTTAAAATGTCATACTGTTTCCAAGACATCGCGAGAAACAACTGAATGTTGACAGGACTTAAGAGTAGGACCAAGAAATAAACAATTCGAACCATTAATAATGAATATCTCAGTAATGGCTTATGCCACAAAAAATAATTTGACATAAATTGTATGTTTTAAGGAGATCTACAATTTTTGTGTGGTACGTTTTCGCTTATCCCTTAACGCTTACCGGGTATACAAGATTGTACAAAGTTCCTTCCAGATGAAGAGGATTTCACAGGCTATTCTCAGAAAATTACTGATATGCATTTTATTTGGCATGTAAGTATCTTTAATCTTTAATATGTGGCATTTTAATCAAAATAATTAGAGCCATTTTTAGAACATTAAATTTTTAAAAAAATCTTCCATGTAAAGGGTAGTTAGGTGTGGGGCAATTTTCTTGAAATCTTCGTGTCGTATCCTAGGATACTGCTGAACTTAAATACCAAGTTTGGTACTTATCCGAATTTTCGTTTTTGAGTTATTATGTTCACAGCACACAGACAGACCCACACCCGGACCTTTTTCTAAAAGTACTTTCTTCGGGCCTCAAAACATGTATTTCCGGTGAAATCTCGTTATCGAATTTTTGGGTGGATTGCATTCTGTGCCTACTATGTACTTTAGAAAAACTAAATAAAATTTTAACTTTACTTGGTCGTAATTTGCTGCTTCTACAAAATCTTCCCAGTTTTCATTGCAGCAGTCGTT
Source organism: Deroplatys truncata (assembly GCA_030765065.1). Classification (NCBI taxonomy): domain Eukaryota; kingdom Metazoa; phylum Arthropoda; class Insecta; order Mantodea; family Mantidae; genus Deroplatys; species Deroplatys truncata. Next base: position 47,412,086 of record CM060985.1, read on the forward strand.
ATAATATTCTTCTGCTTTCGCCACGAAATGTTCATCGCTGAAGGTTACACCTAACATTTGGAGAACTAGAAAAGGATTTTAACTTGAAGGAGGAATCCGCGCGTTTTATTCTGTAAATGGAGTTAATGAAGTCACAAGCTCAGTGAGCATGAACTTCCGTGGCAAGGTCTTAACGATTTAACGTCACAGCCCGCGGTCTTGCAATAAACTCTGAAATTAAGCTGCAGATGCGAAGAGTGAAACGTTGGGCTTTTGAGAAAGAGGAAGCTTGCAATATACTGGTATGTTTTACTTGGAACAATGGCTAAAGTGTGTTATCACCAGTCTTTTGTTTTCTCTAATTCAGGGGAGAATTATTTTAGCGTATTTAAGCTTATTAAGTGGGGCGTTCTTCGCTTGTCTCTCAATAAATTCTGGGCTTGTTACAAGTTCTGATCTTCCTGTTATTGGGTTGTGAAGTACTTGTAAAAGCAGAAAGGTTTTAAGCAAAGTAGAGAGTATTTATGCTGCTTCGCATTTCAGACTTCTCGTGTATAATCTGATTCCGGAAATATAAGTTTTCTGAATGAAACAGAATTATACTCTAAAAACCAAGAAATACTTGAGCTACAGGATCAATTTTGGCAAGTGCTACAAATATTTCAGAATATCATATCGGCTCGCTCGTACAGAACTGGCCTCATTCGAAAATAAGCCGGGCTGCTGCAAGCTCAGCTGCCGGTTAGCGGCGTCTGAAATACTCGGAGCGCTTTTCAAAAAACAATTGTATTTTTACCCATTCTTCTAAAAACTATTCATACAAAAGGTTACTCGTCTACTTGCTCCATATTAATCGAGATACAGACATGCAGAAATGGTTTTATGACACATTTCGTTGTAGGTACACCGTAGGTAGGTTAAAGCGATAGTCAAATATATACATCGCTGTGTGATGGCTTTAAAATTCCTTTCTCTTTGCATTACCACAAAAAAAAACGAATGGTAACGTAGCAGTTTAAAAAGGTATTAAGTATTTGAAAAACAATAATAAAGCATACATCGTGAATGGTTAATGTCACAAAATATTTCAAATAAATTGTATATTTTCACTAGATCTGCTTTTTACTTTCTCTACTACGTATAGTAAGTAGGGGAAGTATTGTATTCCACTCAAAAATTCGATACCGAGATTTCACCGGAAATATATGTTTTGAGACCCCCTGAATCCAAAAAAAACATTTTTGGAAACATGTCCGTGTGTGTATGTGTGTGTGTGTGTCTGTCTGTCTGTAAACAGCATAACTCAGAAACGAACAGTCGAATAAACACCAAACTTGGTATTTAGGTTCAGTATCTTCCAGAGATGCGACACAAAGGTTTTCAGAAAATCCCCCCACCCCAGATTACCCTTTACATGGAATGTTTTTCCAATATTTTAATTTTCCCAAAAATGGCTCTAACGATTTTGATTAAAATATCATATGTTTAAGATATTTTCATGACAAATGAAATGTATATCTCGAATTTTCTGAGAATGTCTCCAAAAGTATTCTTCATTGTGAACGACTTTTGCATAACTGGTAAACCATAAGAGATAGACAAAATTTTACTACACAAAAAATATAGATCGCGTTAAAATACACAATTTATGTGATATACTTTTTTGTTGAGTGAACCATTTTCGAGATATTGCTTGTTATTCCCTTAAATTTTCCAATACTTTTTCTCAAATGGGAATTCGTTATTCATTTTTTTACGTACTGGACATGCAAAGAGAATGGAATATCCACATAGTAACCAGCTCTTAAAATATTTGACTATCGCTTAAAGCCTACCATATTCCCCTTGCATCTACAATAAAATTAGCAATAAGATTAACATCTCGATTAACATGAAGCATATGGAGAATAAGCGTTTGCAAAAATAGTTTGTACAAGAGTAGAGAAAGTCATGTGAGTGTAACACATCAGATTTTTTGTGTAGTAATATTTTGTCTGTTTCTTATGGTTTACAAATTTTACTCTGCATTGATAATAAAGAGACGTTCGCAGGATTTTCGCAGAAAATTTAAGTTAAACATTTTATTTTCTATGCAAACATTTTAAACAAAATCTTTAGGGACTTTTTGAGAAAATCAAAAGGTTTCAAAAATTTTTTCATGTAAAGGGTAACTTAGGGAGATTTTTTTTTCAAAAGCCTTCCTGGTGTTGTATCTTTGGAAGATGAGCTTAAATACCACGTTTGGTATTTAACAGACTTGCATACACACATCTCAGTACGCTTTTTATTCAGGGGCCTCAAAACATGTATTTCCGGTGAAATCTCAATATCGAAGTTTTGGGTAGAAGGCAAATAGTTCTTCTACTTACTATAGATAAGCAGTAGACAAAGCCGTTGTGACTTTCTCCTGTTTTTCAACTGTCAAGTTCACCTTCACTGGGAGTTCACTTCATTAATGCCACTTCACTATGGTGAACTAATTAAATTCTCTGCCACTTCACTTCCTTCGTGACATAGCCCCTTCATGCTGGACGGCCCACTTCACTCGGGTCGAAAGCAAGACCTCCACAACCTGTCGCTCCACAATAGCACTCCCTGGGCGTCACAACAGTCGCCACCACTCGCTCGAAGAATCGCTCTTGATGTCGCGCCAGAAACGCAGTCGCTAACTCGCTCGCTCACTGATACAACTCTCTCGCACTCGACCCGCTACTCACTCGACTGCTGCGAGAGCGCTCGCTTATATAGTCAGTGTAATCTTTCCACAAGGTTCTCGAACGTTCTATAACTATTTCGACACACTTCCTGGAGGAGGGGGAGGAAGGTTCCAGAATGTTCCAGTTATCTGCTGATAGCGCATCCCGTGCGCTGGCGAGCGGCCGTGACCGTTGCTTACTTCAACCTCTCGGTGCTGACCTCCCGATAACCTTGGGCCATAGCCTCTGCGTCGCAATATACTGCCTTCTCTACTAGTGTATATATCACGTTTTGTAAAACAGTGACAAGGAATTGAAAAGAAACATTTTAAGACTAAGTTATTTTAAATCCTTATTTCTTTATGGACTTATTTTCTAGCTCAACAAAGACCAAAAATCTGGGGATTTGTTTGCATCGTAAGGAGCATTTTCCAAAACATATTATGTTTTAAAGATGCGTAATTCAGAAATAGTTTAACACAATTAAATATGAAGTAGAGTTATCTTTACGTTATTAACACCACGCTTTGGACGCCAAACTTGATGTTGTTGCACCACGTATTGCGGGAGATATGTTTCTTGGAGTGTTCGCCCCACGTACGATCAAACTTTCCGGTAGCCTTCGCCCCACGTTTAAAAATCAACTTTTTTTTTTTAATATTTATTTAAATATTATATGTATACCTCGGCTGCATCAGTAGTAATTTTTAAAACACTTATCTCTTAGCAGGGCTGGTATGGCTAAAGAACAAGGCTTATTCAAATTATAATTGTATTGTACTTTGTTTATTAATACTTCACACGATTAAATAACACTTCACTGATATATTCTACTATACAGCTGTGGGATTATTGTTATTTGCACTTTTTAACAGGTAAACTTTATATTAGTCTCACCGCAATTAATTTTTATGTATCACACTGAACACGTACCGTACCAATCGGGTGCGCAATCTTGTAGCGTCTGCCGATTGAATTTGCACATTTCCCCTATTTCAAGTCTCTGATTGGCTAAGCCTACTCCAATAGAATACTTTTATTTAACTTAAAGCTTTTCTAGGTTTTTGATTGGCTATTTATAAACTGTTTTAAATACTACATTATCGTTATTCCAAGAATTATTAGTAGCCTTTATTAAACTTTCTAATTTATTGTTGTCTCAAGGTTATCTCATTGTTACCTCATTGTTAGCAACTTTCGACTTCTACTTTATAATTCTGTTTGCTACGAAAAGCAGCTTGCTTCTATTCTCACAGCTCCTACATTGTTAAATTACCTAATACACTCACATAACATTATTATATATGTACATAATAATATAAACATAAATACAATGACTGTGATAGACATTTTATATATTATATTATACACATATTGCTTTAAGGCGGGCTGTTATTAGATTTTATATTATATAATTGGACTGATATTATTTAAGTGTTAAAAGTACTGCTCAAATATCAAATTTTGCAAAAACTCTTGTTTATGTATAACTAAGATTTAGAAAATTCAAAAGGCTCAGCTGAGTACTTCAGGTATTGGAAAATTCTCTGATCGGTGCCCTTAAGGACAAAAACCTGTCGCGGCGCACATTGTATGCACCCGAGTAATTACTAACCCCGCATTTGTTATTGGATCAGAGCTGGCTCTAGGAACATCTCGATGTTTAGCAAGAGAGGCTATTCAGAACTGATCCGAAGTAGAACATCATTAAACCTGGCTTAAAACTCTAGGAAACAAACTTAGTAAGCTATTTATTAGAAAACCTTGTAAGAAAAGAGCTGGAGGTTTACTTAAATGTAACAGACCTCAGATGAGAAGAATTATTGCATTTCTCACAGGACATGCTCGTGTGAAAAACCATCTTAACAAGGTGGGAGTGTTTCAGGGTAAGTAAGGTTGCTGATTGTGCAAGAAAGAACCTGAAACAGCCCAGCACATTATATGCTCCTGTGAGGCTTTGGCTTATAAGAAGTATATGGGTTTTCGGAAAATGTTTTCAGAACTAGAAGAATTTTAACCATATCTGTTATGAGAATGTATTCTTTGGTAAAGGGCACAGGCATAATAAATGTGTTTTAAAACGATACAAGTACCACAATAAGCCCAAGGCTGAAGTGCGTCCGGAACAATGATAGAAATCAAGCAAGACAAGAGCCCCATAACCGAGCGGGATGGCTCAGGCGGTAAAGCCTGTGGCCCGCATTCGGGAGGTCCCGGGTTCAAATCCCATGGGCCGACCAATCTGTCTGAGGTTTTTTCGAGGTTTTCCTCAGTCACCAAGGTAAATACCGGATTGTATATTTAATATCACGACCCAAAGCTCCACCATAAGTCTAAAACAACAGTAAAATGAAAAAATAAGTGGTAATAGTGAATGTTATGCCATTTATCTACTGACAATGTAAGTAATTAGACTGGACGGCACTCTAACGCCATCTGCACGGCACGAAGCAGAAGATACGGCTGCCTATGCCGGGGCACGTGACGAAGCAAGATGGCATCTCCAGGGATGAGACCTAGAAGGCTAACTGTCCGCCTATCTGTGTGAGGGCGGCGGTTAGACTGGATGGCAGCACGGCACGAAGCAGAAGATTGTTAGCTATGCACTATGGTTTCTGTGACAAGTGACGGAGCGTGTTGTTACAGGGATGAGACCTAGAAGGCTAACTGTCCATCACATATAGTTCTAAGAGTTATCCACCAACAGATCTGTCGTGATGTTACCAAGGAGTTAAAGCGACGTAAAATGAAATAGAGAGGAAGAAAAAAAAACAACCCGGCATGTCATGCTGCGTGCTCCTTACCTACACAAATTTTTCGGGTATCCTTAAAGATTTGTAAATTCCAGGAAAAAATAATAACTAGAATAACAGCTATTGTCATTTTAATTATTAACTAGAAATAAATGAGGCTAAATTATAAATGTGGGGAAGGTTAGGAAATATATCTAAGTGATGTTTGAGTTCCACTGCAGCATTTCATATTGTGTATCGGAAACTCGTTAGGAAGACTGCGTGGGAACAGCTGACGTTGTGAGACTGCAGAGAGGCGATGATAAATATAGTTAACGAGAAACGGCAAACTGAAGGTAAGGTGGAGAAGGCCATTTCCCGAGCCAGTGCCTCGAGTTAAGCGAGGTGGATGAAGTGCACGGAGTTCCTGACACGAAGGAGTCCTTTTCTGTTCTTCAATATGTTTCTCTTTAAGAAAGAATTACAGGCGTCGGACTTTTTGAGATCTCAAGTCAAATACCTGCAAATGGCATTGTGGCTCGCATTCGGGAGGTCACCGTCAAGGGTAGCGAGATCGTCCAGGCGCGTACTCATGGAGAAGAGGTCTGCGATTCAAATCCCGCCAGGACCCTCCTCCCTAATAGGTTTTTTCCAGGCTTTCCCCAGTCCTCATAACTGGAAAACTTAGATCTGGAACGTTTCTTTCCTAAATTTCCTTTCCCAATTATCATTACATTTCATGTGTATTCAGTGTCCACCGCCTGTGGTACCACATGTAATAAGAAAAGTCTTTAAAAACTACCAAACCATTCGGGAGGCCTCATTCGAATCCTCAAACCACCATATTCGCTTAAGGTTCTTCGTGGTTTTGTTAATTGTTTACGTGAATGTTGAATTAGCTTATCAAAAATATCAAGATCCTTTCACCTCATTTCATTAAGTTTATTTACATAGCACTGTGTCGCTTTGTTGGGCTTTTGAGGACTACTGCGATGAAATTGCAGTGCGTGCAAGCTTTCTACGAGTATATAAATTGGGATCATACAGCGCTATCGCCCTCTTTTAGAAAGCATATGCTAGTTTCCTATTGGTACATATAAGAGGTAGTGTCACGGACTCGAGAAAGAATCGTTTATCTCGCCCTCTCTGAGGGGTAACGCAGAGTGTACCTGTGTCGCGCTAGTACTTCAAATTTGGAACTGTATGGACCCCACTCTCTTCCATTGCTTGAGTCTTGCAATGCGAGCTTACAACACATCATTGCCTCTACTGAAGTACACAAAGTAGACATCTTATACGTGGAAGACTACCAGCACGCATTTTCTAATACGTTTTGTTTCTGATAGGGTGAGCATCTAGAAATTACGCTAATTTTTATTTATCATTTACACTGTAAAGCAGCTACAATATAATAGGTTTTTATAATTTTGATCGTAGCTATAAACTGTTTTTTTAATAATTTTGTATCATTTTTCTCCTCGCTGTTAAATGAAAGGGCTTTACAAATTACTTAAAGCATAAAGTTTGATAGGCATTCACTCTCAAAAGATTTTGGCTGTTAGTTAAACAAATTGTAAAAAACAATATTCTGCGGAGTATATTATAAAATATTTTCTGCATTTTAGGATATTAAATGTTTTATTTTTAGTTACATTCTGTGCATTAATTAAACCATGCAGTTTGAATGTTATAGTTTCCGTATAAATGTCGTTTTGTCAAGAGCGGAAGCAATAGAAGAGACACAACAAGAATGTTACCTCTCTAGGTAGAATCTTGCCTTAGAAACCTCCAGTTTGAAGCACACAGACAATAAATAACTGTTTTGCACACAGAATGTCCCTTATATGAAGCCACGTTATTGCTGTTACAGAGAGCAATCATAACGCTATGACTTTGCCAACTTCCGCGTTCTCCCTAGATAACAGTTTAACTGCTGTTTACATTCAGTAACCTCTGTTACATAGCTTATGTTTGGCTGTCACGTTAGAGGCAACAGATAAAATAAGCTCATCTAGACAAAGCGCAGCATGAACTATCTTAACACGTCTAGTAATTGCTCCCATTATATAGTTTTGCGGTATTCATAGCCAAGGTAAACAGGGCTCTCCAAAACCTACCAATCTGTAGTACCATGCGTTAAATTTATAGCCAGGACATAGTTCGCGTATATGCATAGTTCGCTTTCACTGCAGTGTCCTAAGTACATTTCCGCAGCGCACTATTTCTAATAACCTGCTTTTATTGTATGTGTTAACTGCACCAGTTCCTGCACTCAGTTCGAGCTGTAAAGACTAGAGTTTGTTCATTGTGCATCTCAAAGGTGAAAGTTTATTCAAGATGTCTGTGTTGTTTGTGAATTACTTTAGAGTATTCTTAGAAGAACTTAAGGATAATATAAGAACAGAAACTGTGAACATCGCGCAAGAAGAACATATGTGTATGAATGGAAATTTCAGACTATATTCATCATACTGAACTTTAAAGTTAATTAACAAAAGTTGTTAATTAACTTTATTTGCAGGAAATTAAAAAAAAGAAACTAACAACAAAAATTACATAAGCAAAACAGAAGCAGTACAGTGACGCAGAGGCTATGGCCCAAGGTTATCGGGAGGTCAGCACCGAGAGGTTGAAGTAAGCAACGGTCACGGCCGCTCGCCAGCGCACGGGATGCGCTATCAGCAGATAACTGGAACATTCTGGAACATTCTTCCCTCTCCTCCAGGAAGTGTATCGAAATAGTTATACAACGTTCGAGAACCTTGTGGAAAGATTACACTGACTATATAAGCGAGCGCTCTCGCAGCAGCCGAGTGAGTTGCGGGTCGAGTTGGAGAGAGTTGTATCAGTGAGCGAGCGAGTTAGCGACTGCGTTTCTGGCGCGACATCAAGAGCGATTCTTCGAACGAGTGGTGGCGACTGCTGTGACGCCCAGGGAGTGCTATTGTGGAACGACAGGTTGTGGAGGTCTTGCGTTCGACCCGAGTGAAGTGGACCGTCCAGCATGAAGGGGCTATGTCACGAAGGAAGTGAAGTGGCAGAGAATTTAATTAGTTCACCATAGTGAAGTAGCATTAATGAAGTGAACTCCCAGTGAAGGTGAGCTTGACAGTTGAAAAACATGAGAAAGTCACAACGGCCTTCTCTACTGCTTAGTAGAAGAGGTATTTGCATTCTACCCAAAACTTCAATATTGAGATTTCACCGGAAATATATGTTTTGATGCCCCTGAATAAAAAGTGTTCTGAGATGTGTGTATGTAAGTCTGTTAAATACCAAACGTAGTATTTAAGCTCATCTTTCAAAGATACCTTATTCACAAGGACACGCTATTGTTTATAAAGCATACAAATACTCCCTCATAAGTCATTAACCCTTCCCCTACCAGCATTGACCCTCTTCCTTACACTCTGATACTACCACAACATGTAGGAATGTCTTAATGCAGATAGACACCGTTTTCAACACAACTTAAAACAAGCTTAGTATTCATTAAAATTCATGTTACTATCGCTCATGAGTAGGAGTAGTTACGGAGGGGGACTTAGCACCTCGACCTACAAGAGCTTTTGTGCCCAAGCCCCGACGGGGTGCCCTCGGGAGGGAGAGGTGAGGTGAGAGAAGACAGAGGATGGCCGGACGACAAGGTAGAGGGCAGAGTGCCTACCTTTTATGCATTAAACTCCTCGGGTGGCAAATGGTGCTACCGGCTCTCCTCTCCTCTGCAGGCTTGCACATCCTACTGCGGCCCGTGACGCGGAGACCGCCTCCGGGAACCGAAGGTTACATAGAGTATCCTTTTCCTCTATCATGTAACGCCGAGACTCCCGTCGACACTTTCCATCCTGAAACAAACCAAGCATATGGAAGGTGAAGTGAAATGAGAATGGAGGTGAAATTGGAGGGACACGTCATTCGGGGATGAATAACATTCCTAGCATTCGCCTAGCGACTCCAAGAAAACCCCGATAAAAAAACCCGGCACCTGCGTGAGCCATCCCGCTTGGTTCACTCGTGAGTAAATAGCACGGAGTTTTAGAACGGAAAATCCCCAATGTAATAGTCTGCGGAGGACACATACAGCAATAAAAATTAATACTACGGCGGGTAGAGCTGTTCAAAGGATTTCTAAATATTGTCCATCTATTACATATCGATCCATAAATTTGTTTATTATTAAAGTTATAATTATGAGGAACATCCTTAAGAATTTTAATTCGAACCGAACTAGGGCAACCTGGATCTTTAATTGGAGATGATCAAATTTATAATGTTATTGTAACTGCTCACGCTTTTATCATAATTTTTTTTATGGTTATACCTATTATTCGGTAATTGATTAATTCCCCCGCAGTATAACGAACGCACAATAAAACACTGCACTGTTGTGTTAAAACTTACATTCTATGTAAGTAAAGTTAAATAAATCACAATAATACGTTTAAAAAAGCTAACGTGTTACATTCAAATGTCTTCCTCTACACATTATCGTTTACTTGTATATATCTTCTACAAATATTCCTAGTTACAAGCTTATTCTTCTATCTACTTCATGTTAATTGAGATAAACATTGGCAGAAATAGTTTTGTTACGCATTTAGTTGTAGGCCCAAGAGGGATACAGGAGGCAGAAGCAATAGTCAAGTATTTAAAAAGAGAGTCACCATACACTGGCTTTAAAATTCAACCTTTTGTATGGCATCACGAGAAACAATACAACAAGAACTGTACACTTAGAATTGGAAAATTCAAACCAAGAGTGACGAATATTTCGGAAACGGTTAATGCCATAAAATATAAATTGTTTGTTTCAATGGAAGATACACTTTTTGTATTGTAACTTTGTTTGCATCTTATGTTTACCAATTTTACAATATTACACAGAATTCATTCCAAATGAAGAAACCTTCCCAGGCTTTTTCCGAAAATGTTTTTGACTTGAGAAAAAACAACTTAATGATGACGTTTCTTTCTCCCTGAACTGTAGCTTTTCTTAACAATCGTTTAAGAACACTTTTTATATATTGAACACATAATACACTTACTCCCACATTCATATCCGGCCGAAGGGGTACCACGGTAACGTGGTAATTAAATTGAGTTTTATTTATGGACGCTCTTTAACTGCTGTGGTCCTTAGCGTCCCATTCTATATTGGGCGTGAAAGACCGGTAATGTTTCTCAGAGGTCGCTTTATCAGGTTTGAGGTTCTTTTACGTGCCGTAAATCTACGACACGGGACCACCAACTTTACTTCCCTTCCGAAGGAAGCAATGCTAATGGTGTTTACGCCCGAAAAAATCCATCGTCCTCCGCCGCGTTTGAACCCGCGACCTTGAGAACTAGAGGCTGGCATTATAACCACTACACCGCAGAGAACGACACGGTAACGTGTGCGACTCGCTTGGGAGGTCGGGGTTTCAATCCTTGGCGAACGTCCACTATGATCGATGCATTTTTCGTGGTTTCCCGACTCGGTAGGCGAATACTGGGGTTGTTCCTCTTCTACCACGACTTTCCTGCTCCTCGTTCCTGTACCCATCATCTCCTTCATTGTCATCTGCTTCAGGGATGTAGGACCAAGCGACGATGTTTGGCGGGTTGCGACTGGGCAGTGGATGTGTGTCACGTACAGATTTTTTCCCTGGAGTCGTTGTGGAGTGCTCAGTTAGGACGCGCCTCCGAGTGGGCCCCATCAGGAGGGTACTACTGGATCTGGAGTCTTATGGAGGGGCCGGGCGGTGTCGGATGCGTTCGATCTAGAAACTTTAGGGACCCCGTCCATGCTTGCGACCGTCGACATCTAGATCTCGTCGCCCTTCGGGTCTCTCCCCTCATCTCTCTCTCCCAGAGGTCACGGTAGAAGCAAACAGGGCCATTGCCTCCTACTTGCGGCGCTCTGGCCAGTTTGCGGGCCCCTATTCTTTCGTACATTTGTCTTTACCCACATTTATAGGTAAGTTTAGGTTAGAAGGATTAGATTATTACCGAAGCCCTAAGCACCTCGATCATTATTGATCCTTTGTGCACTCCTGTATTTTCTAGTCTATCAGAATGTCTGCATTCTTTTATAAAGGAGACCTTACTTAATACTGAAACCTTATTAAGTTCATGAAATTGCATAAACCTAAGTATTTAATCCCTTGAACTACAAGTGACTCAGTCACACAACAGATGACTCTCCGTTTCATCTGCTCTTTTGCAAAGTTGGACTCTGTTCACACAAAGCAGCTCACAGTCCTGCCATTTTCTAGATCAGAAGTTGTTATTTTTGAGTACTTGTGTCTTGCAATTGACTCCCAGAACTCCTTATGTTTTCCAGCAGTCCCCACCGATAACCCCTTGAACATATCCATAGGATGACCCAAAAATGGATTTCGCTCCGAATGGTGCAGTACCTGATCCTGTTTTAGCCAAATCATCTGCCCTTTCATTGTAATGAATTCCCATATGTCCAGGCACCCGTAACAGTGTTCCCATATTCATACTACATAATCCATGAAGGATGGGGAATGATTTTGGATAAAGAAAAAAATTCCCACCTGAGCCAGAATCAAACCCAAAAATCTGTGGAATAAGATGCCAGAATGCTGACCACTCAATCACAGAAGCACTCTCAAAGATTTTCTTTGATATAGGTAATCTTAAATTACAGCAAAATATTAAATGTAATGTTTTCTCTATCTTAGGTAAGCGATATAGAAAGTAAAATGTGTAAGTAAAGCCCATGTGTTCGCTTACTAATAATTACGAAAGAATATAAAATCAGAATATAAAAATGGAATGAAATCGTCAGCAGAAACACCTTCGGATTATTGAAATGCAGCGCATCTGTTTATTATACATCACATCACTGGACACAAATCTAACGGCCCTATGTATTCTACATCGTTCATTTTAGATAAATGAGAAAAAAATCACAAATAAACGTATCGACATGCCAGTTGTCATGTTGGTGACACATCGGCGATGGAAATGGCTCGGAAACTTTTTTTAATCGAGGGCTTACACTGTCGATTTGTTAACAGCTGTGAGTGACACGCTACAAAGTTTCAGCCTTCACTTGTCTTTTGAGGGGAAGAGGAAAAAATCGCGTGAAATTGTAACGAGAACAACATAACATTAAAATGTCAGCTAAAACATCGATTGGTCACAGACAGAACAAAGCCGGACTCACCCCATTCCTTCACTAAAAATACCTTTCACAAATATAAAGTCATGTTGTACGTCAAGTAATAACAGAAAAAAATATGTGTTACACTCACATGAGTTTCTCTACTCTTGTACAAACTATTGCCATGTTAATCGAAATAAACATTTGTAGAAACCATCGTATTGCTAATTTTCTTGTAGGTGCAAGGGGAATATGGTGGGCTTTAAGCGACAGTCAAATCTTTTAAGAGCTGGTTGCTATGTAGAGCATTCCATTTTCTTTGCATATCCAGGATATTAAAAAACGAATTCCCATTTGAGAAAATGCATAAGTATTGGAAAATTCAAGCACATAACAAAGAATATCTCGGAAATGGTTCGCTCGACAAAGAAAAATGTATATACCATAAACTGTGTGTTTTAATGAGATCTACGTCTTTTATGCAGTAAAATTTTGTCTATCTCTTACGGTTTACCAGTTATGAAAAGCCATTCAGAATAAAGAGCACTTTTGGGGACATTCCCAGAAAATTCAAGATACTCGTATATATTTCATTTGCCATGAAAGTATCTTAAATATATGATATTTTAATCCAAATCGTTAGAACCATTTTTGATAAAATCAACATTTTTGAAAAATGTTCCATGTAAACGGTAGTGTGGGGTGGGGGGATTTTCTTGAAAATCTTCGTGTCGCATCTTTGAAAGGTACTGAACCTAAATACCAAGTTGGGGTTTATTGAACTTTTCATTTTTGACTTATGCTGTTCACAGACACACACACACACGCACAGACCTTTTTCTAAAAATGCTTTTTTGGATTCAGGATGCCTCAAAACATGTATTTTCGGTGAAATCTCGATATCTATTTTTTGGTGGAATGCAATACTTTCCTTACTTAGATCTGGAACAATAAAGTTAAGGGGAATGGATTCACAGAAGTGTCCATTATGTGGGGAAATGGAGAATGAACTACATTTTATCTTGGGTTGTAATGAGACTAAACAATGGAGAGATCAATGGATACTAGTTAGGTGTTGAAATTACCGAGACCAATAATTAAAATGAGAATTGGAAAGCTTTAAAATACAGAAGAGATTATAAAATTGGGTAAACTATTAGGAAAGACTAAACAAAAATATAAGGGAAGAATTTCAAAATTATAAAATTGTATATTTTTGTAAGGATTCCTATCAAGTAAATTGATATATTTAATAAATAAGTGTGTTTTACATGTAGGTGGTTAGAAACCTGGTGTATAATGTGTTAATTACCACAGTGTTTACTACATTTGCACCAGGTGCAACTCAAGTATATATATATATATTGTATATTAGAAAGGAAAAGTTAGTATATTTATATGTAATAGAGATATTTTAGAGAGTTAAAACAGTTCATGTATAGTGGAAGTGAAATAAATTCATTCAATTCAATACTATACATACCTAGTAGAGAAGGTAATAATGACATGAATACTATAAGGAATTAAAAGTAACTGAGAATGATGTTTACACCACAGATACGGCACATATTGATGAGTACAAGGAAATTACAGTAAAAGAGATAAATCCTATTTTTTTTAAAAAAAATCGTATGCGTTACATTCACGTCACTTTCTTGTTTGATTGACCTAACAGTGGTTAACTGTGAAGCCCGGAACTCAAAGTAAGTCCTTAAGAGATTGTAACTCGTCATTGAGCTATTTTATATAAAATTATAACTGTTGTATAATAATACTTCAACTCGTGTAACTGAATTTAAGAGTGTACTATTAAAATAACTATTCGTGGCTGATTGAAAATGCATTTTATAATATTAATGAACTCTTTCAAACTACATGTTTATAATTACATATTTTGTTTTGGTGATGTCATTTAATTATGATGCACTGATTGATTCTGTTTATTGTTTTATATGTGACCGCGTCAATGTGACCTATATTGCTAAACGACAATATTAAATTGAATAAATGAATTTGGGATACTTAAATTAAAGCAATGCATGCTGTAATGCTTAGATAAACTGACCACTAAAATTACTGACGACTATGGAACATTTATCTGAAAGATACGTGCACTGCAAACATGTACCGCAACTTCCGCTGAGTCACAATGTTGAGGAATATCCCCTAAATTAGCTAATTAAAAGAGAAACCATCTAGTTGTTTCTTGCAATGTCATAGCAAGAATATGAAACTCAAGGCCTGAATATAAACGACCCGCTTTTAAACATTTGGGTTCGCTTCGGTAATTCTGAGGCTCACATTCCGAAGGTCCCGGGTTCGAGCCCGTTGGGGCTGTTACTCTGATATTGGATTTCTTCGCTGTTTTTCCTGGTTGGTAGGCAAATGCTAGGTTGGATTATGCGCTGTGTTGCACTTGAAAGAGGCCCCGAAATTGCCACGCCATTGCGTAAGTATTTCACCGAATGCGATCAAATTTGATTACAAGACAATCCATTACGTGAGAAAGTTGACGTGGCAACACTGTACTCCATAAACACCGATGAAATGTGTCAACATAGGTACCGCGAGTCATTGTGTTTGGCGCTCATGTTGCATTTCAGCAGAGAATAAGTGACGCGATGAATCTAGTTGCTATAGTGGTTTCACTCCGGCCAGTTCAGTAATGGTAATCCCCACTCTGTTCTATATATCTGTCTACAGTTCCCTCCCTCCCTTCCTCAAAGCTTGAGACCAAAGTTACAAGACTCTACTGCCTCAACAATACTACTACTACTACTGCAAGAGGGGAACTGAGTGGATTCGGAGGACGGTTTAAAAGCGGGGAAAAATTGCCTTGGGTGGAGTGGCGAAAATGAAAACACTATCGTGTTTGTGACGATGTATAGCTTTCTGTTTCTTGTGAAACAATATTGGATTAGTGGTTTCTTTAAGACCTGTCAGCGAAAACTGCTGTGGAAGCTGGAGGACAGCGGAACAGTGTTGGATTGACCTGAAGGGTGACGCCAGTATAATTGGACTTATTTTTTCGATTCCACTGTGACAAATAGTGTCATGGACTGTTTCGAAAATCTTTTAACCAGTTAGACGATCAGAACCAACCTTAATGAGTTCTGTAAGATCCAGAGGAAAGGAGAGACATTAAGGACAGAACAGTGCTTATAATTTTGTCCCTGAATCCCCACCTCACTTTGGTGGTACTTGGACATCTACCGCAAAGTCATTCAAGTATCCTACGAAGAACATTGAGTAATACAATGTACACATTTGAAGAAAGGGGAACTGAGTGGATTCGGAGGACGGTTTAAAAGCGGGGAAAAATTGCCTTGAGTGGAGTGGCGAAAATGAAAACACTATCGTGTTCGTGTGACGATGTATCGCTTTCTGTTTCTTGTGAAACAATATTGGATTAGTTGTTTCTTTAAGACCTGTCAGCGAAAACTACTGTGGAAGCTGGAAAACAGTGGAACAGTGTTGGATTGACCTGACGGGTGACGCCAGTATAATCGGACCTATTTTTTTCGATTCCACTGTGACAAATACAGGGTCATGGACTGTTTCGAAAATCTTTTAACCAGTTAGACGATCAGAACCTGACAGTCGGCCGCTACCAACAAGATGGCGCAATATGCCACACTTATCGAGTGAGCTTGGCTGAGATGGAGTCATTTTTTTCTAAGAGTCATTTCGTAAATATTACGGCCCCAAGATCACCAAATTTGACCCTATCTGATTTTTCCTTAAAAGAAAGGTTTGCAGGAACAAACCACGCATCCTTGGTGAGCTACGGCAGAACATCCGCAGTGAAACCCAAGAAATAACACCCGAGGTTCTGGCAGCCACATTCAGCAACTTGCAACGTCGTGTCGAACTGTATTTACAGTTGAGGTCTTGTTATGCACTTACATTTCTCACACATACAGCTATGCCAGGTTCAAATTTAGTTTCATTTTCCCACCATTTAGGTTTTCTTCACAACAATTCTGAAGCCCCTTTCGAATGAGACACTCGATATAGTGCTATAGATTTCCTTGTCCCACATTTCTTATCATTTCATTTCCTTATCAGATTTCAGATGATCAGGAGAGTGGACGATGTGCAAGGTGTGTAGCAGTGGAGTTTGCTTTGTGGAACTGCCTGTCCTGGCGTTCTTTCGCTGCACATCTTTCTGCTGGAGGTTTCCAGAAGCACAACAGGTCTTCATGTGCGCTTCCAGGCGGTTACTCTGTTGGTAACCATAACATCGCTTCGCCTTCTACCGTGCGTTCAATTTATAGTCGGGCCATAGATTGTGTATATAGTAGTTCGTCTCAACTTTACAACCTGTGACGCGAGATTTTTTCTACGTCCAACGTCAGTGGCATATTTTTTTTAAATAGAGCTTCACATTCTTTGGTGTAATATGTATTTAAAATTACTTATTTTGGCGATTTCTTGTTGAGAAACATTTTATTAACACCATTTTAAGCTTTATAATTATTTATTTATTTTTGTACTTACTGCGCATGTAGTCATATAGAAGAATGCAGGCAGCCAAATTCTTCATCTTGCATAACTCATATAATGCAGCCAACACTCTTTTTGTCACTAAATTACACTAACTATATAATTATATACATTGCTTCTAAATTATGGGACTAGTGAGGTAGCATTTTTAACACTTAAATGATTTCAGTCAAATTGTATAATATGTAAATTCAATAACAGCCCGCCTTAATGCAATATGTGCATGTAATAATTTGTAAAATGTATGTAACAGTCATTGCATATGCTTATATTATTGTATCCATGTGTAATAATGTTATGTGACTATATTACGTAATTTAATCATGTAGGAGCTGTGAGAATAATAGGTTAAAAGTTGGTAACAATGAGGTAATCTTGATGCAATAATGAATTTGAAAGTTTAAAGGCTACTAGTCATTATTGGAGCAACAATAATGTAAATTTTGAGACAGTTTAAAAATAGCCAATCAACAACCAGAAAAAGCTTTAGTTAAATTAAGGTATTCTATTGGAGTAGGATTAGCCAATCAGAGACTTGAAATACAGAAATTTACAAGTTTAGGTGGTTGAAATCAGTTCAGTTGGTTGCAGACAGCGTTACTAACCAGACGCAAAAAGTGTCCTCAGGAAATTTAATACGTATTCGTGTGAGACGAAAAATAGTTTGCGTGTTAAAAAGTGCATATAATTCATAAAAAATCTCACAGCTCTCTCTCTCTCTATATCAGTGAAGTGTTATATAAATCGTATCAAGCATTAATAAAAGGTGTGAAGTAAATTATAATCTGTGTAAGCCTACATTCTTAAGTCGCACCACAACCCTGCTAAGAGAAACATGTCTCTAACAATAATACTGACGTAGCCGAGGCAAACATAAATATATAATATTTAAAGAAATAGTTAAATTACAAAGTTAATATCTTTTAAACTTGGAGCAAAGGCCACCTGAAAGTACATTTGGGGCGAAGGCTACTGGAAACTGGTTACTATACGTGCGGTTGCAACTACTACAAGTTCGGCTCCCCAACAGTTGAAATACAATACAACTCCTACTTCAAATCGGCTTTTCCATACGTGAAACAATTTAACGTTCTTCACTAGCTATGTACACTAAACCTAACTCGTTAGCTTAACTATTCCCGGCATAAACTTTAACTAAACCTAATCACTATACCATAGGTTAGGCCTGCCTAATGTCTTCCATTAGTTCATAGAAAGGGTCTGCTGAGCGGTTCTTGGTGTCAGGATGCCACAAATATGACAAATGTGAGTATAAGGTGTTCTCTGTATCATTGAAGTAAACCGACAGATCCGTCTTATTAATCGGACGAGCCACTTCTAAAGATTTTACTATTTGCAAGAATATCTTCAAGAACATACAAACTTTGCTTCTCGCACTACAAAAACTTCTACTCCACTGCATGGCCGTGATTATAAAGCAATAAAACACGAGAGAAAGCATGGTCAGAACTTTTCAAAAGTGACCGGTTGTCAATGTTTCCAAATGATGGTACATAATTTTGCAGATGTATGGGAATTTATGTCAGAGGTTGGCTACAGTTATTACAAATGAAGCACATGTAAGCTGCTATGCGAGAAGCAATAAAACTAAGAAAATTTCTCGCGTCTCTCGCGCCACATGTCGCGTCTTTCACTACAGTGACCTCGCTATTTTTCCAATAGTGCACTAGCGGTGAATGACCCGCTCAAGAATACGTGTTATCAGCTGTGTTATATTGTGTCAGTTGCGGCCTTCTGTTCGAGCCGTATAGACTAGCGTTTGTTCATTGTGCGTCTCAAAAGAGAAAGTTTATACTGTGTTCTGTGTGACCGAAAAGTTCACGCTTGAACAAAGCATTTTTATGTGCGATACATATTTAAAAACCGAACCATGTAGACAGGTGTGTAGATAATTTCAGGAGAAATTTCTTGGTTTCCACTTCCGGAAACTGTTGGATATCTGGTTAGTATTGTGGCGTATTATTGATTTTATTGTCATTACCAGACTCACTTTTGTGCTGTATTGTTACTAATAGATATAGCATTGTTGTGTTTCTTTAGTAATATTTCGGCTTAACTGTGTTTCCTTTCGGTGAGGACCGTGCCAAAGGGAAAGACCTTTTTGAAGTTGTCTGGTATGACCTCAACCCTGTCTGGCTTCGGCTAGACACGGTTGGTGGGGGTAAGATAGCGTCACTCTAGTGGAAGTGATCGTTGGAGCCAGACCTGTGTGTGGCCGGGCATCCTTTTTTCTTTGTTCAACATGTAGAGTCGCCAGACGTGTTGAGAATAAATCTCAGGTATGTAAAGGTAATGTGTGTTATTAATTTTTCAATATAGCATAAAACCCACGCCTTCCCCTTAATTTCACACCAAGGTCCCGGACTCTCGCTGCCAGCGAATTACGCCACCCCATGTGCGTGTTGGGGTGATCTAAATTAATTCATTTTTCTGTAACCTTTTGGCCTTCACCCCAACATGTAACAGTATGTTTAGGACAAGGAATCGCTAAACCTAAGAAGCAAAAAAAGTAATGGAAGAAATTCACGAAATTTGTGCATCATTCGAATGCTCTTCAAAGAAGTGTCTAAAGCTCCTTGTACACGATCAAATTTTTGTCAGATTCAGTGCTTTACAAGACTTCCCTAGAGTTGTGACAACTTCACAACTCTTCTTGTGAAATTGCTTCCAATATTTTAACGTCTTTTGAAGTCTTGGAAGCAAATAAGCACATGTTCTAAACGATCAAAGGTGTGACTGCTTTGATGGCTTTGTCCAATGAACTGCAACTATTTAGAGTGCGTCACGAAATCTGCAACATGACTGAAAGCGACAAGTAAACAAAAATGGCTACCTGGCAAGGGATGTCATATGCGAGCTGATTAGGTTATACGAAAGCTGGTCATGTCTTTACGTCGTGGGCTTCGTGGATTACCACAAGATGAAAGCGAGATCATATGAAGAAATTTCCGTGCAGACTTCCTAAGTGTAGAATAATGTATTAATGCAATGTTAAATAGTGTAGTTAATCTATCAAGTTGTATTATTTCCACTGTATCCTTCAATCGTAACCTGATTTCATGGGCTGTAATGCGTGAAAATGCTATGTAATGTTAGGTAGAGAACAATATTTCATTGCAAATAGTTTTATACTGACACCAATAGTAAATTACTTTGCACGTGATAAATTATCAATGTGTTTTGAAGAGGTTAAGTTTGGCAGACAACGTTTAAATACACATTTATGACATCGTCAAGTCTTGTCCAATCTTATCAAATATTGAAAAACACTTGACATTTTTTCGTGCAAACTCTTGAATTGAAAAAATAGTTTGATCATGTACAAGAGCCCTAAGACGAGTTGCACAGCGAATGTGTGTTTCAAGACCTCCGTTCATAATTTTAAATTGAAATCCTACAGAGTAACTACAGTTCATGATAATGGAAAATGTGTGAATAGAAATTTCTTCCAAAGATGCCAGGAATGTCTCAATGCAGATGGGCACCAATTTCTACATAACAACCTATAACAATTTAGAACTTATTATCAATTAGAGGCGTTTTAGTAAATAAACCATCAAGTTAGAAATACGCCGAAGGTTGGTGGCGAGGGAAGGTGGAAGCGATTGTGACCTTGCAGTGTTCTCTATAAACAAGTATGACCAGTTTGAAGGCACTACACCCTGCTTCCGAAGCAGGCAGATCAGGATTATTGAGTATCGGATGTTACCGAGCGGGATGACTCAGGCAGTATCGTCTAAGACCCGCATTCGGGGGACGTGGATTCGATTTCTGTGGCTGACCTTCCTAACCCATGGGTTTTTTCAGGGGTTTCCTAGGGTCGCTAGGCAAATGCCCGGAAGGATCGTTACATTCCCCGAAATTTCCTGTCCCTCCATTCTTATTTCACTTCACCCATCCTCTGCTTGGTGTCTTTCAGGGTTGCAAGTGTCGGAGGGAGGTCTCGGAATGTGCATGGCAGGGGAAAAGAATGCTCTAAGGGAACCTTTGTCCTCCGGACTGCAAGCGGTCTCCGAGTCCCAGGGGATGTGTAAGCCTTAGGAGGGAGGGTGCTGGCTGAAGGGGAGTTCAAATCTGTAAATGGTAGGAACCCTGCCCTCTGCCTGTCGTGCCTCCAGGTTGAACCGCCCTCTGCCTCCTCTCACATCATACCTCCCTCCCGTGGGCGCCCCGTCAGGGACATAGGCACGAAAGATCTGCGTAGGTCGAGGTGCTAAGTCCCCTTCCGTACCTGGTCCTATCCTATCCTATGTGGATATGTTCAGCTATAGGTAGTGTGCAATAATGTATTTTCGAAATACTAGAATATAAATCGCATGCAACTAGCACGTAGACACTTGTTATATTTTGAAAAACTATGTTCCACATCACCCAATGTAGTAAGAGAAAATAAAAAACGAAATATCAGACTTGTTTGAGATTCTGCGTCTCAGTAACTCATTTTATATAATTCTGCGTACCTGAATTCTCCTCTAGAATAGTTTTAAGTTTCTTTGTCAACCTTTGTTTAAAGTTCCAGATTTATACTTATTCGGTGTTTCAAGAGCTTCTGGTATTTTTAGTGTGCTTACTTGTACATACATGTGTTATTGTAGTTGTAATATTACTGATATAATTCTGAATATATGAAAGATCCTAAAACAAAGCTGGTGAAATGATTTCCTTCACTGCAGCTATAGTGGCAGTGAAGGAACGACACAGGCTATTGTGAAAAGAAGGGCAGGAGTGTGTCCACCACAGTACCCGACGTCAGTTCATACACTGCCGTTTGTGAAAATTGCAGCACCAAGAAAGAATTTCCCAATAACTCCAAACTTGGTAGAACTGTAGAGGAGTGTGCAAGCAATAAGTGATTAGGTTTGCAGAGAGATGGGATACGCGTAGGCCGAGCAAATGCCTCTCGTGTCGGTTCGACAAGGTCAGTGTAGTCAGTGCAGAGCTGTCAAACAAGGTGGAAACAATAAAGTGAGTGCCAGTATGCCTCGTCGTCGTCAAAGGGAGCCATATCGGCTTGTGAGTGAGTTCGAACGGGGCAGAAGGTCTCCGGAAGCGGATTTGTCATACAGTGACATTTCGGCTCGTACAGGGCATGCTGCCACGACAGTGATGCGTGTGTGGAAGCAGTGGATAGATGAAGGTCGTACGCAGCAAAGAGCGTGTATTGGACCACGGAATATGACGGGATGACCGTCATCTTGTTCGCATGGCCATAACGGACCGTACAGCTTCATCCACAGTGTTGGCTCGACGCTGGTGTACTGCAACAGGTGTGAACTTGTATACATCAACGGTTCGTCGCCATCTGCTGCAGGTTGGACTGGTTGGATGCATGCCATTACCTGTGCTTCCATTGTCCAGAAACCACAAGCTCCTCCGACTGCAATGGACACGTGAACACCGTCACTGGGCTGCTGAGTGGTAACATTTAGTCTTTTCAGGCGAGTCCCGCTTCAACGTGTCATACAGTGATGGCCGCATACGTGTCCGGCGGTACCGTGGTGAGCGCAACCTGAAGGGCTGCATTGTTGAGCAGCATAGCGGACAAACACCAGGTGTGATGGTTTGGGGCGCCATTGGTTACAACAACCGATCTCGCCTCCTACGAGGGCACTTTGAATAGCAACCGGTACCTAACGGTATTTGTAGAGCCTGAGATACTCTGAAAGGGGATATATTATACATATATAGGAATTGTACATATGAAAGGGGAACCATACATATAAGAGTTGTACAGTAATAATTTAATTCACTAACATGTTAAAATATTCAACATCTAACATGTGTACAGAGCTGATTGTAAGAAACGGGCGAGCTAGCAAAATTCCAGGAAAGCATAAAGAGCGTACCTTTCATTAAGTCAACAGGCAGGGAACCGGTAACGGAACGGAGAAATAGAAAGAGAGAGAAAAGAAGTGACGGAGATATGGAACTGGCTTCACAACGCTCCAAGTTGACGCGTATGCGTACGGACTTGAAGAAACACATTCTCATACATATTAAGGTAACGCGATCTGAGGACCAATAGGAAACGCCGTTACATTTTTTAAACGCAGAGGTAAGCGTCACTAGGCTCCTGTATATAAAGGGCAAAGAAGGCCTCAGAGCAAACACACTCTCTCTCTATCTAACTGATCTTCAAGAATTCACGTCGACACGAGGTGCTGCAGATGCACGTGGGTGCACAAGGGTGGGAGTGCGTGTGCAGATAGCTAGGCTCCTGACTAATTTAAAGTGTTGGGATTATAATAATGGGAAAAGCTAGCCGCCCTTAATTATTCCAACTGTGAATAAACTTCATTAATTAAGGGAAACTTGCAGTGTATTTTTTTTAACTTGCCTCACCCACTATAACCTGAGAATTAATAATTAGATATAGTTAGGAATGGAATACGCAACAACCGACGAGCACCAATAGCCGAAGAAGAACACTACAGACGACCTCAACAACTCAGGAACGACGAATTCCCGCCACAAATGGCACCCAACGATTATTTTCCGCTACAACTCCACCTGCTTCAAACATCTCCACAGGCCACATTTCAACAGGACAATGCCCGACAACATATTGCGAGGAATGCACAAGCCTGCTTCGAAGATCGACGGGTACCATTGCTTCCCTGGCGTGCACGTTCGCCTGACATGTCGCCCATCGAACATGTCTGGGATGTGGTTGGTCGGCACCTGGTGCGTCACGGTCCTCCAGTAACCAGTATCACGGATTTGTGGGCTTTAATACAAACTGCGTGGAGGGAAATCCCTCAGTAACTTATTCAGAACCTTTTTTATTGAATGCCACGGCGTATAGCAGCTCTAATTGCAACGCACGGAGGCCACAGAAAATACTGAATATTAGGGCTCGAAGGTCATGTATAAATTTGAAAAGTTTATCATTTGTTACTTGTCATGTACCTAACCTGTGATATTAAATTCATTGAATTCGTGCGTTTCCTTCTTGGTGTTGCAATTTTCACAAACGGCAGTGTAGATTCCGTGCGGTAACACGACTTCTCTGTTTACTTACTGAAACCGCTCTGCCTGCTTATTATAGCGCATGTTATTATCACTGTGAGTAAGTAACGCGGGAGTTTTAGAACGGAAAATCCGCAGTGAAATAGATATTGCGCGGATCATGCATACGCGCAATTCGCGGCCCGGCAGTATAATGAACGGACTGTACATCATCCTTGCCCTGCAGGGCAATGTGCATGAAACTATTTCTGATAACGTTTTTCTCGAATAACTTGAAGTAGATAGACAAATAAAAATAGTTTGTAGAAACTATGTAAAACAAACGATAGAGACTAGAGAAAGTGATTTTCTTGGACACGAGGTATCGATTTTTCTCACTTAAACATGAAAAAACATTTCTCTGGAAATCGATGAAAGGTTGATGCGCCACTGCGCCGCTATGTGGTGATTAATGCCCAGGGATGATGTGCAAGCCACAACACGGGTTTTTCCACCACAGATCCAGTATGGGTTTCAATGGACAGCAGCAGCAGCAGCAGCATGTGTGAATGTTGAGGTTAGGATTTTGATGGATAGATGGCTCACCGGTCGTTTAGCTTTTCATGTTTTCCTGTCCGCGCTGCACACGTTTCTGGAACAAGCTGTAATTTATCTTGTGCAATAAATATGCAAAGTACTAATTTGTGCCCAGGTGTCAGTCACAAATGAAATTTTGGCACGCTATTGGAATATGTTGGGAAATATTACGATGGATTTTGCTGATCCTTTATTCCCCTCGCTTTATGTATGAGAATGGGCACATACATAAAGTAAGGATTCATTCACTAATACTGAAATAAATTACTCCCATTTGAGAGCCTATAAATAAAGAAAATATGAAAATAACATGGTGCTCTACAAAATAAATTGATGTTGTAATACTCATATGAACCTTTCTCACCCATTGTCAGTTCATAGGTATCTCTTTTAGCATGCACTCACTTGCCATTTTATTCCTCCACTACTTACTTTGAGATGAAGTGCTATATATTCCATCCAAAAATTCGATACCGAGGTTTCACTGGAAATATAGGTTTCGAGACTCCGTGAATAAAAATAAATAGGAAAAGGTCCAACCGTATGTGTGTTTGTGTGTATGTGTCTGAATAGCACAATTCAAAAAGGAAATTTGGGATAAATAATAAACTTCGTATTAAAAAATTAGCATCTTCCAAGGACACGACATGGGGATTTTTAAGAAAATTCTCCACCCCAAAATATCCTTTACTTGGAAAACATTTCGTTATTTTTGATATTCTCAAAAATTGGTATAAATATTTCGATTAAAATAGCATATATTTAAGATATCTGCATGGAAATAAAACGTATATCTTGAATAATTGGGAATAGCTTGTAAAATCCTTTTTATTCTGAATGAGTTTTATATAACCGGTAAACCGTAAGAAGTAAACAAAAGCTTCCTACACACAAAAAGTACATCTCGTTAAAACACACATTTCATGTCCAGAAATGTTTTGTAGCATTTACCATTTCCACGATATTCTTTGTTACTCGTTTGAATTTTCAATTGCTTTTGCTTTTTCAAGTGCTAAGTAATTACTCGATTTTTCTCGTGGTAACGCAAAGAATGACATTTCAAAACCATCGCAAAACGACCCGCTTTTTAAACATTTGACAATCACTTCTGTCTCCTTTATCCCTCTTATACTAAAAGAAAGGTGTAAATGTCCAATGAAAGTTTATCTGGACTAACATGAAATAGGCAAAAGAATAAGCCTTTGTAAGAATAGTTTATATTGTAAAAATGAGGAGAGAAAGTAATGTGAATGCAAGGCATCAGCTTTTTACATTTTAGCAGCGCATAGTTTTTTTTTCTTTGTGGACTAGGGCACATTTGCAAAAGCTCCGGTTGCTCTACAGCCTAAAGTGTTACTGTGCTAACCCTGTAATTATTGCTGCCCCTTCACACTAGTCCTGTTCCCTCACCAGATTACACACGCGCAATAGTGTGTTCGGGTAGTAATCCTCTGGTTCTATAAAAAGATTAGGTCCATATTGTTCTAACTAAGTGAATTACAACTATCCGGGCTTGTAGGCCGTGGTCTAGAAGGCATCGCAGATACCGACGTTTCGCCAAGTACAGCGCTTGGCATCTTCAGGGTGAAATGAATCAGTGTCTGCGTTGGTCGGAGTCTGAATGCCGGGTAGTTGTAATTCATTTAGTTATGACGCCGGCCGTGAAAGCCTCAGTATGTACACCATATTGTTCTGCTTGCTGACTGCGTGGTACCCATGAAAGCGCAGTCTTCTTTTAAAAAAAACATGGCTTTGCAACAGTTCTGAAAACATGAGACTATCACGTAATTTTGTGATGCATATGACTATGCTATGATGCAGATAACAGATTATGTGTGTTCTAGAATGCCAGAATGCTGAATGAACGCTTTGAACCTTGAAAAAGGGTATAAACGGAATATTCGGCGCAGAAGCGGAGGAAACAAGCCTTACCTAAAAGTTTTTGGAGATACGGGAACTCTTCGGATTCGGTTGGGCTCGACGATGCAGATGTTTTATTGTTAATGGAAGTTTAAGTACGTCTTATAGAGTAATCATCTTTAGACCGGTGTGAATGAATTAATAACTCTGGTAATTGCTACATCTGAATCATGTAAAATCATAATCAA
Source organism: Deroplatys truncata (assembly GCA_030765065.1). Classification (NCBI taxonomy): domain Eukaryota; kingdom Metazoa; phylum Arthropoda; class Insecta; order Mantodea; family Mantidae; genus Deroplatys; species Deroplatys truncata. The sequence goes on from CM060985.1 coordinate 47,438,787, forward strand.
AATCATCAGAGTAATTTAGAGGATTGTTTGGTGGGATAGAATTATAACTGAGGAATGAAATTTGGTACTTTTCTAGTTTTTCAGTTTTGTTATGCTTTTCAAAGACACACGTAAGCGCGCACGTCCTGCGTTTTTCTATTTGGGGGGTGGGTTTCATGAGACCTCAAAACGTATATATCGGTGAAATCTCGATATAGCTTTTGGGCCGAGACAATGCCTACTGTATTCATCATAGTACTTATCATATGCAAACCGTAGAGAAAGTAAAAGCAGCTGAGGATATTTAATTAATTCCCAAAATAATTCCCAATTACTTTTAATGCATAAAAGTTCAATAGTAATTATGCTGCTATATATTTGCAAGCAGTTTATTTACTGTTACCTCTGCTACACTTATGAATGTTTTTCTATTTTAAAAATATAATTTTATTTACAAAATATTCATGTTTAAATATTATTAATTCAATTTAGGCCAAAAGTATGTTTTACTCCTTAGACATACCCTATACTCTAATGAAAACATGGGGTTGATGACCACAATAGTATAGGATTTTAAGGTGCTAATTTAAGTGCGTCACGTTGTATACCGGAATAGTTAAGACGCTTATAGATAAAGTAAAGAGGTGCGAGATAATTTGGTTGGTCTTACGTCAGACATATATAGAATTGTAAATTTTGAAATAAGTTTATAATTCAGTTATTGCATAACTTCTTATTTATTTCTTTTTCTTCTTCAATGCATTGCCCTACCCTTTGTAGGAACTTAGACTTCCAAGGACTTACTAACCAATGTCTTGGGTCAGTAGTCTGTCGAGGAGCAAGCAAACTCTGGATCATAGCATATCCAGGACGGGTGTTCAGCCGGATATGACAGTGAAGAAAAAGGAAATGAAATGTAGTTATGAAAGGGATGATAGGAAAATTCGCGGAGTAAACAATCTATCCCAGCGTTTGCCCTGCGACCGAGGAAAACCGCGAAAAAAACAACTTCAGTCGGGTGCCGAATCGTTACTATTGAAACTTACTATTTAAAATCTGGGTTAGATTTTAGAAAATTAAAATTAGAAATTTAGAACAGAATAATAATAGGAAAGCCAGCGAAGCAAGACGATTAAAGATAGATAGATAAGGTATCTTTATTGGTTTCAAATGATTGAAGTTATTACACAAGTATTTAGTGCATTGGTCATTGACCGTACATGTATATTTAAGATAAAGTATGGTGACAAAATAAATAACAGAAAAAAACCAAAAAAGGAAAATAGAGATTTGACCTAGTTTGCCACACTTTAGACAAGAAATTGCCCATGTTTTGCTAGTTCCTCTGGCCAGCCAGTAGCTCCCAACATGTCAATCTCTTTCTTGAGGGACTTAAGAATTTTTCTTTGAGTTTAATTGTTCGCTGGTTCTCCCACTGCGCACATTCCGCCAAAATATGTACCCAGTCCTCATCCAAATCACAAAATGGGCAGATTCTCCTGCTTTCGGTGCCCTCCAGCCCCCCAGTCTAAACCACGCCATTTCTGATCTTTCCTTTCTTCCTAAGTTAAGTATATATGCCTCTTTACCCCAATTCAATTTTATTTTCATTTACTAGACTTAGAGAAGGTTTAATTTTACAATCCGATTCTATTTCCTTTTGGTTGATGTCTCTTAGTCTTCTTTTGACACCTTTCCATATGTTTTTGTCATTTGTTTCAGCTCTTTGTCATACTGACCCCATGCCTATTCTCGTCAAACCCCTTTCCAAATCAGCTACCCAAAACTTAGGAGACAAGTTTTCTCGCTGGTATTTATAACATTTGGATCGTAATCTGGAGTTATCCCCCTGCATCAGCCTCAGCCAGTACTTCACTGCTCTTATTTTGTAGTGAATTTTGTCTTCATAACATTTCACCTCCCTCAATACCCCCGAATTTGATATGCCTTTTGAAACCCCAAGAATTCTTTTCCAAAATGCTACCTGTGTTTTATTTACATGCTCTGCTCTTTCCCATCCCCAGATTTCATTTGCGTATAACAAAATCGTTCTTATCATAGAGTTCTTTTGTAATGTATCTACAGGTACATCCGGTATCTGCGAGAGGGTATGTAATAATTAATTTAACTGCCCTCGTGTTTTATAATTAGTTACTGAGATGTTTGTTCCGTTTTCCTCTCATATTAAACATTACTCCTAAGCAGGAGAAACGTTTAACGTTTTGTAGTTCTAGCCCCTTGTAATACCATTTTTCATCTCACTGCCAAAAGTTGGTAACAGCACTATCACAAGTACAATTGATACTGAGAGACAAGGCAATGGAGGATGAGTGAGGGTTTCTCAGCACTCGGAGCGTCATTAGAGTGTTCCTAGTGTTCCTAGTTTAAAATAGTCAGGTTTTAACTTAAACCTCACGCACTGTAGAAGCTAGAGAAGATATTTCATTCCATCCAAAAATTCGATATCGAGATTTCACCGAAAATAGATGTTTTGAGGCCCCGTGAATCCAAATAAAGCATTTTTAGAAAAATGGCCGTGTGTGTGTGTGCGTATAACTCAAAACAAAAAGTCGATAAATACTTGGTATTAGCTTCAGTATCTTCAAAAGATACGACACGAAAATTTTCAAGAAAATCCCCCCATGGAACATTCTTTGGATTTTTTGATTTCATAAAAAATGACTATATTTTGATTAAAATACCACATATTAAAGATATCTACATGACAAATAAAACGTTTATCTTTAATTTTGTGGAAATAGCCAATGAATTCCTCTTTATTCGGAAGGGATTTTGTATAAAGTTGCATAAATGGTAAACGTTAAGCGATAGACGAAAACTTATACAAAAGACACATATTTTATTTCAAATAAGTTTTTTGTGGTATAAATCATCTCTGTTACATCCACTATTAAAAGTTCGAATTGTTCATTTTTTGTCATATCTACTCGCCGCAGTGCAACTCCTGTGCATCCAGGATACGTACACACAGAGGACTCTCTCCGCTCGTCTGCTTGGAGCCGGCTGACAACCGCTGCTACGAAGTCACCTTAAGAGCGGGCTTGCCCTTGTTAGGCATTGAGACCAGCCGAGTAGATCCCTAGCAGCCCTGTCGCCGCTGCTGTACATTCTGTCATGATACCTCATCCTGCGCAGCTGCACAAAAATGTCACTGTTGTAGCGCACACTGCTTGGCCTCCGAATGTACGACACATTCGCTCCGCAACTGCCACAGGCCACTTGTAAAGCCTTTGGGCACTACCAGGTCAAGTGCAGTCATCTTTAACTCCATCTCCTCCGACTCTCCTCAACTCTGGCGACTCATCAGCATTGAGACCAGCCTCCACGCCATCTCCGCAGTCACCTCTTCTTCACAGCAAAACCTCAATCATCAGCCGCCACCTCCACTCCTCGGTCCCTGGAAGAAGGCTTCCATCACCTCAACACGCGCCTCCATGAACATCTTTCGACGCCACACAAGACTGCACACTACACTCCAGACAACCGCTCACGCTCCTCTACCAGAGCTACGACAGCGACCACGAGAAGTCGATCCTCTCTTTTGGGTGATTTTTCTCCTCGAAGGGGCAAGAGAATGCAGCAAAACCTGCAACTGGTCGCAGATTTTATGGCATCCCGGCAACGGTGATGATTTCCTCGTCATTTGTCTCCTTGAGGCAAGCAACTTAAGCACAGATGTGCACAGAGATTCAAATAAAGCTTATACCTAACCCCCAGGGCATCGGTCAGGGCTTCGGTCATGATCGGGTCCTGGTAAATTCCCTATCCGCTCCTGCCCTTCCACAGAGCACGCTCCACTACCAAAAATATCGAGGGTGCTCATGCGGAACCCTACCCATTCCCGCTACTTTCTTCAAAAATCCAGCATTCTCTTCCAATATCCGTCAAAAAAATTGTTTGTGATTCTCTTTAAGTCCTGTCAACATGCAGTTGTTCCTCGCGATTGCATGGAAACAGTATGGAATTTTAAGGCCGGCATAGAGTGTCCAGTTCTTAAACATTTGACTATCGCTGTTCTCTTTGTATCTGTAACAAAATGTGTAATGTAGCTATTTCTACAAAGGTTTATTTGGGTTAAAATGTAGTAGATAGAAAGATACGCATTAGTAAAAATAGCTTGTATACTCACTAATAAACTATAGAGGGTAGAGAAAGTCATTGAATGTATCACATCGGATATTTTTACTATTAAACTCACATTCATGCTTTCAGATTCTATGGTGGATAGTGGATAATTCTGGCTAAAGGAAAACATACCGCCACATCTGGGAATCGAATTGATTAGAAAGTCAGAGCGCTGACCACTAAACCACAGAGGCAGTCGACGATAGATTTCTTAATTGGTAGAGAGTAAAAATGTGCACCGATGTTGTTACATACTTCAGAACAGGTTGACAATTCATATTTTGTAACTCATGCCTTATGCAGGCTTACCAAAGATACAGCACATAAGAGAATATAGCATTAATTTTTTCAGTCCTGTACAACTTTAGCCTACACGCGGATGTGTGGAAACAAATAATTAATATTGACTGACCTAGTAGTAGTTAAGCTTGAAGCCCGGGACTTGAAGCACATACTTATGAGAGTGTAAATCGCCATTTGGGTATGTTATCTCAAAATTAATTTGAGAACGCCTTCTGGTTTACTAGGAAAAATCTGAGTCAGTTAGGAAATTATTGTTCTAGACTCTTCCGGTGTAGGCCGCGTCATAAAGGTTGGTTGCCGACGTTTCGCAGGTCATGTGGCCTGCTTCTACTTGGGCTATGTGCGAAGAAATAAGCTGTGCGTCTTAATTTATACTTGTTTTGCTCCGCTCACAATTATTTCTATTGGTCATGGGAGGGCCAGTGACGTCATTGGTTAAAAGAGGGTACCATATAGAGCTCAAAGCTCTTCCGTTGTCGCGATTCAAATTATTTTTATGTTTTAAAATTTCTATACTCTCACGTATTATTCTGTGAAAGGTTGTCACAAATGGCTAAAACTTGTGGTGACGGGTATCGAGCGCATGTTCTGATTTCTTCGCACACAACCCAAGTAGAAGCAGGCCACATGACCTGCGAAACGTCGGCAACCAACGACTTTATGACGCGGCCTACACCGGAAAAGCCTAGAACAATAATGGACACCGGCCGTGGAAGCCTTCGCAAACAGGAAATTAATATCATTCGGGCATGTTGCTATGATGTCTCAGTTGGGTACAGCAGCGGCACGTATGCCGAAGATCTACAGTTTAAATCCCATCTATGGCAGTGAATTTCTCAGTCTGATTCTATCTATCCAACTTTAATCTACACGCGGCTTTTATGAAAGAACGATTAATTAACATTGATTTGTCCCTGCGATGTCAAACCCAGCCCAATGTTGTGACCTTGCGGGCGTGAAACGCTAGGAGCAAGACAATAATACTGTAAGATAGTGCCGACATTAGGAAGTCCGAAGGTAATATGAAAAGAACACTTCGTGTTATTGCGTTTTTTCTCGTTTGTTTTTAAATTATTCATTCACGTTTTAATATGAATTACAATAATGAAATTAATAAATAAAAGGAATTTTCATAAAAAATTAATAGTCCAAAACTAAACCATTAAAACCGAAAAAGATAAGTAATATTTATCTAACTTTTAACCTTACAATTCAAAATGAAGATCAGACCGGTCTTGTGATATAACATAAACATGCACATTATGACTCTACTTATGTTCATACTTTCTGTCTTCACCTTCAATCACAACTATCCACATTACTTTTTACGTTACTTTTTCTTCGTAATTTTATGTTTTTTACATATTAAGCATTGGACATCTCCACCAATTTCCTTACTTAAAATACTATGCCCCATTCTGTACTACACTGACTATACCTTCGCTTTCCTTTAATCATGACGCACTTACTCTCCTTAACCGCTCAGGCGGTTACGTCTGTGGCCTGCATTCGAAAGGTCCCGGGATCGATCCCCGGCGACCGCCCACTCTGGCCATGGATTTTTCGTGGTTTCCTTGGTTCATCTTCTACCACAACTCTCCTTCCTCTCATTTCGTGTACCCTTCATCTTCTTTGTCATCTATTTCAGGGTTGTAGGACCAGGCGACGGTGTTAGGTGGGTTGCGGCTGGGCGTTGGCTTGTGCTCTGTAAAGACTTCTTCCCTTGCGTCGTCGCAGTATCCCTCAGTTGGGTCTCTCCTCAGCGTGAGTCTCCGGGGGACCCTGGAGGTTAGTGGCTTGTGAGCAGGGACCGTGCGGCGTCAGATGCGTTCTATCTGGAAACGTTAGGGACTCCGTCCATGCTTATGCCCGTCGGCATCCGGCTCTGGTCGCCCTTCGGGTCTCTCCCCTCATCCTTCCCTCCCAGGGATCACGTTGGAAGCAGAATGGGCCGACTGGCCTGCGTGTGTGTTCTGCCCCGGTTCCGTGGGCCCCTCCGTGTTATCTTTAACTTAACAGCCTACATTTGCACTGTTCCAAGCCGCAGCAGGCACGAACTTCTGTTCGAGCAACGGGGGCATGCTAAGCACACGAGGCGTGCGCTTGTGCTGACGGGCAGCAGTTGACATGCTGCTTTACCTAATACTTGTTAACTATGGACTTAAAATATTCACGAAATTGTTAGTGACGCTGGGATATACTAATTCAAAGTTAATTTGAGAACGCCTTGTGGTTCTGCTGTGGTATATAGTTGACTAGAGCAGCGATATATGACGGAAATCTGTATGAAATAAGACAAGAAAAGGTTATTGACATGTTACGCGGAAACTCCGTGGTTCAAACCCCGGCTGTCATTAATTTTTCAGTCTTATTGTACCTTTCGTGACTATTTTATGACATAATTGTTACTATGGTAATTTTACTAACCTAATGCCATAATTTAAAAGATTATTAACGACTTCGACCAACAACAAAGGCTGTTTATAATTTTGCTGTTAAAAAAAACGATACTATTTTACCTCCACACGTAGATCAAAGAAACAGAAAGTACGAGAATAACTTCAAACAGACAGAGAAAGCTTCATAGCAGACTAACTTCAAAGAAACAGTTGCACCATTGAATTTCGTAGCCACCGCGTCCAGGCATATGGAAATGACATCTGCCATTGATATTTCAGAATTAACAAGGACTGCTAAAGTAAACAAGAGGGAAATGTGGTACAAAAAATTGAAGATAGGAGCTCTTGTGTGGGGGGAGAATGCTTTCCTACTTAGCTTTCCTTTAATCTGATTATTTTCTTTGAAGCCCTCTGATTTAATTTCCTCGTTTGTGAGTAAAAACAAAGCGCTGCTATAGAGCGATCCAATACCGACCACTTTGAAAGGACGTGTTTGTATATAGATTCGCTAACAAGCGATAAAACGAAAGCGTACGTAACTAAGTAAATTACTGTGACAGCTTCCCTAAGATACTCTCTGCTGCAATTCCTTCGAAAATAACATCTAAAAGAGCGAGAAACTTTCGTCAAATACATTAAAGCTATTCTATTCTGGTCCTTTGGTCTTTATATAGGATGAAAAGAAATATTAGTTCATATTTTTAGATGGTTGAGTCTTTCCGTGGCCTTCCCGTTGATGATCGTATGTTTGCTGATATAATTTTCTGCAATTCAGAATCGTCAATCTATTCTTCCTCTATTTTTGGTTATTACTTTCTCTGCTGATTACATTATAGTAGTAGTAGTGGTGGTAGTAGTAGTAGTAGTAGTAGTAATAGTAATAATAGTAGTAAGGTAAAGGTACAGACGAACAAAAGGCCTCCAAGCAGGGCAAAGCATTGCAAGTAGGCTGCAATGGCCCTTTTTGCTTCTACCATGACCTCTGGGAGGGAGGAATGAGAGACCCTAAGGGCGAACAGATCCGGATGACGACGGGCGCAAGCATGGACGGGGTCCCTAACGTTTCCAGATCGAACGCATCCTCTACAGAGCGCACAGCCACCGCCCAGTCGCAGCCCGCCGAACACCGTCGCCTGGCCCTACAGCCCTGAAACAGATGACAAGAAATATGATAGGTACAGGAAATGAGGGACAGAAGGTCGTGGTAGAAGATGAACTACCCCAGCATTCCCTGCCGACCAAGGGAAACCACGAAAAACCCATTGGCCAGAGCGGCCGGTCGCCGGGGATTGAATCCGAACCACCCGAATAGTAGTCGCGGTAATAGCAGTAGTAGTAGTAGTAGTAGTAGTAGTAGTAGTAGTAGTAGTAGTAGTAGTAGGAGTAGGAATAGTAAGAGTAGTAGTAGGAGTAGTAATAATAGGAGAAGTAGAAGTAGTAAAAGGAGTAGTAGGAGTAGTAGTAGTAGTAGTAGTAGTAGTAGTAGTAGTAGTAGTAGTAGTAGTAGTAGTAGTAGTAGTAGTAGTAGTAGTAGTAGTAGTAGTAGTAGTAGTAGTTTATTTACCAAAATTTCCATACAACTATTTGATTACAAAATGTACTTTAAGTTATAAGTAATACGAGGGGCACTATTTATATTTTGAGCCTAATAGTTAAAACAAAGTAATTTCTCATTGAAAACTGCTTTATTGTTTTTCAAAATATTCTCCTTTATGATCAATACACTTTTGCATCCGTTTGAACCATTTGTCGAAGCATTTATTCCAGTCTTCTTGAGACACCTCCAAAACATGGTTTTTGAAGGCATCAACGGCTTCTTCTACCAACAAAAATCGTTGTCCACGCAATTTATTCTTGATATTCGGGAACACAAAGAAGTCATTGGAGCCAAATCAGGACTGTGTGGCGGATGAGCCATCAATTCGACTTTTTGAGCCTTCAAATACTCTGTTATTAGACGAGATGGGTGTGCGCTCGCGTTGTCTTGATGAAGAACGATCCTACGGTTCTTGTTGGTTTTCCTTACTTCACCGAAGACTTCCGGCAAACAAATGGTTGTGTACCATTCGGCATAGACCGTTTTACCTTCCTCTAAAGTCACTGATGCCACTTGGCCAGTTTTACTGAAAAAGCAGGCGACCATTTGCTTCGAAGTGCTTCGAGTGCGAACAACTTTTGTTGGATTTGCTTCATCTTAAAACATCCATACAGCCGACTGCTGTTTTCGTTCCGACTCATACGCATAGATCCATGATTCGTCACCTGTTATAATCTTATATACGTCTTTTGAGGCACCGCCATTGTATTTCTCGAGCATTTTTGTACACCAATCGACACGAGCATCTTTTTGAGATTGCGTCAAATTATGTGGGATCCAACGAGAGCAAACCTTTTTCACGGCCAAATAATCATGCAATATTTTGTATGTGCTGGTGGAACTAATGCCTAGGGTTGCCTCAATCTCACAATATGTTGCATGACGATCTTTCATTATTAATTTTTGCACAGCATCAATGTTTTCTGGCACAACAACTTATTTTGGACATCCTTCACGAACTTCATCATTGAGCGAATGGCGGCCACGATTAAACTCGTTATACCAGCGTTTCACAGTGGCAAAGTATGGAGCTTCGTCGCCAAATGTGGAAGTTAGTTGATCGATGCACTCTTGTCTTGATAATCCACGTCAAAAGTCGTAATAAATCATTGCACGAACATTTTCACGAGTTAATTCCATGTTTTTGTTGACACACAATTTTCAAGTTAGTGTAAACAAAACAAATGACGCTCTATCGACGAAATGTTTGAAGTAGATTATGGTCAAAGATGTCAAACTTTCCATTGGAAACGTCAGATGGCACCTACAACATTCAAGGTTGCCAAGGCTCAAAATATAAATAGTGCCCCTCGTAATAGGTTTTATTTTCCCAATTTTACCCCTCAATTTAAGGAGTTGTCTTTCTTTTATTTCGCACTAACTGAAACACCCGGCTTTGCTCGTGGTTTACGGTTTATTTGTACAGCATCTAGCTTTAGGTTTCACTTGTCCAACAGCCTTGCGTTTCTTTGGAGGCATTTAATTATTATTACACAAGATACTTAAACAAAGAGTTAATTAAAGCTCTCAGGACACTATAAAGAACAAAACAGAAACGCAGAAAACGCTATGCAAAGGCATTGTTGATTAAAAACAAATACCACAGTTTTTAATGTTGTTTTCTCGTGAATGCGGCTGAGCTACTCCCATGTTGTCACATTCCATACCTCGTCGCTATTTATAAAGAGAGTCTCAGTTGGAAAGAAATAATAGAGGTTTAAGTAACGTCAATATAACCTTGTTTGTTCTCAGTAATCAACAGGCATAAAACTACTAATATAAACAAGAAAGACAAGTCAAAATTAACACGAGGAGAAGAGAATGCCACAGTATTATTTCGCAACTCCTCAATTCCAGTATACTTGTTACAATCCAGTGGATACTGCGGAAACCCTGGCAATGAAGCAGCAGATTTCCTGGTGAAGAAAGGATCTTTCATGAAACAATTACTAACCTCTAAACCCAAATCGTACAATGCAGTAAAACGTCACATAAAACAAGCAATTCAAGGCGTGAACAATGCTAGACTGCGAGCAGCAGCAGAAAACCCAAAATGGAAATGCCTGTTACAAAATACAGAAACCATACCACATCTGCCACGGAAAACGCAGTCGCACAATTCAGGCTAATAACAGGACATGGCTGCCTAGCCAAACACCTGCATCGGATGAACATCTTCACATCTCCTTCCCGAAGTCGCGGGTTCAAACCCGGCGGAGGACGATGGATTTTTTCGGGCGTAAAAATCCTTAGCATGGCTTCCTTCGGAAGGGAGGTAAAGCTGGTGATCCCGTGTCGTAGATTTATGGCACGTAAAAGAACCTCAAGCCTGATAAAGAGGCCTCTGAGCAAAATTACCATTCTTTCACGCCGAATATAGAATGGGACGCTAAGGACCATGGTAGTTAAAGAGCGTCCATAAATAAAACTCAATTTAAATTTCTCATTCCCTAAATGTATCTTATGCAATAATACAGAAGAGAATATGGACGAAGACCATTTGGACTATTGTATTGTATTACAAAGTTAAGGTTGCAGGGCAGCAAAGTACTCAGGAGCAAGACTGCTAATGACTTTGATGTCAAATGCAACATATTAGAACACAACAACAACAAAAGGAGGAGGAGGAGGAGAAAATGAAGAAGAAGTGGTATTTCGTCTGGTTTGATTCTATTGCTGTTAGCTATGCTCGCTGTAATTTTTATTTTCTCTACTACGTATAGTAAGTAGGGGAAGTATGGCATTCCACCCAAAAATTCCATACCGAGATTCCACCGTAAATAAATGTTTGGAGGCCCCCTAAATAAAAAAGCAGTTTTAGAAAGAGGTCTGTGCGTGTGTTTGTGAACAGATAACTCAAAAACGAGAATTCGGATAAATAGATTTAGATTCAGTATCTTTCAAAGATGCGACGATTTTAAAGAAAATCCCCCAACCCAGACTACCCTCTACATGGAATATTTTTCTAAAATTTTAATTTTTTCAACAATGGCTCTAACGACTTCGATTAAAATAGCATATGTTTAAGATATTTTCATGACAAATAAAATGTATATCTTGAATTTTCTGGGAATGTCCCCAAAAGTCCTCTTCATTGTGAATGGCTTTTGCAAACCCTTAAACCGTAAGGGAGAGATATAATTTTTGTACACAAAATATGTAGATCTCGTTAAAACACACAATTTGTGTCATATACTTTTTTATGGAGTGAACCGAGATATTCCTTGTTATTTGTTTGAATTTTTCAATATTTATACTTTTTCTCAAATGCGAATTCGTTATTCGTTTTTGTTTTTTATGTCCTGGACATGCAAAGAGAATGAAATGCGCCACATAGCAACCAGCGGTTAAAATATTTGACTATCGCTTAAAGCCTACCATGTTCCCCTTGCACCGACAATAAAATTAGCAATACGATAGTTTCTGCAAATGTTTATCTCGATTAATATGAAGTAGATGGACAATAAGCGTTTGTAAACATAGTTTGTACAAGAGTAGATAATGTCATATAAGTATAACACATCATATTTTTCTTTCTGCTAATGAAAGCATCACAAATTTCGTATAGAGAAAGAAATCTCTGCTTACAAAATATGAGAAACTACAAATTGTAATACGTGGATATCCGAACATCAAAGTATAATCGCAGGATGTATGTTTATTAACCTCGACTTATTTATTACTCTTATGCTGGCAATGTTTGAACGCCATAAACACCTTTGTAGTCAACGCGATTACGTTGAATTTTTTTTTGTTAGTTTATATCAATACAAAATAAATAATCATTTGAAGATAAATAATAATAATTAGTAACAGCAATAGTAATATTTAGTCTGGTTTGATGATGTTGCTCTTATCACAGTCTAATATAATATATTTCGAAATTTCGTTAATTCTTTAATCAAGCGATTGTAACGCCTTTACATTTGCGCAAGTATAACCACTTGACTGAATTATTACTCCTTGGTCAATGCAGGGGAGAAAATCAATGAATAATGTATGAATACTGCGTTCCTTTATTATTTTGTGAGGCCGTGAAAGCCTAAGTAATTGTTATTCTTATATTGGTAATGTTTGGCCTATTACAGTTATCGTTGAGAAAGATACAATGGTCTTGCGAGCTTTTTTAGGCAACACGTAAAATTAAATAATTAATCATGTCAAATAGGTTGGAATTTCGAATTCTAAGACAGTAATTTTTGCCTTGAGTCAAAGGCTATCTGTGCCAAATTTGGTCAAAATCGGGGGTTACGGCATAGATGCATATAAGGAATATATACACATATAGACATACGTATGTACATACAATGCCTTTATATATTAAAAAGATTATATTTAACAGCAGGTTCTGTGTATAATGGGACTATAATAATACTAAATCCTAGAATCTAAAGACTTCGATATCCTTGTGCATCTAATACATACTAATTTCATATAATATTATCAACATTGATATTCTCTTTGATGTTGTCTACTTACCTTACATAGCCATTTTTGTGCTACCCTTCTAATAAACTTTTCAAGGTTTTTTTTTTACTTTCTCTACTACATATAGTAAGTAGGGGAAGTATTGCAGTCCACCCAAAAATTCGATACCGAGATTTCACCTGAAATACATGTTTTGAGACCCCCTGAATCCAAAAAAAGCATTTTTGGAAACATGGCCGTGTGTGTGTCTGTGTGTCTGTGTGTGTGTGTGTGTGTGTGTGTGTGTGTGTGTGTGTGTGTGTGTGTGTGTGTGTCTGTGAACAGCATAACTCAGAAACGAAACTTGGTATTTCGGTTCAGTATCTTCTAGAGATGCGACACGAAGGTTTTCAAGAGAATCTCCCCACCCCAGATTACCCTTTACATGGAACATTGTTCGAAAATTCTAATTTTCTCAAAAATGGCTCTAACTATTTTTATTAAAATATCATATGTTTAAGATATGTTCATGACAAATGAAATGTATATCTTGAATTGTCTGGGAATGTCTCTCCAAAAGCATTCTTCATTGTGAACTACTTTTGCATAACTGGTAAACCATAAGAGATAGACAAAATGTTACTGCACAAAAAATGTAGATCGCGTTAAAATACACAATTTATGTCATATACATTTTTTTTTGTTGAGTGAACCATTTTCGAGATATTGCTTGTTATTCCCTTAAATTTTCCAATACTTATACTTTTTCTCAAATTCGTTATTCATTTTTTTGTCCTGGTAATGCAAAGAAAACGGAATACTCCACATAGCAACCAGCTCTTAAAATATTTGACTATCGCTTAAAGCCTACCACATTCCCCTTGCATCTACAAGAAAATTAGCAATAAGATTAATATCTCGATATCTCGATTAACATGAAGCATATGGAGAATAAGCGTCTGTAAAAATAGGTTGTACAAGAGTAGAGAAAGTCATGTGCGTGTAACTCATCAGATTTTTTTTTTATGTTTTCCTCTGAACTTAAATGTAAAATTCCTTTGCCTCTTATTTCGTTTGGTAAGTTTTCCAACCTTTATAGAAAGAGTTACTCCCTCCAAAGCATTGTTTACATTCCAGAATGCAGTACCAAGTGCTATCTGTTTCTTTGCACATTGGATATTATCGCTTGATAATGTTCATTTGTTATCCCATCTATAGTATGTAGAGGAAGTATTGTATTCCATCCAAAATTTCAAAATAGAGATTTCACTGGAAATATAGTTTTGAGGCTCCCCGAATCCAAAAAAGGAAGTATTTTTACCAAAAGATTCGCGTATGTATCTGTAAACAACATATTTAAAAAAAATAGATACTAAACTTGATATTTAATTTCGGTATATTCCAAGAATACGACGAAGATTTTCAAAAACATCCCCCATGGCAAACTAACGTTTACATGGATCAGTTTTTGTTGCTTTTTATTTTCTAAAAATTGCTTTGACAATTTTAATTAAAATACCACAGGCTATATTTAAGATGTTTGTATGAGAATTAAAATATGTTATCTTAAATTATCGGTAAACAACCTGTAAAGCCGCCTTTATTCTGTACCAGCTGGTACCTACATCATATGAGATAGACAGAATCGTAGTATACTAAAAAATGTAGATTTCTAAGCATACAATTTATACGAAATACATGTTGTGTGGTGTCAACCATTTCGGATATTCTTTCTATCATTTTGAACTTTAAAATACATATAATTTTTACTTTCGCTACTACTTACCTGTTGTAAGTAGAGGAAGTATTTCATTCCACCCAAAAACTTCATACCTAGATTCACTCGCTTTGATTTCTCCTGAATAAAAACAACAGCATTTTTAGAAAAAGGTTTTTGCGTATCTGTCTGTCTGTACGCGTTTGTCTGTGTAGCTAGGTGGGTATGTTGTTGGGTAGGTGGGTAGGTTGGCAGGCAGGCGGGCAGGTAGGTAGGTAGGTAGGTAGTGTATATGTATGTGTATGTATTATGTATGTATGTATGTATACTCGTATATGTATGTATGTATGTATGGAATAATACAACTCAAAAATGAAAAGTTGGTTAAATATCAAGCTTGGTGTTTAGATAGGTTCAGCATCTTCCAAGTACACGACACGAAAATGTTCAAGAAAATCGCCTCACCTCAAAAAGTCATTTTACTTGGAAAGATGCTGGTTATTTTTTATTTTGTGAAAATGGACTTAACGATTTTGATTAAAATATTGCACGTTTAAGATATTTGCATGTCAATTAAAATATGCATATTGAATTATCTGCGAATAGCCTATGAAGTCCTCTTCATTCTGAATGAATTTGGCATAAGTTTGTAACACTGGTAAACCATAGGTTATAGGATGTGTTTATCGGAGATGCGACCATCTTGATCTGTTGTGGCTACACCTCCGGAAGGCAGGGACGAGGTATAGGAGCCGTAAGAGGTCCCAGCTCCACAAGATAGAGACGCGCAGAAGTTCCTAACATTTACAGCTTAAGCCTCCACGCACCAGTGTCGAGTAATCCGAAGAGAGCGACGCAGCGACCCTGACGGACGTGGCAGCTCACTGTGGCCTTCATGGGGAGAAATTTTTCCAACGTATATGCATCCACACCTCTGCCCGGCACCGCACAGTTGAAACACGAAATGGCGATGAAATGAGAGGAAATGGGGGAAGGGAGAAATCGTGGTGGAATACATCACCATGGCATTCGCCTTCGCGACCAGGGGAAACCCACGAAAAAACCCATAGTCAGAGTGGGCGGTCACCGGGAATCGAGCCCGGGACCTCACGAATGCGGGACACAGAGTTTGCCGACTGAACCATTCCGCTCGTTTAGTAAACCGTAAGAGATATACAAATGCTTTCTACGCACAAAAATGTAGATCTCATTAAAAAAAACACCATGTACGTCAAATAAATTTTGTGAGGCATTAACCATTTCAAACGTATTCGTTGCTATTGGTTTCAATTTTGAAATACCCTTTTCAAGCACCGAGTTGCTATTGCTGTATTTCTCTTTCTCGTAATCATTCAAAGCGTGGAATTTCAAATGCCTCACACAAGCCTCCTGAGTCTCACAACGAAATGTGTAATAAAAGCATTTCTTCTGTATTAACAAGAAGTAGGTAGAAGAATAAGATTTTCAAGAATAGTTTTCAAAAGAGTGAGTATAAAAATGAATGTAACAGATTTTTTTAAGTAATCTTAATTCGTAATATGTCGCTAGAACCACTACTCGCGTAATTGTTTTTAATTTTAGATTAAAATAAACATCATGTTTAATTGATCGCAGTAATTGCTCCCATCATAGACGAAAAAAAGCATTATGTGATAAGGCTACCGTTATATTCCTACTCATAAAGTTAAAGAGAAATCTGGGTTAATAAAATAAAATATTTATGACGTAGTGAAGTTTGTAACCTAATAAAAAGAAGCAGACATATCCAATTCATCGTAGCATTACAGTCACCTTCTGAGAACTTCAAACTGGTCTGCAAGTATTCATAGCACTAACCGAGGCTTCGATCCTATATATCTGGAGGAAGTCTATAAATTCCACTTTCTTCATAAATCAACTTTCAGACACAAAAAGCGCACCCAATTGCATTGCAGATAAGAAAAGTTTGCAGAGAAAGGCCCCATTATGCCAACATATTATTGAGGCGTGCATATCTGATGGGACACGATTTTAAATTAACCTCTATTGAAAATGGATTTCATGATAGCAAATATTCTCTCTCTTGCTGCATATGCCTTTATAAGGGATGTATAAAATTCTCTCTTCTTCATCGTGTATTTGGTTTACATCGCTTCGTTCAGTATATCCTTTCATGGGAATAGTTTTACTTCTAATAATAAAATTGTCTGAGAATAATTTTGGATAAGTAATGCTGACAAATTTAATGGCACTGTTGAGTACGTTCGTGTTTTCGCCGTCTTCCTGTTGATATTATACTAGGTAATTGGCTTTCGTGCAATCAGAGCTACTCACCTAACGTAAACACCAATTTCGCCTTTCTAACAGAGTGCGTTAGTGACTACTCAATTCAAGATAACATTTTTATCCAGTTCCTGTACCACATACCTATTAGGCAGGGAAAGTATAGCATTACACCAAAAAAGAATTCTGTGTTACATTAGCATGACTTTCTCTACCCTCTGTCGTTTATTAGTGGGTAAACAAATTATTTTTACCAAAGTTTATTTTTCTATCCACTTCATTTTAATCAAAATACACCCCGAAATAGCTACATTACAAATTTCGTTATAGATACCAAGGGAACAGCAATAGTTGGCCTTAAAATTCCATATTGTTTCCATATAATCGTGAAAAATGAGGCAGTATTTTTAACACTTAAATGATTTTAGTAAAATTATATAATATGTAAATTCAATAACAGCCCGACTTAAAGCAATATGTGTATGTAACAATATATAAAAAGTGTATATTACAGTAATTGTATATGTTTATATTATTGTATACATGTAATAGTGTTATGTGAATGTATTACGTAATTTAATAATGTAGGAGCTGTGAGAATAATAGGTTAAAAGTTGCTAACAATGAGGTAACCTTCAGGCAATAATGAGTAAGAATGCTTAATAATGCTACTAGTCATTCTTTGAAACAGTAATGTAATTTTTGAGACAGTTTATAGAATAGCCAATCAACAACCAGTAAAAGCATAAGTTAAATAAAAGTATTCTATTGGATTAGGAATAGCCAATCAGAGACTTGAAATACAGAAATTTACAAATGTGGCGGTAGAAATAAAGTCAGTTGCTTGTAGACAGTGCTCATAACTGGACGCGTTGGTTGTAGGCAGACGCGAGACACGTCCTAAAAAAATGTAATACGTATTCAGTGTGAGACGAAAATAGTTTACGTGTTAAAAAGTGCAAGTAATTAAGAAAAGAATCTCACAGCTCTCTATATCAGTGAAGTGTTATTTAAATCGTGTCAAGCATTAATAAATGGAGTGAAAAAAAAACTTATAATCTGTGTAAGCCTACATTCTTCAGTCGCACCACAACCCTGCAAAAAGAAACATGTATCTAACAATAATACTGACGCAGCCGAGACAAACACAAATATAATATTTAAAGAAACAGTCAAATTACAAAATTAATATTTTTTAACGTTTGAGGCAAAGACCACCGGAAAGTACATTGGGGCGAAGGCTACTGGAAACTGGGTACTATACGTGAGGTTGCAACTACTTCAAATCGGCTCCCCAACAGTTGAAATACAACACAACACCTACTTAAAACTGACTTTCCATACGTAGCATAAACAAAACTTCTTCAAAAACAACTGCATGTCGATAGGACTTAAAAATAACAATAGTATTGAAGAATGCGAACCACTAATAATGTATATCTTAGAAATGTCTTATGCCACAAAAATAGTTATTTGAAATAAATTGTGTGTTTTAAAAAGATCTACATTTCTTATGCAGTAGGGTTTCGTCTTTCGCTTAACGTTTACCAGTTATACAAGATTATATAAAATCCCTTCCGAATGAAGAGAACTTCGCAGGTTACTGCCGGAAAATTCAAGATATGCATGTAAATATATTGTGGCGTATCAGTAAGTTCATTGTCATTACCAGACGCACTGTTGTGTTGCGTTGTCGCTACTAGATATAGCATTATTGGGTTTCTTTGACTTTTTGGTTTAACGATCCCTCATTTTGGTGCGGAACACGCCCAAGAGAGGCCTTTGTTTGAAATTCGTCTGGTATGACGCCAACATTGGCTGGCGTGGCTAGACACGGTTGGAGGGGGGATATAGATAGCGTGACTTGGGTGAAAGCGGTCGTTGTAGCCAGATGTGCGTGTGGTCAGTCCACGGATTCGGGGCATCTCCCTCCATTCTCTCTTCCTAGTTCATAATGTACTCACCAAACGTTTGTTAATAAATTTCAGGTAATGTGTGTTATGTAATGTTTTTGTGTAATGTAAGATCCCACGCCTTCCTCTAAATTTTATACACCAAGGCCCCGGTCTTCTTGCTGTTAGCGAGTTGCGTTTCACCATGTGCGTGCTGGGGTGAACTAAATTTATTCATTTTCTGGAAACCTTTTGGCTCTCACCCCAGCATGTAAGAATATTTAATATGCGGTATTTTAATCAAAATCGTTAGATTCACTTTTCATAAAATCAAACATTTCTAAAAATATTCCATGTAAAGGGTAGCTTTGGGTGGGGAATTTTCTTGAAAATCTTTGTGTCGAGTTTTTGGAAGATACTAATTTCGTTTTTGAATTACGATATACGCGCGCGCGCGGACGTTTTTCTAAAGAATTTTTTATTCATGATTAATTGAATATTATTCAATGCATGTATTTCCGGTGAAATCTCGGTATCGAATTTTTAGAGAAAGTAATTAAATGTCGGATCTTATCGGAAATACGTGTATGTTTGGTGGCGCCTGAAAAACACAACCTCCTTCATTCTTCCCTCTTTTTCGCTTTTCTCTTCGTCTCTGCGTATTGCACTTCGTACAACCAAAGGCTAAATGCTGTAAGGATAAACCGTCTAACCACGAGCAACATCGGTATTTCAGCTAGTTGGAAATATTGGTACAATTTGTAATATCAAGCAATTAAAAGATTGTGTGTGAGAATAGTATATTTCTTCAAACATATTTTATAAGGTTACATTAGGATGTATGATGTGTATGAATATTCTGTAACAAAATATACAAAAATATAAAACGCTGACTGGATATAATAAAGCGCAGTGAAATAGGGCGTGGGCTTGTTTGGAAATAAGCGCCGGTACTGACAGCAACATTTTCAGTTCCGTAATGTAAGGCTCCCATAACTTCAGATTGGCAGACTTTCCTCTCTGCTGGAGCGAAAAATTGTACTCCTGAAACTTTATGACAATAACCCTACCTTTCAGTAACGTAGGTCGTGAACACTCAACCCCCCCTTGCCTCTGTATTTCTTATCATCTCAAAGGCATTTTGCTTTGTATAAAATTGCACCCTCATAAACATCTGTTTGTGAAAGATCTCCCGCAGAAAATTGAAACTACATCAACTACCTCAATTTCTACCCTTTGATTCCTACCATACAAACCTATAGTTGTTTCATGTATGCAAAAACACACTCTTTAAACATGTACAGGAATTCCTAATTGCTGCATTGTTAATGGATGTTAACGAAATTGCGCCCAGATAGGATAGTGCGACGTCACTGCGTAAAGATCAGTAAGTGCAATTTAGTTTCTTTCTGTCCCGACTTTAATGCTTACAACTAGACTATAATGGTATAATTAAAACGTGAGTTTCATAATTTTCATACAAGCGTCCTAATTACTACCGAACTGTTTTTGTTCGTTCGCACTATAATTTCAAGGCTTTGAGTTTTTACAAAAAATCTTAGGAGTACCTTGTTAATTGTGTGTAATTAAAAGTTGATCGGATGGCAGCACTGTTGGCAGGAGCTTGAGCGTATTTGTGAGTAGTGCAACAGATGGCAGTACTGTTGAGTCAACGCCGTATTTAATTATAATTTTTGCAGATAACGTGAAAGTGACACATATTAAAGCAAAGCACATGAATTCAATTTATTAGAATATTAAAACTACAATGATCAGAATTTGTTTTATTTTAAATACACGTATTTCATTGTTTATCTGGGGACTGGATCCCAATGCACTGCTGCTTTGAAGGTATTAAAAGGTTGGGCGATAGGGAGCTGCGCGAGTTTCAGAGTAAGATCATAATGAGTCACTGAACTATGAAGTTTTTGATAATTTACGTAATATATTAGCCTCACGCTTGGGAAGCCAATTTGAGAAAGTGTTTTGTTTTTTAAGTTTTGTAGGAGTTGAAGGAGTTAGCTTCACGTTTGAGAAGCCAATTTTGAGAATGTGTATTCTGTTGTTGGAGTTTGCACCACAGTTTGGGCGTCAATTTGAAGAAGATTGTTTGTTACGTAATATGCTGCTACGCATGTAAAGCCCATTTTTAAGATGTAGTTTTGTTGTTACGCTCCAAGTTTAAATAAAAATATTTACTTTGCTATTAAACTGGTTCTTTAACTATTTATGTTTATGTTTGCCTCGGCTGCGTTAGTATTGTTCTAGAGACACGTTTCTCTTAATCAGGGCGTGGTGGAACAAGAATGTAGGCTTACCCAGATTTTAAGTTTTAATTCACTTCTTTTTATTAATCCTTGACACTAATTAAATAGCATTACACTGATATCAAGAGCTGTGAGATTCTTTTATTTAATACTTGCACTATGTTAACGCGTATACTTAATTTTCGTTTCACACGAATACGTAATATTTCTTTAGAGAACACATCTTCCATCCGGTTACTACCAAGCTCTGCAGGCAACTGAACATATTTCAATCGCCCAAACCCGTAAACTTCTGTATTTCAAGTCTCTGATTGACTAATCCTAGTCCAATAGAATACCTGCATTTAATTAAAGCTTTTTCTGGCTGTTGATTGGCTATTTTTAAACTGTCACAAAATTTACATTATCGCTGCCCTAATCTGACTAGTAGTATTCAAACTCTCAAACTCATTATTGCCTCAAGGTTACCTCATTATTAGCAACTTTAAACTTATTATTCTCACAGCTCTTACATTATTAAATTATATAATGCATTCACATAACATTATTGAACATGTTTACAATAATATAAGCATTTGCAATGACTGTTACATACATTTTTCAAATTATTACATACATATTGCTTCAAGGCGGGCTGTTATTGAAATTGCATTTTATATAATTCAATTGAAATTATTCAAGTGTTAAAATACTGCCTCAACTATTATGGATGATTTAACGTTCAGGTACATCATATGTAATCAGCGTATTATAGTGTGGTCGACCAAAACATCCAATACCTGGTTATTGTATTACGAATAGATATATCATGGTTTTACGATAATAAAGCAACAAGGTGTTTGGCGATTCATAGTTTAAAAATTCAGATTTTAACTGACACATCTCTCAACCGATTTGAAGATCGATTTCCCCTCCATCGTTGAAACATTTGTTTGTTCCTCTTGGTAGGAGGTCTACGTAATATTTTACGTGCATTCTAAAGTGGGGAGGGTTTTGGAGAGGGGCTTCATCATTCAACATTTTATTAATTATAGCAGAAAATCAAATTATTTGGACAAGCTTGTCACTTATTCGTTTAATATTTATTTAATTTACCATTTCTTGAACTCTAAATTTACAGTATGCTAGACTAAGATAATAGTTGTACCATAATCTTAAAGCTTAGCCTAGTTAACTTCAGTTTATATTAATTATGACATCAACCTCATTAACAATATTAGAATTACCTTAACATTTAAAATATAATGTAAAAGCCCATGAGACCAAATAAAATTGTAAAATTTCTAAAAAGTCATAATTCTAAAGCTCCATCCTGAATTTGAATTACATGACATACGTTTGAATTGTGTTGCGCTTATTTAAATATGTGAACTATAACATTAAAAACGTAACAAGTAAAGTTGTAAAAAGAAACTATATATGTATTAACCGTGTTCTCACCCGGCATAAACACCAGAAGTGCTATCGGCAGATAACCAGAATCTTCTAGCATTTCTTTCCCCTCGCCTCCGGAACTATGTCCAGATAGTTCTAGCATGTTCTGTGGAAAATTCCATTGGCTATATAAGCGAGCGTTCTTGCAAGAGGAGTCAGTTGAATCAGTCATTGAGTGAGTAAAGCGAGTTGGTAAGCGCGTTTCTGCTGCAACATCAAGTGCGGTTCTCCGAGCGAGTTGGACGATTGCTTTGACGTGCAGCGAGTGTTACTGCGGGGCAATAGATTTTAGAAGTCTTGTGTCCGACTCCCCAGCGAGTGAACCATCAGGAAAAAGAGGCTACGTCACGAAGAAAATGAAGAGACGCGGGAATTGAACTAGTTCACATTAGCGAAGTGAGTGTGAACTAAGTGAAGTCCGAGTGAAAGTTGAACCAGATCAAACAGTGACAGTGAGAACAGAAAGAACTGACAGTTGAAAAAATAAACAAACTCGCAATATGTTCACTAAAAATTCTAAGAAAGATTTCTGAAAACTGGTACGAGAGAGTCAAAATACCCAGACAAGAGGAATTGCCTCTCAGAAACATAATAGTGAAATAAAATACATTAATCACATTGTTGCACACACAGTAAATTTCATTCTGTTTCTGAAATTGATATCCTTTAAAACAGAATACTTTTGATCTCTTATTACGAACACGGTGACGGTTTGCAATACTTATGTCATTAAGGACAAAACAGGAGAGAAGATTTAAATTGTAAAACTTCACGACTTAGCCTTGAAAGGGCTCAACTGATTTTGGTCGACCATTCGGCAGTGGAATCCTTTTGGTCCAGGTATGGCCAGGAACAGAGGAGGAATTCAGCACTGCGGCCAATGGATGGTCTATTACGTCTATTACGTCTACGGCAGCCATAACGCATGCGGGGCACATAACGTTGTCTAATCTACCTTCCTCTGAGTAAACAAATAAGCTTTTGATTATTGCTCCCTTCAGTTCTTCCTTAAAGTTGAGATAAAGCAATATTTTTCTTGAAATTGAAGTCAAAATTAGCCCCCAAATCTGACATAAATGCTGTTAATACAGAAATTACTAATCAAAACATAACAGGCATACAAAAACATATTTTCTAAATGGGATTAATAAATAAGTCCTTGATGTAGTATCTCAAAACTGGTTCTTTAGATGCATTGACATGTTCCAAAGCCGACTCATTCACAAGTACAGGTTCAGGCTAAGGGTTCTATGTCAAAATAGAAACCTCACATCCACCGCCACAGGTCGCACATCACCGTCCAGCGTACCTCCAACACTAAAAGACGAGGAAGGAGTTGAAATGAGATGTAATAAGGGGCGAAAAAATCTTAGTTTATGGTAGTCGGTCACAGAATTTGCCTTTCGGTTAGCAAAAACTACGAAAAGCCCTTGGACAAGACCAATGCTCCTGCCTGCATCGTCTTGCACGGTGTTTGCCAATTAGTATAGGCTAACTAGTATTTGCAAAATCTTTCATTTTGTAGGTTCTTTCTGAATGGTGACTTTCAACATTCACTTATTCCACTTCCATTTCGTTGTAAATATGTTATTGTAGATTTGGTCGCCCAACACGAATATATTGGATGGTTTATATCATAACTATAAGGCTAAAGCCACTATAATTATATTTGTGGCTATGCAGATGACGTTGTTATTGTGGCAAGAGAGAAAAAAGTTACTACTGGGAGTTAATAAGGAACTCGAAAAAGGTCTAAGGAAATTTTAAGTAAACGAGAAAAAAACTAAATATCTGATAAATATATCTAACAGAGAAATCACGAATCCGTAGTTGGAGAAAAACATTTGAAGGGTATTACAATTTAAATACCGAGCGGGATGGTCAGGCGGCGATGTCTGTAGCCTGCATTCGGGAGGTCCCGGAATCGATCCCCCGGGACCGCCCACTCTGGCCCATGATTATTCGTGGTTTTCCCGGGTCGGCAGACGAATTCTGGCGCGGTTCATCCCCTGTCCCTCATTTCCTGTACCCATCATCTTCCTTATCATCTGTTTCAGGGTTGTTGGATCAGGATACCGTGTTCGGCGGCTTACGCTCTGTAGAGGTTTCTTCCTGGAGTCGCTGCGGAGACTATTCAGTTAGGTTTCTCCCCCGATAAGGGACTGCTAGGGGCTCGGTGGCTTGTGGGTACAACCGGACAGCGTGGGATGTGTTCAGTTTGGAAACGTTAAGGGACCATCTGGTCGCCCTTCAGGTCTCCCTCCCAGGGGTCACGTTGGAAGCAAAACGGAGCACTTATGAACAATAATAATGTAAACAAGTGTATAAAAGAAATCAGAGTGGAAATGCAGCTTATTATGCTAATATACAATTTTTAAAAATATATATTAATTAGTAGAAGTACAAAATACAAAATCTACAAACTATTAATAAGACCAGTAGTAACATATACTGCAGAAATATGTACCCTGAACAAAACAGATGGAAAAATACTGAGAAGAATCTAGGGACCAGTAGAGTATAAAGATCAATAGAGAGTAAGATATAATAATGAATTAGAAGAACTGATAGAGATTGTGAGATTTATAAAGAATAAAATGATTAGGGCATATTGAGAGAATGACGGAAGATATAATTCCAAAAAGAATATTGAAAGGAAGCGTATTAGCCAGAAGAAAGAAAGGAGGGTCCAAAACAGGACGATTAAATGATGTAATAGAAGATTTAAAAAAGACTAAGGGTTTAATAGGGTTTATTGTCCTAGGATAAAAAGAAAGGAAATAGAGACAAAATAATTTCAGAATCAAACTAATTTATTTCTTGAAATACATATTAATTAAATGAACTAGAATCAATTAAAAAAACAGCTATGGGCCTTATTGTGCTGTATATCGCAATTTTTTCTTGAAGTTCTGAAACAGGGCTTTTCTATGTTTTTCCGCCACCTGCTTCGAAATTCGCGACCAGTTTCGCTTGAACTCTGTAATATTCTGATTGAGTAGCTTCTATGCAACCATCTGCTACTTCACCATTGCCCAAAACTTCTCAATAGGCCTGCATTGGGGTACTGAAGTAGAGTTGTCCAGCTTGGCAACGTGTTGAATATTGTTGTCCTCTAGAAACTTGGTTGTAGATCTGGCGTAATGACATAGTGGCTTGTCGGGCCAGAATAAAATAGGCTGAGTTACATTCAGACTACGTATCCATGGCAGAAGGGTTTTCCTGAGGCACTCATTGATGTATATTATCGCTGTTCATTTTATGATCAGTCACAAACGCTGGTGAAAGTCTCCCATCTTGTGACAATGCCTGCCAGACCATTATGTTTTCGGGAATTTTGTTTTCGGCCTCACTA